>VDFB02271358.1:140370491-140885183 GCA_007258455.2 Sequoia sempervirens | reverse complement strand
TGATTGAAAAACTTCTATAACTTTCAATGTACTTCACATTTTTCAAACCTAAAAGATGCATCACATTCTATGCTTCACATACTATATAATAAAAAAAAATGAATTTCATAAGTTTTTGACCAAGTTAAGGCAGTTAGACATACAAGTTTTTATATTTTCAAAGTTGTAATAAAAAATCATAATTAATCATTTATTTGAAAAATACAAAAAATATGTATCACATCCCATTACGAGTCCCTCTATATTTAAAATAATAAATATTACTATTTTATTGTGGTTAGGGTATCGTGATAGACACCCACTTCTTATTTTTCCTAAAATTCTATATTCACTTACATTAAAATTCTTTAAAATTTCAACAATAGATTTTTTTTAAATAAACCTAGTAGTTTAGAAACTACATTTAATTTTCCATAGATTCTATTCTTACATATTTTTGAAATAATATAGATAACTTATTGAAATTTTTACGTCAAGTTTCCTAAGTCTGATTTTTTTGGTTTTTCATTGCCACTTAAGGGCCTATTTTTTCCATGATGATCCTACACATACCCACAAGTCAAAAGCGAAACCTTTTTGTCAAAAGCAAACAAAATAGGCGAAAGTAAGAAACTATTAGTCAAAAGTGATAAGAAAAGGCATAAGCAAAAATTTCAAATGTGAAAATATCTTTCAAAAACACAAAATTTCAACAAAAGCAACCAAAACAAAGCAAAAATATCAAAAGCAAGCTTTTCAAAAAAAAAGTGAAAACAAAAGTGAAAGTTTAGGTCAATAGCAACAATTTTGAGTAGGCGCGAGCAAAAAAAGTAAAATTGAGCTATTCATAAAGTCAAAAGCAAAAAAATTATGAAATTCATGCATTTACCTACTTTATCTTTGTGCTTTAATTACACAAACATGAAAAGATGAAAATGAAAAATGAAAGGGTGCATACTGGGGCATTGACGCCTAAGAGCCCTCCAAACTCACGAGTCGCATCTGCACGATGTGGGGCACCTTAAATCCTCATCGTAGCTCCTCGACAATTGACAAATCAAACAATCCAAAGGCGAGGAATTTCTATAGGTTAAAAGTGAAAATGAGGTAATTTGAACCCTAATTACCTATTTTAACCCCCCAAAACCCTAATTGTTACATAATAAACCTTCCTAGGTTAAAATTAGGACCTCTCGGGAACATATGAACTATTAGCGAGAGACCTATAGGCTTAATGTTTTGCCTTCTACACATATGAATTGAAATGAAATAGTGTCGTGAGCTTGACCTCCAAATTAATATTTTTGGCCAACCTCTCAAGGGGGCAGTCTAAAGTCCTACCATCCTTCCACTAACCGTCGGGGCACAGTGGGACATATAATTTTTTTCAAATCTTGATCTTAACATCAAAATCTTTGAATTAAAGCAACCAATACTTTGTCTCAAAAAGGGGCGAAATGTAGACATGTAAAATTGACCTAACACTTATCACATGTCCTAAATGACATTTTCTCATCATCGGCATTATTATCATCGAATATCACTGTATTTCACATCAGTTGCATCAAGAACCCCAATTTCCTCTATTAATTTCTGTGATATGCTAATTTCCTCTATTAATTGAATAAATTACATTATTAAATTAATTTTCTTTTTCACCATTTTTGACAAATTAAATAAATTTCATTTATTTAATAAAGTCCTAATCTAACTTAATTCCTCTTGATTAATTAAATAATGTCAATTATTTAATTATGTCGCTAATTCACTTTATTCCCCTGAGTGAATTAAATTATTAAAGCATAATAGTTTAATTAAATCACTTTCCCCTAAATTTGAATAATTTAATTTAATTATTCAAAACATCATCAAAATTCAAATCAAACAAGTACAAATTTGTTTGCAAAAATCAAACTTGATTTACACGTTCAACTCAAAAAGATTAATTAATTAAATCAATTAATTAATTATCCTCGCCCACTTTCATGATTGAGCAAGTTATGAGCCACCGATTGCTCAATCTATTTCCTCAATCCCATTGAACACTTAAAATGATTTCTTTAATCACACTGATTATGTAATCAATTTTCACTAATTATTCCCATCTAAATCCTCTTGATAGCTTTTGACCTTTGATCAAGATATTCTACTATGCAATCCTAAGCATTCATTTTGAAACACAAAATCTATATAGCAACCATCTTTATTCTTAAAAAGGATTGGAGAATCAATATCATTCACACAACGAAGTAATGCAGATATCTTAATTGAACTTTTGACATCTTACACATATCTTCGATCAACACAAGTACGTTCTTCAAGATTTCGAATGCACAATGGAGGCTTCACATTGATACTAACATCTTCATGAAAACACTTTGACACGGGATGGTAAAACTATATTGTTTGGATTTCATTGTCATTGTTTCATTTCAATTACGTTCTTGATTTCCTTAATGTTGTAGTTTCATTATGTGAGTAATGGGCATGAAACATCTTTTTGTTTGTTTAGATTAGTTTCCATTCATTCAAATTGATCATCTACACCTTCCTGATTTCCCCCTTACACACAAAGGAAAAGAAAAGAAATTATAGCTCTCAAAGGTTAGATGCATAAACTATTTACTTGTGGGTAAAAACTTAGAAAGATTACTGGGTAGAACAATGGGAATGTTACAATTATTCCTCATCTTGTGATTATCTTTATTGAATTGATTATTTTTTACCTCAGACTCATGTACATTAATGGTCTTCGATCACAATTGAGTCTTTTTATGAGCATAATTTTATAAAGACTACATACTTTCAGATAATTCAAGAATATGTATAGATGATCTATATACACACAAGACTATCACTTGTGAAAAGAGGTATGTGAATGAATCTTATATATTTTTATGTACATATGATCATGTTGTGATTTACATTAAAGCTACTCATATTGGGAGATGTAGTATTTTGCCTTATCAGATTTTATTTATCTACGAGACACTAACATTTATATGGGCTAGAAATAGCACAAGTGTGTATAAGAAAAGACAAGAACATCAAAGAGGAATCATGAGCAACTTGATCAACCAATCGAACTATAAGGGTGTGGTAAGCACGGGTATGCATGTACATGAATAAAAAATTTGAAGCTTGTGAAAATGTGGAAAATTGTTTCCATTACTTAAGCATTAAGATGATTAAATCTTAAGTGGATAAGAGGAAACATTTTGAAGAATTTTTGAATTAAAATTTTATTATGTGTACTAATGTGGACTAAAGTGTTGTGTTGTTTCCATGAATGCCACAAAATATCATCACCATCACAAGGGAGAGAACATTAATGGAAAGAGGTAACCTAGCTTTGTAAAATTGAATGGTAGTAATGGAATACACACACTCACTTAGAAATTGATGCATGAATGGTTTGATAGATGAGTGTGACTCTCTTATTCAAAATGTGAATGCTTGCCTTATTATAAGTATTTGTCAAATGGAAATTAGAGTGCAATTAGTTGATGAAAATGCTTACCGTGTCCTGTATGAGCTTTGATGACCATGTTTTGGGTATGATGATAAAAAAAATGGAAGTACTTGTTTGGCATAGTGTGATGACTCAAATACTTTGGTGAATGTTGAGTAAGACATTGGAACGATGTCTCTTCCTAAGGGAAAGATATCACATTGCATTTTCTTGCATAAACCTAATTTTGAAATAATTATATTACATGATTAATTATTTTCAAAAGTTGATCTTTTCGAGGAAAAATTAATTGAATATCTATATGTCTGTGTATGTAAACACACCCTCTAGAAGATATTTGAAAATATTGAAAACCTTATGTTGAATTGTTTATGAAATTTGTGTTTATCTTTTTTATCATCTCATTTAAAATTAGATATTGTGATTGAACATGTAGTATGCATGTTGAATTCTTTTATGCAAAAGAAAGAATTTATTGTGTAAGTTGCATGTAAAATAATTTCATGGAAATTACCTTCGGTTACATGCATGAGGGAATGGAAAAAAGGGCATTACATGCAAGGGTAGTGGGGCTAAATACAGTCAATAATGGATGAAAGAAATGACACATTGGAGGAGAATTATGGGAGAGAGAAAAGTGTTGAACACCACTAATGGGTGGAATTTGTCTTTATTGGCCCCCTTGTCTAACTTTCGGGTGTCTCATTGAGAGAATTACTTGCATTTTGTCTTTGTAAAATATTAACATGAAGGTTGTTTAACTGGTCTCCCTATAAGAAAATCATGTTCTCACCCATACCTTGTTTCATATGGAGGATTGGTAATACTTCATGGATGGGCCAAGCAAGATGGGGAGTGTGGAATTGGGCTCAAGTGTTTTTGTCATCCTCATGAATGTGGTAATGTTATTGCTTTCCATCATTTCTAAAATTATAGGAGCAATTCTAAGAGGATTTAAAGTTGCGTACGACTTTTGGGCAACCAAATTACTGGGTATGGATGATACCTTCAGTTGAATTTCTTCTAATGGATGATAATTCATTCTTTCTAATCAATGGATTGTAAGTGATTATTTATTTGTTGGCCCCATGGTTGTTGTTGCACCAAAAGATTGACCTATTAATGCTCGATACAACCGGTAGAGTTAACAAATCCACAAGAGGTGGTTAAGCCATGTCACAAATACCGAGGGGAGCATTTATCATCTACCAACAATCTCCCCCTTAGGATTACTTGAGGGGATTCAAACTCAACACCTTTAGATATAATACCAATTGTTTCCCCCACGATTGTCATTGCACCAAAATATCGAGCTGTCAATGCTTGATACAACCGCTAGAGTTAACAGATCCATGAGAGGAGGTTAAGCCATGTCACAAATCCCGAGGGGAGTGTTGACCATGTGCCAACAAATGTGATATCCTATATTGGGTGAGGTGAAATTATGCATTCTTACTCAAGGAACTAATGGTTGTCGATACTTTTGGACATGTCCTTTCCTTGTTGAGAAACATAATTTCTCCTTAGTGGTCACCTTGTTAAGACTCAAACCTTCAATCTCAACATTAGTAGGGAAATCTATATCAAAATCTCCTTGAGCCTCTAATGGCTTCATATTTGAGTACATTGTTGAAAAATGTGATGATCTAACCTTGTGGTCATAGTTATAGGGTATGATATGATGAATTCATCTGGTGTGTAGACCGTAGACTAGAGGCACAATTCTTTAAGTGTAGTTCACATACATTTGCCAGGCATTTAATTCCTCAATTAAATATTCTATTTGAATAGATATAAAGCATTATAATATAAAAGCATATATTATACTTCTTTTAGATTAAAAATTGGGACTTTTATGTTTGATGATAGCGATGCCACTAATTATGTTCAAACCCAAGGACACTTTCAATGTCTTTGTTGCCAAAATTGGCGTAGAGTTATTCCTATTCTGGAAAGGTTTCAAGTTGAAGGATTCATTAGATCTTGTGATGAAACATGGATTCCATGAGGCCATTACACTTTGAGGCATTCTAACTAACTGATCATGCACCTTGTCTATGCTTCTACACTTTGCATGCATGTCTATCAAGGCACTTCTATTTGATGGATGCACATAACCTGTCCAAAGCTTCCATTATGAAAGGAAAACAAGCATTGATAAATAAGAAAATTTCTTTTCAAAGTGTCACTTGAAATAAATGCATCATTTTGTTTTGTGCTTATCTTACATTATTTTGAGACCAATTAATTTTATCCCTTCAATAACCCTCTATTTCAAATCCTTGTAATGGAATGACAAAAAGGTTGTGGTAGATGTTATTATTAGCCTATCATTTGCTTCTAATAACTTGCATGCATGTTACCAGAACAGGTTTAGACATAGAAATCAGATATGGGGATCACATTTTAATGTACCATATGCAGTTGTTTGAAAGAATTCTTAAGCATGTTCAACGTAACAATTTTCTCATAATTGTTCTTCTATTTTTCTATCCATATCAAAACCACGTTGCTCGATTTCTGAGAATAATTTAATCATTTTATGACTCAATACTAAAATTGTCTAGGGCATTAAGGCATTGAATGAGGAAATTATTTTGTTAGTCTAACAACATGAGTTCCTTTCTTTGAAATAGTAGTTCCTCTTTGACAAGTTAAGATTTATTTAGCCATTATGAGATTCAATCTATCAACTCTAGCAAGATAATCATGGTTTAAATTGTTTTGATTAAGGGTGAAAAAAAGGTTTTGAATGGACTCGAAAACATTAACACTGGGTTTTGAATGGACCCAAAATCATTAACAAATAGGTTTTGACGGGGACCTGAAACCCACACAAAGAGACCAAGCTACAATAGAATAGAACACAGACAACCAATAGTGAACTAGAAGTAGATTATAAAAGATTAGCATGAAAACTCAAATTTTCACCAAATAGAAAGGTTTTAATGAGATCCTTAAACCCAATACAACCAAGAATTACAAAGGAACTTGTACCCAAGAACAACCTGAGATGACTAGGTAACCATCAACCTATACCAGCCAAACTGTAGCACAACCTGAGATGGCTAGGTAACCATCGGCGTGAACCAACCAGACAATAGCACAACACTTGTTAGGACAATCCAATGAAACCAAACTCCCCATCTTAATAGGAGAGTTAGGAATTAGAGAAAAACATTGAAGAGTCTCAATAAACACACCACACCAGTCAACCGACAACACCAACTCAACCTCAACCTCAATAGGAAGGGGCTTCCCTCTATAGGAGAGGATGAAATGAGTCCCTAAACCACAAAAAATAGAACTTTCGACCCAATCCACAACACACCTCTCCACCTAAATAAAAGAGGGCTCCATCTCCAAAGAAGAACATAGCTAAAAAAATTGAAGGGAAGAAGCTACACCCATGGTAAAGAACACCATATAATCCTTTGGCAAGATAGTAAAATGGAGCAAAGAAGAAAAAGTAGAGCACTCCTCAGCCAACAACACGCCCCCATCCTAGAAAATGAACTTTAGGACCCAAAAGGGGGAGAGCAGAGAGCTTAGCAAAATAGAAAAAACACCCCCATTTTGTAAAATGAACAATAGGACCCAAGAGGGGGGAGCACAAAAATCATCATACAAGATTGGTAGCCCAAGAGAAAAACCCCTAGTAGAGAGCTACAAGAGACCTTGGTAGCCACTATAACCAACAACCACTTCAACCCTCCAAGAAACATATCCAACTAAAAAAATGAGGGAAAATAACCACTCCACCAAGGTCATCCAAAACACCCAACACCAAGAGAAACACTCCCCACCACGAGTAGAAAGAAAACCATCACTGCAACAAAATAGGACCTAGAGAGGAGTAGCCTCCTTGCCAAAAAAAAAAACCAACACCAAAGAAGAGGTAATGGGACCTGAAAGAAGAAGGACAAGGCAAGGAAATCCCCTAAGCATAGTGAGTAGAGAGCCAACAAGACAATGAAGAACAACTTCCAAACCTGCATACTAATTAGGGTCTTAAACATGCCAAAAACTGTCCACAAAAAACTCCACCAAAGGAAAACCAAACACCTCAACCTTTAGCAACGAAATCTCCCACAAAGAGGCAAAGAAGCCCAAAAAAGGGAAGAGAGAGCTAGGAAAACCAGTAAATGGAGAAAGAGGAGGGAAGGCACAACAAGTAAAATCAACTTCCAATCCCACATGCTAGTTAGGGTCTAAGATAAGACCACCATTCTCCTCAAACCAACCCTCAACAAGAACTCCTAACACCACAACTAGTGTCACATAAGCAAACAAAAAAGACCATAACCCAAAGATCAACCCCTGCCCAGCATAGAGCTAGAACAACAAGGGAGACTACGGGAAAAGACAAAAGAGAAAACACAAGGGAGAGGACCCACATAGGAAGTCACGCCCCAAACAATGGAAAGGAATGAACCGAAGACAGAGAGACTGAGCAAAAGGCCCTAAGAGGAGAGCAAAAACAACATGGGAATCAAGCTAGTGGTACCAAAGATCTCCATGAGGAACAAAAACCAACCAAGTGACATCCCCAACACCATTTCCCTCCTCATCAACATCGTCACCATCTCCTTCCTCGCCCTCACCCTCCTTAGATTTCAAAAAATATCCTCTGCTCCCACTCCTGCCCAATGCCATCTTGTAATCATGGTTAAAATTGTTGTTTAAAATAGGAATATTCAATAAAGGTTAGGCCCTCATCTAGGTTCAAACCTTGGTATTCCTTTTTTGACCTTACTATATGGTGAAGAAGTCGCTTCAATAAGGTTTTTGATTATGGCAAGGATTTTGAACAACAAAGGAAAAAAAACTTCCCCCAATAATGCATAATTGGTATTGTATAAGATAACTTATCTAGTTTTCATTATTTTCAAGATTAGATAAACAATGGTATGATCATAACCATTAGTACATTTATAATATTCTTGATCATGGTCACTTCAAGGAATAATATGGAAGTTAAATTATTCCCTAGATCATCTATATATTGGGTTTTAGTAGACTTTAAACCTCAAGATTATTCTTTGTATAAAGGGAAATAGGAATTTCATAAGCAAAATAAACTATTAGTAATGAAAATTAGATGTCTCAATTCCTATCATGGAATGTATATGTTGAATTTGAAAAAAATTGAATCTATTCAAGTCGTTATGACATTAACCAACCTTGTGATGGTTATCTATCTAATGATCCGTTAGAACTGAATACTTGTAGTGTGCGAAGTATAATCCACATACATGAATTAATTGATACATTGTTTTAATTTTATTTTAAATAATGCCACTTCTTATAGTTATGACATCGTGTCAAAGAGGAGAAAAGTGTAGATACCTAAATATGTCCACACCTAACCACACTTGGCTTTACACTATCTTAGCCATTAATTAAATAAATATTTATTATTTATTTAATTAATTTATCTTTCACTTTTTTATCCCACCTTATTCTAACTACTAATTAAATAAATAGTCATTATTTATTTAATTAATTTACACTTCATCTTTATTCCTACCTTATTTAATTAATTTACTTTTCAAATTTATTTAATTAAGTCAATCTTATCCCCAAAATTCTCTAGATAAATTAATTAATCAATTTAGGCTAATTAACCCTCAATCTTGTGCGCATGTGACAAGATTCCATTTTTTCAAATAAATCCTAATTTTATATTCTTGTATCCCTTTAAAAGTGTAAGAAAATAAAATCTTACCTCCAAAGATACCTTTTTTAATCTAATCCCACCAAAGCTTATCCCACAACTTTTTCCTACATTCAATCTCTATCATGGATCCTCCTATCTACCTTTTCTAATTAATTTATTTTAACATTTGTCCAATCCCCCTTACTTGAGAGTTCTCGTCAATTATGAACCCTCCATTGCCTAAAACTAATCTCTTACACCTCACGGGACAATTATGACATGAATACAACTTTAATTCAAACCCTAATCCTTAATTAATCATAGCCATCCATCAATCAATACATCTTGGCCCTTGATTTCCCTCTTGGGAAGTCTATAAATTAGAGGCCTCTTGTCCCATTTGATAATATTATATTATCACAATGTTATGCTGTTATATAATCTATTGAATCCATATTCATCATATCCCTGTGCTATTCATTTGATGACTAAAATCTTAATCCTGCTATCATGTTGATGGTTTTATAAGCAACCACATTCCATACATGAAAGGATCACATAAAGAGAGTGTTGGGTACAATTATTCTTCTAGCTCAATCGAATGAGAAAGAGGATAAACAAGGTAAAGGGTTGCATATTACTTTGTATCTTTATGTGATTACCCTCATCCATTTTTCTTGTCTTCTCATGACTATACCACAACCAACATTCCCCCAATAAATAATGGATCCACATCATACCTCCCATCGCTTTATCATTCAAAAACATCATATCCTCCACAAATATCTCATCCACCTTTAACATCACATCCTCCACCAACATCTTATCTACACAACATCATATCCTCCATAAAAAACTTATCCACCTATAACATCTATTCTTCCACCAACAATAACTCACACAAAAAAAATACATCCCACTAATAAATGCATTTAAATCCACCCATCAAAAACCATCATATCACATCAACTCATTCTAGCCTTTGAACCTAATTCCTAGGAATCCTGTCACCCAAGAGTGGCAAGAAATGAAGGAAACTCTCAAGGGGATACAAACAAGGACCTCACGCCAAAATAAAACATATAAATTTGAAGAACTTTTTTGTTACCCTTTTGATAGATCAATACTTATGGTACTCTTCGCTGAAAATTTTGAAGTATATAAATTTAAAAAATATAAAGGAAAAGGAGATCCCTAAGATCATGTGAAGGATTTTTTCATGGCATGCGAGGAGGTTGCCTATAGTGACATGTACCTTGTGAAACTCCTTCCTCAAATTTTGGGAGGATAGGTATGTGAGTGGTTTTTACACCTACCTCATGGATCCATTACATATTTTTTGAATTGGTTGGGAATTTTGTAACCTATTTCCCATAAAATGTCAAACATAAACTATGAATATTTGATCTTTTCAATGCCAAATAACAAATAGTGAGAATTTTGTTGTCTTCCTCCAATGATGGAGGATTATTGCAAGTCACTTCCCTTTGTTAATACCAAAAATCCAACTCATTAGTATTTCCATTACAACCCTTAATCAGTAAATGACCTTTCACTTATAGGTCCATTGTGTATTAGCTTTTGAAGAAATCATTAACAAGGGGTTCAACATTGAGAAACTTCATTGCTAAAGGTTTGATTAAAATCTATAATAAAGGAAAAGATAAAAATAATCAAGTCAATGACAAACCATGATTTTGGACTAAGAATAAAAACATAGCTAGTAATGGGGTAACTATAAAATTATTCAGGCTACATAATCAACACAAAAACAATCAAGCCCTAATGTGCTAAATTTGCAACAACATACTCTTTTTTTCATCAATAGGGATAGGAAAACCCCTAATAATCCAAAATATAAATACACTTCCTTGGGGTAACCTATGCAAGTAGTGTTTCATAAATTCATTCGAGCTAACTTAACGAAAACATTGCACACACAACCTTTTGATGAGAATAAACCTAATATTTGCATGGTATAGAGAAAATGAATACTGCAAGTTCTATCAAATGAAATCTCAAGATGTATAAAACTTAATAACTACAATCAAGATGAGATCAATATGGAAAGCCATATATCCTCCTCATCCAATGAGAAATCGGGCATATGTCAATATTATTCCCAAAGAATCATCAAAACCAGTCCTCCACATCAAACTTAGGGTCATCCCAAAATAATTACACTAATAACATTCATACCAATAAAACATCCACTTTACATGACTCTATATCAAGTCATATTGAAGAAGCTTACTTGAAAGTAATGACTATAAAAATTAAAAATTCCAATTGTACCATCACCACCAAGTGTGGTCAACTCACTATTCTAGGGACCTCCTTGTCCTACCAATAAGCCACTTAATATAATCTATTAGTACATGTTGGGAAGATTCCAACATAAATATCCATCATAAAGCTTCTCAAACCATCTATTGTTCATAAGGAATTATTGGGTCACACTTGATAGGAGTCATGAATCTCTTTTGACATCAAACCCAACCAGTTCCAAGCCTTGGTGGACCAACTATCATTTTCATACCAACTCATATTTAGTCCTACTAATATGCCTCCAATCATTCACCATACACCAATACAATCCATATTAAAGCAATTATAAATATACACAAGGCCGAATAAGTTGTCATAGATGGAAAGTCATCTAAATTTTTGTACATACAAACTTGTCATACAATTAGGATATTCTAAGGATTCCATGGAACCATAAAAGAAGATAACTATCAAAGTTTACGATGGCATATAAAGAGAGTATAAAGGTACCATTTGGATTCCAATTTAGGTGGGTCCTATCTCACAACAAACAATGTTCCACATTCTTGACCTTGAAATTTATTATAACCTTCTCCTTGGTCACACATGGATTTAGGACATGCAAGCCATTCCATCCACATTACTTTCCCTATACTAACATAAAAATCATATTTCTTGTTAACCCTCATCCCTTTCAATATCATATCTAATGTTTGAAGGCCCCTACAATAAATCCTATCACCGTTCTAACACTAGCATTGTCATTTCATCTATATCATGACCATTCCCATTTTATGTTGATTTCACCACTTTGGCATCAAAATAATTCATGAATATTACTTCCCAATTTAAGGTCAAGAATATTAATAATGCATGTGGGGAGTATGAGCTCCATAATTCCTTTTATGTGAGCCAAATCCCTCTTTCTTTTTGGTCATGTGGAAAATGTTGACAACATACCAATAAAGATTGTAAGGTTGTCTAATGTGGTATAGTAAATTTGTTTAACATGGATTCTTAGATGATGAGATCATCAATGGTGACACTACTTCCTAACTATATAAAGATAAAGAATATGTACCATGTTGTATTGAAAAAACCTATCCAAGAGCACCTCGAATATGTAAAAATATGAGTTATAAGGCCTAAGACTACATGAACAGTGAATCCTTGAGCCAATCATCATCAGGGTTAATCATTACATATTTGGCTTAGGATACATGCCTCTAAATAAAAAATATTATAGTATCATTGATACCTCTAAGAATGAAAAAGGATCCTTTATCGTTGCAAATATATTATTTCTTCTCTTCTTGTACTTGTAGACTCCTTTTTAATTTTACTATTTTTTAATACATTTTTTGCTTCCTCTTTGCCTAGTTCATTTAGAGGTCTCCTTGCAATATTTTTATCCTTTTAGCACCTTTTCAAATCATACTTGTTAACACACAAAATTTAAAACCTCATACTTTTGTTCCTTTTTCCTCTCATGAGGTTCTTTACTTTAGAACTTCCTTATAAGTTTGAACAATTCTTTTGGGTTATGAGAATATTTCTAGTTGGTAGTAGTTGCTGATTGGGTTGCACTTTTAGTACTTGTTGATTTCTTTCTTGGCATGATAACTTTATACATATCGATCAATGATATGATTTTAATTTTGTTGGAGAATCTTCAACCACTACTTCAATCTTCTTTATTAGACTTTGTTATCAAATAATATAATGTATAAAAGTTAACCCATTGTAAATTTTGCAAGTATATCTTCTATATTTCTTCCACATATTCACTTCGCTGCAAATAATCAAAGCATATGTGCCACATAAAGTCATTAATTCATCACCAAAATGGTTAATGAATCCTTTGAACATCTTGTCTATTGATGATTTTTCTCTTTTGTTAGCCATAAAAGATTGTTGTTGAGATCTCCCTTGTTGTTGAGCATCCTAGTTTTCTCATTTGCTATTCTTACTCATTGTTATCAAGATCTTCATTGTTGCTTAGCATTTTAATTTTCTCATTTTCTATCCTTCATAATTTAAAAAAAATCCTCTTTTTCACTTCTATTTTATTTGTGCAACAAAGAAATTTGTTTATCCATGCCAATTCCCATTTAGTTTTGGGTATTTTTGAGAGAATATCTCAATACATGATTACATAATGACATGTGCTACACTTTTTTGTTAAGTTTGGATCCTTTTCAATTCTTATTTACTTTCATTTACTCTTCCTAAACCATATTACCACACAACTATCCTCATCTATTTTATGTCCACATTTATTATCATGTATTCCTATCATTTATTGGCACATATTTCCATGCATACACTCTTGGTTCCCATATTTTGTACCTATTGTCTAGTCATTGTGATGCATGAGAGTGACCCTTCATGACATGGATTTGACCCAACATTTAAAATTATAAATTTTGAATTTGCTAACTCTTGCCTTTCTTCACCAATCATGAGAGTCAACTTGATAAATGTTTGTGCCATAATAGTATTTAAAGATATTTGTTTGGACATTGAAGAGGTCAGAAAAGATTGAAGGCAAACAAAGGAAGGCAAAAGAAATACAAAAGCATAATACCTTCACCTAGAATCTTTGCTTCGCTCCTCGATGAGTAGAAATGGAATGCACCCTTATTCCATTTGCTTTTCTCTTGATGTTGATATGTAGATTGCTCAATACTCTAGCATAACCTTGATATGATTTGATAGATGAGTGATAAAAAATGATAACATGTAGGTATGATAGCTCAAGAGATTATTAAGTGAAAATGAAGGATGAAACCCTCTATATATAGAGTCCTGAAGAGGCAAAATCAATGGCTAGAAATGATTGATGATGGATGACTAAGATTGACGGAGGATTAGGGTTTGGATCAAGGAAGCAATCATATGAGATGTGTCAAATGATAGATATGATCTAGGTTTAGGATGGGGATAAGGATAAAAAAATTTATGGCAATGACTAGGATTAAAAGGTTAAATGAGATGAGTGGATAAGATGAAAAATTAGTTTGACTTTTGGGTAAGTGTCCAGGTTCAATGAATCTAAGAAAGGAGCTAGTTAGACACGTGAAGGAGAATTTGTCACACGAGAACAAATTAAAATTTTGATCCATGTGAAGATGGAGGGTTAGGATTAAGTGTACAAGGATATATGATACAAGATAATTAATTGAATAAATAAAGTATTTATTTAATTAATGAGATCATGATGGTTAATTTTTATGATGAATGTTCTTTGTATGCTTTAGAGTTCAAACAATTATCAAATGATGGTGGGATCTTAATTAATGTTTGTAGACACCTAAAATATGACCTTACCCAACCACACCTAATTTTAGCTTATTCTTAGCCATTAATTAATATCCATTATCATTATCCTTTAATTAAATAAATATCTCTATTATTTAATTATTATCCCATCTTGATCCCTATTTATTTAATTAATCTCGAAATGGAAAGGGATCCCACCCCCTAATCATTAATCTTTCCTTCATCCTTTTCCATCCTCGCTTTGACTAAGGCATCATTGTTGATTTTTATCCTCTCTCATCCACTATGTTTTAAACTTCTTTGACACATCACTTTGAGACGTCATGTCAAAGAGGGGAAAAATGTAGACACCCAAAATATGACCTTACCCAACCATACCTCATTTCAATCTATCTTTAGTCATTCTCTATTTATTTAATATCTCTAGCCATTAATTAACATATCCTTAGCCATTAATATCTCTATTTATTTAATTATTCTCATCCTTTCCCACCCTTATTCTAATCCATTAATTAAACAAATATTAATCATTTATTTAATTAGTTTTCCTTATCCTAATCTATTAATTAAATAAATATTTATCATTTATTTAATTAGTATTCATTTCCATAATCCTCTAATTAAATAAATATTTATTATTTATTTAATTATTATTTCTAATATATTTTTAAATACTCCTAATCCTTAACAATCAACACCAAGTGGGGTGGTGGGCCTAGCTCGATTGGCTAAAACATCTTGTTGCAGGCAAGAGGTCATGAGGTCTAGTCTCCCCACCGTCCCCATGGTACTAGAGGGCACGTCACGCCAGCATCAAAAATTTTACCAAGTGCACTGCAACTTATAGAAAATGGATAGCGTCAAAAAATATAAAGGACGGATACTTGACATTCCTACAGTCTAAAAAAAAACAATCGACATGAAGTAGAGATTAGATTGAACTAAAGGAAAAATATGCATTATACTAGATCAACACTGCATGCTAGAGATCAAATATATGTGTGATGTGTTAGATCAAGACTACATACTACATGCTAGAAATCAAATAGTGTGACTTTACCTAGAACTATTGATCGAAAGGCAATTGCAAATTTACATAGCAAGTTAAGTACAACAATTCAATTTAATTTCCATAAATAGCCTAATACTGGCAATTGCACTTGGGTGTGCAATGGGTACACCAAAAAGGTATGGAAGGTCCATTAGGGAAAATTTTGGTTTATTTTTTTCATATATTTTGTAGTACATGAGGTCAGTTGGTAGGTCACTTAGAAATTGATGTTGTTTGTGCAAAAAATGTTTTAATGGAGAAGTGATAGCTTCAAATTAACTATGCATCCACTTAAATGGATCCAAACATGACTAAAAAAAACCTCTAAATAGGAAGATAATCGATCTCCATTACCAACATGCTCATGTTATGTTTGCAATAGAGAGAGAGGGGGAAATAGAGGGGGCATGGTGGGGGGATATAAAGATGGACATATAGAGGGAGGGAGAGAGAGAGAGAGAGAGGCATATGGAAAGAGGGATATTGAGAGAGGGAGAGGGGGAGATAAAGAGAGATAGAGATGGAACAAACAAATATATAGAGGGAGAGAGAGGGAAAGAATGAGAGAGGGATAGATATATGGGTAGAGAGAGATGGATAGGTAAATAGATATAGATATGGAGATCTAGGAAGAGAGAGAGGGAGAGAGAGAGAGATGAATGGATAGAGAGAGGGAGACATGTCTAGAGATAGAGGGGGAGAAAGGAATATAGAGACACAAAATAATATAAAGCGAGAGAAGAAGAGGGAGAGAAATAGATAGAGAGATAGAGAGAGGTAAATAGAGATAAAGATATAAAGATAAGGAGATAGAGAGGAAGAGATAGAGATATAATGAGATATACAAAGAGGGGGAGAGGGAGAGAAAAAGAAAAATAAATAGAAGTAGAGAAAGAAAAATGGAAATAGAGAGAAGAGAGAAATAGGGGGAGAGAGAGAGAGGGAGACAAAGATATATGTATATGGGAAGAGAAAGGGAGAGGTAGAGGTATAGAGATGGATAGGGGATAGGTAGGGAGTGAGGGAGGGAGAGATGAGGGGAGATAAAGAGAGGGATAGAGATAGTGAGAGAAAGAAATGGGGAGAGAGATGTAGAGGAGGGAGAGAGAAGAGGGGGAGACATGGAGAGAGATGGGTATAGAGGGAGAGATAACTCGATATAAAGAGAGGGAGAGGTAGAGATAATGAGATATAGATAAAGGGAGAGAAAGGGAGAGATATATGTAGAGGGGGAGAGGGAGAGAAGAGGGGGAGACATGGAGAGATATGGGTGTAGAGGGAGAGATAACTCAGTATAAAGAGAGGAAGAGGTAGAGATAATGAGATATAGATAAAGAGGGGGAGGGAAAGATGAGGAGATAAAGATAAAGGGGGCAAGAGTAAGAGAAAAGGTGATAGAGATAAGAGATATACAAAGAGGTATAGAAAGAGAGGGAGAGAGATGAAGAGGGGGAAGATAGAGAGATAGATATAGATATAGATATAGATATAGATATAGATATAGATATAGATATAGATATAGGGAGGGAGAAAAAAGGTGTGTATATGAGTGAGAGAGAGATATGGAGAGAGATGGAGATGGAGATATATATCTAAATAGATAGAGAGAGGAGGGAAAGGAATGGAGATAAATACAAAAAGGAGAGAGGATAAGTAGAGAGATATATAAAGAGTGAGTGATTTGGACACACCTAGGCATAATGTTGGCAACATTTATGAGATTTGGCTTTACACCTGCCGATTGTATTTTGTTGAATAATTTTTTGAACAATTTCATATTGTTAAATCATGGTAGGTTATAGGGAAACATTTGTTTGAGGTATTATGTCAAACATTTAGCTTCCCAATTCTATTCAAAAGTTCATTTTTGTGGTCCTTCCTATTGGTGGGGCTTTCTGTGGACATTGTGGTTAAGACTTGTTCAAAATATGAAGTTGTAGTTGGTTATAAAACCATACTGGTCTAAGAGGGAGAAGTCATTGGAGATATTGGAGTGGACAAAGAGGGAGTGGGAGAAGGAGAAGAGTTTGGGAAATTGGGACTTACCTGTGGAGAGTGTGAGGGAGAAAGGGAAAGTGGTGACATGGGCCATTAATCAGGAACTTGAACACCCTATTTTCGATTGTGTATGATGTAATTGGGGATGATGTGTTACAGTTGTTGTAGCTTTCAACCCACATAATAGTTTACCCATGACATGGGCAAATGATGATCTGTGGAGGAGACAACAATATGTGACACATTCCTTGAGTAATAGGAGGTGGCACAACAAAGGCTTGGCACTTTGCTTCTCACAGATAATGTTGAAATGGGTTCAATTCAGCACAAGGGGAGAGCGGTGAGGGAAGATAATGGTGCAACAACATGAGGAATCTTGTTGACCATGCCTCCCAAGATAATGGGAATGATAATTCACATGCCACAAGCCCAAATGTACAAAGCTACATTCAAAATATATTACTACTTAATAATATATTGTGAATTGGAATAAAAAACTTTACACAATTATATTCAATTAAATATTATGTATGTTGAAGTTTATATAGCTTGAGAATATCTTTGATGCCAAGAATAATGATATATTTTTTTGTTACAAGAGTCACATGCTCTTCTTGAATTTTTTTATTCTTCTTTTTTGCAAGCTATTTGTTATAAATCACGTACCCATGGCCAGGCCTGTAAATTGTTGGTGAACCCACCAATGAAATTGAGGCCTCACTTGCGCAATAGAATCCATTGTATGATCATATTTGAACATTGTGCAATCAATGCATAGAAATTTGATAATCCATGAAGAAGAAAAGTAATCAACAAAGGGTGTCACCGATTTGGGACTGGTTCCTCTCAGCCCACTGGTTATATGTCTTGTTGTCCGATGAAGATGGCTATAGTGAGGAGCTTTCTTTGTTGGATGATGGAAAACTGGTTAATTACAAACCCTCTACAATGTTAAAAATAGGATGCTACTCCAATCAAAGAACCTGACCCTTGCCAAATGAAACAACAATACATATAATTTCATTTCTCATTGTTAATAACAAAATTTTCAGAGTGCACCAACTCTAGCGATAGGAAAACAAATCTCTTGTGCTTATGGAACAAAATAGTATCAAAATGTCACAATAAGGAAACAAAGTATTAACATATACACATCTAAGGAAACAAAGTTGAGTTCAAAGTCGTTAATCGACTAGATCCACTGACAACAGAAACTCCCAATTGAATCAATCCTTCTCACTGACCAACTAATTGCTCTTCTCTGGGTTCTTTCCCACCTTGTTTGAATTCAAATGAGCTGCAGTGGTTACCAACAACACATATAGTTCGCTATAGAAGGAAATTTTGTCAAACCATCCAAAAATCTTCAATGAAATCATGCCTTTTCTTCATGTTCTCTTCTTGTCTTAGGGTAGTGCCTCCTTTATGGATAACAACTATCGGATTTATTTCTACATATCATTTTGCTTCCTCTATTTCTTTGTTGTTGCACACAGATCGGTCCTCCTTCACAATTGATTGGTAGAAAATACTATTCTTCAAGGTTAGGAAACTCCTTTTGATGCTCACTGAAAAGTTCTTGCCACTACCAACCACTCTCTCTAGTTAGTCTATCGCTTTCTACACCGTTGGAGGACGGTCGTGTGGCCAAAAGCTCAGCTATTGTAGCACGGGATAGGAAAATAGTGAGTTGATATCTCTCTCGAAAAACATTAATAGTAAAGGGAATTTAACTAGCAAAGCAAAAAGTAGCTGCCAAAATCATCACCAAGATTTTCGCCAACAACGAAAAAATTAACAGTCAAAATCAATTCAATCATCTTGGGACATGACAGAGTCGTTGATCGGGAAAATTAGCTTGGTCTATTTCAAATAGGTAATGCCTTTGGCATAAATTACTTGCTCATTTTAATCATTCATAGTTGGCTATCTTTTTATTTACGCCAAAGGCGTATCGACTATGAAATACACCAAACCCTTTTTTTACATCAACGGCTGAAGGCATCCTAGAGATGACTCTCAAAACCCTCACTATTCATTGCTCTTCATTTCCTTTTATCAAACACTGTACATAATTTTGTAGTTTCACCGGGCATTTAATTAAAGGTGTAAATTCATTCCAGTCAACTTGGAATGCATTTGATGGCTTTTATTTGTAGCAATCCCTGATCCAGTCTATCAACCCTCTAGTGTCACCATGGTTTATTGAGATCTGACAAAGATTTGATATTAACTACGACTCAAATATTATTTTGAGGCTCTCGAGTGATTTCCATTCCCTGTTGACTTGGATACGAAGAAGGAAAACTAGAACTAGAAATATCTTGTTGCGATTTCAGCTACCACCTTCATATGTGACTACTATAGATCTACTCAGCATAAATAACATTGATTGCGAACTGATATTTTTTTGTAGATATTATCCTCTTGGTACATAGATACTAAAGAAAGCATTCGCAAAACGTCAACTCAACCATCTCTATAATGAGAACATCTAATCTATATTTATTTTGCATAGCTATAAATATTTAGATATTTCTTCAACCACCCCCTCATCACCACCTCCAATGTGCTTAAATAAGTCAGCTAGTAACATATTAACTCCAACAACAACCTGGAGAATTTCACTTAGAGCTAGCAGATCCTGAGGTACATTTATTTTATTTTGATCATCTCTCTCTGCAATTTGAAGCATAAATAACTTACCTATAATGGTTTCGTAACTACGATTTCCCTTCTCATTTTTGTTGTGTATTTGTATGTTGTGCGAGTAAGAATTACCAACTTAATGTAGTGTTTGAAATGAGTGTTTCTTGATGATAGTTATTCATTTTTGTTGTGTATTTGTATGTTGTGCGAGTAAGAATTACCAATTTAATGTAGTGTTTGAAACAAGTGTTTCTTGATGATAGTTATAAGACCCTCTTGAAATTATTTTTGTATACTTTGACAGATTTATATTGTGCAAAGTTGATTTTGACTGGCCATTTTCCTGATAGATGTGCACTGTTTGATTTGATAAAGTATTTTTGAGTGGGAAGACTAGGTATCTTTCTTCTCTATAATTACATTTGCTTTAGGGGAAAAACTTACGTGCAAAGGGCAGTGTTTTCCTTGAAAATGTCACTCCTAAAATATAGAGGAGTTGTCAATGGAATGCCATCACAGTACAATCTCATCACCTAAAGGATACTGATGAAGGTTGCAGAATTTGGCTTTACACCTACAAATTGCATTTGCTTGAAAGTTTCTAAATCTTTTTCAACAAATCCATTTTGTACATATCCTGCAATCATTGCAGTCCATGAGATGCAATCTTTTTCATGTATTATGTCAAACAGTTCACATCGATTGTTAATGCTTCCACTTTTTCCACTGGTATTTATCTTGAAATTTGAGAAAGATTTATTTTGAGTAATCAATCTAAATGGGCACTATATGGAGCCATTTAATCCAGTAAGCATATCATTCTATGGTTTTTTTTCCATTTTACTTCACTTGCACCACTGCAACCATAGGCAGAATTCATACGATTGTTAACTCTTAGATTGCTTTTAGATGTTTACAAAATTAGGAGTATCACTTGTTGCACTATGATTATAGATAGTTCAATACTTGCCTTGATTTTTTCCCTCTCCAATGACTTGCCACCTACGTAGCTCATCGGGGTGTTGCTTCTTTTCTTTCCTAAATGATGCAATAGTTTTGGCATCCATTTTAAAATGTAGAGGGAAGAAAACTTAATATTTAATTTGTTGTGGCGTGTAAAGAAACCCTAAACCTAACTTTCCTACTTGCTCAATTCACCCTACCTCTCCAACATGGAACTACCCATCACAATAATTATTCATATATTTATTTGTTATTCTTATCAGCTACAACAATACAGACAATATTTTATTTATTTACTATTCTTATCGCCTGCAAGAATACACGTTGAGCAGAAAAATCCATCATAAAGGTTGTAATTACAATATCCTACCACCTGTACTGAATCACTTGTATTGCTCTTTAATGTGTAGAGATGTTTGCATGGATACACATACGGGAGTAGGCCTAATAATGTGACTAATAGGTAGAAGTTCAATTGAATTTTTTTTATGTAAACCATGGTTTACTCATATTTCTGCTTAACTCATGGCTTCGGTTGCATGATGTTGGTGTTAGTGTAATTTATCCTTCATGTTAGTTAGTCACTTGCTGATTATACACCAACATTTCAATAAGTTGTTCCCAAATAAAACATAGTTCATATAGAAGGGACTATAATTAGTGTCACAGTTTTGTTTATACATATATTTATTTAAATGTATTCATATCAATATAAGTTGAAATTTTAAGTTACACACAATTTATAGACTTAAATGTGTATATATATATTAGTGGTGTATGGATGCGTATAAACATATAATACATTGAAGTTGAAATAAATAGTTTTATAAATACCTTTTCAATAACAATAGATGCTTATATATATGCTTACAAGTATTTGCATAGAAGAATTGGAATGATTTAATTACTATTGGATGGGCAATGAATGTAAAATTTGTGGGTTGTAGTTATTAGTGTTGAATAGATTTCAGTATATCATGATGAATTGATTGCATCATATAGGATACATTAGTAAATTCCATGTTGGGGTTAGCACCTAGATAATTGACAAGTTGATGTTACATTTTCCCATAGGATCTAATCATTCTAAATGAAATTCCAATTTTAAATGGTCAAATTTATCTTCTCTTTTATTATTGAAAGTGATATACCCTAGATTAATTATTTGCATTGATGGTAACCAAGAATGTTAATATAGGGTGTGGATTTTTAATTTTAATTGATTAGGTTTTAGAATTATGAAAGGGAAAGAACAAAAAACAAAAAAGGCAAAAAACAAACTTAGGCTTTTTTATATCTTTTGTCCTTTTTATTTATTTATTTTATATCTTCATTTTTTGATAGCTCTTTTTTTTAACTATAAAAGTACATTTTCTACACATTTTCTATATATTATGAATTGAATTTGTACATTTAAATGCAAATGTTATCCATTATTGTATTTAACATAATGACATTAGTTAACATTAAGTGTTTTTTGTACACTTACTACATCCAGGAATGAAACTCCCCAATCAACGTACTGATATAATTGAAATATCAGATAGTGACAGCTCCCCTGAAATTCCAATTGGTTCACCTCCTTACACCAATTGGGAAGGATCTTCTGCAAACATTGTGGATCTGTCAAATGAAATCCATGTCAATTGTTTTGACAATTTGAGCAAAATACAAACAATTGTTAGAAATGTACATACAGTCCAGGGCTTTGAGGTGCAAGCAATGGAAGTGACACTACAGGAGTTCCATGAAACGTGTGACAAACTTGCCGCATTTTGTACTTTTTTGAGAGAGATGCATGCTGATGAGGTTTACGAAATGGGCGGTGCTTTGTACATAAAACATGCTTTCGAAAACTATATAGATCGTGCATGAAAAAAATTTATTCTTCAAATATGTATGTAGTTCACTTTTGTAATGTGCTTATGAGCATTCGAAACTATGACTAGTGTCCTACCTTTTTGCATGAAGCTCCTACAATAATTCTTACTTTCCTAGTGCAACTAACAAGGTTGTGTTCCTCATAGTAAAAATACATTCCTTAAGTTCCTAAAAGATTGTTTACTATGTAAATCAGATACTATATTTAAAAGAATCTATGTCATCTAATAACCATAGATAAATCATTTATGTACATGTAATACATATGCAATAGTATTCATACTTATCTCTCATAGTTTGGCTTGTACACTTTATGACATTTTTTTACAATATATGACATAATAGACCACATTTGTAACATTCTTAAATTGTCTACACATAATTGTTATTATGAAATACAAAAAAATATATAAATAAACTATGTTTTCCTTTGAAGATTACAATGCTTTATCAAATATGTTATCTTTGTATTCCAGTTTCATAAAAGAAAAAAATTACACCATTTATTTACTCCAAACTTGAAACCTTTGCAATATTAGAATATAATTTTTATTTGCATTCAAAATGGCACTTATTTTGGAATAATTTTTTCAAGTTCTTTGTTATCCACTTGACTTATGCTCACCACTTTTTGTACTCCTTATATCCACCGGACCAAATTTATTTCAAATCTTCCAATCCTTGTGAGTACTACATATAGAGGTGCTATCTATAGGTATGTTTCAAACTCACTATCTTTGAACATCTTCATTGTTTAAATTGTATTGCATACTCTACATGTGCCTTTTAAAACTTTGTTTTGTCTAGATACTTAATAGAAACTGCATGTATTAGTCCTCAATATTGCAAGTTTCCTTCTTACCATATTTTCTACAATTATACATTTATTGCGACTCTTTTATTTATATATAAATCTTTATGATACAAATTTATTTAAAAAATTCCCTTCATAATAAGTAGAAAAATGTTTACAAAACCTTTTTTCCCTTACCATTTGTTCAAATTTGTTGTAGTTTTACAAAAAAAAACAATCACAAAACATAGTCTTGTGCTTTTCCAAAAACACCAATAGCATTTTCCAAAATTGTACAAACTTACACCCTATTTTCCACAAATTTCCCTCTTTTGTGGCCAATTTTCATTACCCGCATTCACAAATTAGCATTTTCCAATTTGGTCCCAAACTTATTGCTAACAAAATTCAAATTTTCAAAAACCTAATTATCATATTTCAACATGTTGGCAAGCGCATATAGTACACTAAGTATGAACAAGACAATGGCAACATTGACTGCAAATGCCATTGCAGATATTCTTGCAGGAATATCTGGTTTGACCCCTGTTTTGCAAGTTGCATCCATCAACTCCATTCAACAGGCTCACTCTAAACTTGTCAAATACTATGTTGAACTTTTTGATGGTTTGCACACCCATCATGCTTTACTTCCTGCCTAGTTCAATGATCTTGTGTTGGAGGAGGCTCTAGTAAAAGGTTCTATTGTCCTACTTAAACAATATATCTTGAAGACGTTTCACAAATTTACGTACGTCAACATATTCCCATAAAATTTTCCTTATTTAAATTTTTCCCCTGCATTCTCTTACTAAATGTTTCACTTTATGAAATTGCAAGGCTATCATTATTGAAAACTTTGAATTAATTTCAAAGAATGCACCAATTTTTGGTACTCCAACTCCTCTCCTACAATCTAGAAGCTCCCTCCCATCAAATCTCTCTAGCCCCATTGGGATTCTCTCAATGTACAAATGATTCATTTGAAGAAGATGTTGAGCCTTAGAGTCAGACAAGTGTATCCCCTTTTAATCCAATTCCCATAAAAATGTTAACCCCCAACCATAAGTATTGACCATTGAGGATCGAGCCTTGATGAAATCATCAATTCACGAATATAAAAATGTTGGAAATGATGGAAAAAAAATTGGATTTGATTTCATAAACATGGCAGGCTTTGAAATTCATATTTCTTGCTTCAACAAACAAGTTGGAGAGTTTTACCATGCTATTAAATCTAATAGTCTTTATGTCATCTCCAATGGATGCATCAAAGTTGCAAACACAAAATATAGTAGCTCCACACATCCGTATGAAATAATTTTGCATAGCTCATCAACTGTAATTGCATCCACATCCTTGAACTCCACAATACCCACACATACTTTCCACATTAAAAACATCCAATCATTGTCCTTGTTGCCTATCAATTCCCTTGTCGATGTCATTGGAATACTTGTAGCTATCTCCCCTACATAAAATATGCATAAAAGAGATGGTACAAAGACAATTAAATGCACTACTACAATTGTTGACATGTCAGCTTGTACCATAGATGTTACACTTTGGGGTCATCATTTCTATATTGATGGGATACAAATTTCTGATATGCATGTATAGACAAATCCTTATGTAATTATAATTAAATCAGGATGTATTACCACATGGTGTGAGAGAGGTCTTGAAACTATTTTCCCAACTAAAGTTCTAATTAACCCAAATTTAGCAGAGAGCTCGACCTTACAAACATGGTATGCTAGTATAGATATTGCCAAGCCCTTTAGTTCCTTGTCAAAAAAATAACTTTCTCCCATACAATTTTCCAATCCGGTCAATATCTCATCTCTAGCAGATAAAAGCATGCTTGAAAAGAAAAAAAATTGCATAAAGGCCTCCATTTCAAATCTGCACCTTGACACCTATTACCATTCATGTCCTCTATTGGTGAACAATAAAAAGTGTAAAAAAAAGGATTTGCAAACTTCCCCTACTACATTTTGTTGCCCAAAGTGTTGTAAAGATCTCCTTAAATGTGACTTTAGTTACATGCTCAAAGTGGACTTGAAAGATGCAACTAGTGAACTCCTCAAAGTTACTACATTTGAAGGTCCAACAAATTCATTAATTGGTGTTGCCGTAAAGGATTTTCAACTACTGCTTGTTGAACCAGATACTACTAAAGACATTTTGAACCATATTGTTGGTAGCCAATTTTACATTGATTTGAGCATCCAAATGATTCCCTTTGGTGGACAGGAAATACAAAGCATTGTTATTGCTGCCATTAAGCAAATTTAAATGTCGTACTTCTCTCTTCTTAGCAATTTTGTAAACTCCACCTACCCATATATGTAAAGTTTATTAGCAAATGAAAATAGTTTTATTTTGTTATCAAAAACATTGCATATTCACACATATACAAATATTTTCCTACATTTTCCTTCCAATTTGTAATTTCATAGCTTATGTTCTCCTTCCTCGTTGGATTGATCATGGTTTTTCTCAAATTTAAATGAAAAGAACATACTTAAATTAGCATTGTCCATATTTTTTTACAACTTTATGTACATTAAAATTTCTATGTACAAATTTGTATGTATGTATCATGTATATTGTACTTATTATCTCTCACAAATCTATTTCATTCCTTTTACCATCAGCATTTTCTATTATGGAGGAAAAAAATGAAAGATTGCAAGAAATACACTCTCACCAAAATGCACTGAAATGAAAACAATACCATGCAAGGAAAGATGATATTAACAAACGAAGATGTGAGGTCAATCAAACTCTTATTTCTAGAGCCTCAACATCTACATTCTCTCCACCTCTTACTGTACGCATCCTCCAAAGAATTGCACCTCCCCCACAAAATATAGTTCATCCTGCCCTAGATATCGAAATGCACCATTCGCCACTTTTCTCCCAGGAGTATTTCTCTGGTAGAAATAACTTCCAATCAAAGTTAGATAGCCTTTCAAAAATGTCAACTTGTATGGTTTGCATGGAGAGATATATAGGAATCAAAACTAGGCAAACAAATGGACTCACTACTTGTTATAGATGCATATCTAAAAAGAATGACCATTGTTTCTCAAAGTGGAACAACATCGACCTTGGTGAGCAACCTGTATGTTTACAAATTCTATCCCAAATTGAGGAAATGATAATAGCAAGAGTTAGCCCAATACTTCAAGTTACCTATGCAATGGGGGTGGGCAACTAAAATACAGTGGCCACACTATCAACTTTCTACAAGATATATTTGCAATTGCATCCTATTTTCCTAGGAATATTAATGACCTTGATATTCTAATAGTAAATAGGGAAAATATTGGCCAACAACCATATAGCTTCCATGTAAGTAGAGGACGTGTCCACGAGGCACTTAAAAATAAGATGTGTAATGACCCATACTACAAGGATGTCCAAATAGATGAGCTTGCATTATCAAATTTGCCAGAATTTTCTATTGATGTCTCAAACCTTATTTTTGTAACATCTTCAAATCCTACTACCACAAATGCAAACTTCAAGGAAACAAGCGACACCGAATACGACCCTACTGAACACAGCTTGCTGCTGACAACATCCTTTGTGGCGAATCTCCCACATGCACGTACAAAGGCTGAAGAAGTCCACTCTTTGCTACAACTAGGTGGAGGACGACCAACACCATCCATTGCATGGCCGCCCATTTCTCTAACTCCTATAAATGAATACACCATTGTAGGATTATTTACTATGGAATTCCCCACTTTGTTTCCAAATGGAAAAGTTGCATTCAAGCAACAACGTATCAAAGAAATTAAACTACATGAATATTCTCTCCACCTTATAAGGTACCATGATCATTGGTTTGGGAAACACCCTCGGTTTAGGTACTTCATACTAAATATCATTATGTTCCACCATAGCCAAACAACCTCCTCTATATTTTTCAACAAAAATCTTGATGGTTGCCTCCCCTCAACAGTCTACGACCTGCGCCAAAGATTAAAGAATATGCCAGATGACAAACTTGCAAATCAACTCATGCAATTTAGTTTGTCCATTCGTGGAACCCATCCATTTTGGACCCAACGTTAAGGGGAACTTTTTGACATGATCATTCAAATTGGTTTCCCCTAATTATTTTTCACCCAAAGTGCAGCAGATACTAAATGGCTAGACTTTCATGCCAACCAAGCCTCCTACAAATCCTTCCATGGCTTCTAGATGGAGGATCCATAACATTGTACAAAATCCACAACTCATCGCAGTCTACATGCACCACAGGTTTATTGCATTTTGGGAAGAGATCTTGGAAAAACTTCTTGGTGCATCTGAATATTGGTATAAGTAAACCCTTTCTTTCTCAATCTTGCAAAATACACGCATACTTTGATTGTTTCCTAGAAATCATCATTTCACTTTTAACAATAGACTCTTACCTGAATAGTTTTCTAAATATCATCTTTTCATAGGTATGAATGGAAACACAAAGGATCCACACACATTCATGGTTTTCTATGGCTCGCACAAGCTCTTGATATTAGTAGATTAGAATGGAATAACATTCAATATGTAAAAAATGCACTTGATTACATAGATAGATATGTGTTTGCTTGGAATCCATGTAGCCTCCAATTGAGAGGCCAAAAAATTCACCGCTCTGTTCTTGATGATCCATGCTTGCTAGACACAACAAGGATATTGTCATGCGAGCCCTCAGCACACTATTCTAAATTAGTCAATCATGTCGAATGACACACAAAGTGTAATTTGCTAACATGCCTCAGAAAGAAAGGGCCAACTATTGTATGTTGCTACAAAGCACCATGGTCCATGCAAGATAAGTCAACTCTTTCAAATGATGAGAACGGTCATCCTAAGCATACACCCGCTCGTAATGATGATCGGTTGAACCTTCACAACCCATCTATCCTATCTATCTGGAGGGCTAATGTAGACTGCCAATTTGTATTATCAATTGTTGTTGTCCTCAAATATATTGCAAAAGATGCTGCAAAAGTTAAGCACAAATATGAATCGTATCATGCCATGTTATCTCACATCTCCACAAACTTAGAGTCAAAATTTCTAGCCCCAATTTCTTTTCATAAATTGCTTACTGATAGCCTAGTGGATCGTGATATTAGTGCCCAAGAAACTTGCCACCTTCTACTAAAATTACCCCTCTCCATATCCAATAGAACATTTGTGTCTTTAAATGTTAACCACCATAAATTTCAATGTGTATCAATCTCACCCACATCAATTACCACAACACCTACATACATTGATGCCTACATGGCCTGCCTAATTCATCTAGACGCAATGCCACTCATTGAACTAACCCAAAAGTGGACCTTTAGAGCCTCTCCAAAAAATGAACAATGGAAGCAATGCCCTCATAAAGCAATTGTTCACGTCTCACCTAGGTTTACTACCATCCCTACAAGAGAAGACAAAAACTTTCATGAATTTTGTTGGAGTGAAATTATTTTATACCACCCCTTTTGCAACATTGACATTGATTTTGGGTCCTCTAAACATCAGATTATATCGTAATGGGAGAGGTTCTCTTCTACATATAGGCCATGGCATGTACATCACACACTTCCAACTCCAGCAAAAGCATCAAATGCAAGCAACAACTCAAGCATTGACCATTCCTTACAAGGCCATAGTCTAGAAGAGTGGCAAGTTCTCTCAAGTTTGCACCCAAACCTTCCAATACAACTTGATGCACTACACATACTTGGTCGACGTGAAATTGACATTCACCATGAATGACAACAATCCAACCTGACCCCAATATAAATGCATTTTGCTATTACTTTCATAGACTCTAATCGAGCAACCTTTCAAGTGCACCATGCTCTCCATGAACAGATCCATACTACTTTCTCTACTCAACAACAAAAAAGCATTCAATATAATTTTCTCCCACCTAAGCACTCTTCCATTGCAACCACCGCTCAAGCTAATTGTTCAAGGAACTACAGGAACTGGAAAGTCACACCTCATCAAAAAAATAAGGCATGCCCTCATGAGCTCTGCTCTGAATCACCAAACACCCTTACTACTTCTCGTACCTACAGGTGTTGCAGCATTCAACATTCAAGCATCAACAATCCATTTTTCTCTTTGTATTCCAATAAAAGAAATGCCCCCCTACAAGGGAAAACACTTGCAACCTTCCAATAGAGTACGTACTTTATTAGGTACATTTTAATTGATGAGATGAGCTTCATTGGTCCCAAGTTGCTAGAACGAATTGACATGTGACTACGAGAAGCATTCCCTAGCCACAACCACTTGCCCTTTGGAGGGCATTCAATCATACTCTTTGGTGACTTAGGCCAATTGCCACCAGTTAAAGATATCCCCATGTACGCTTCTACCTCATATGGTGGGACTCTATGGCGTAGCTTCACAACTATGGTAACTTTGACAAGAATATTTTGACAAATTGGCTATGATCCTTCCCAGACTGCTTTTCGTACACTTCTGCACAATCTACATAATGCAAATCCTACAGAAGAAGACTGGCAAATTCTAATGTCACGTTCAAGTTCCTCGCTCATTTCTATAGAAAATTTAGTTTTCTCATCTGCCATGCATCTTTTTGCAACTAATGAATTAGTCTCACTACACAACAAATGTATGTTGTTGCCTTTGGCAACGCCTGTTGCACTTTCCATTGCAGAGCAACTACAGGGGTCAACATACATAAATCCTGATGAAGAACAACTTCAAGCTCAAAATTTTTTATCTATTGGCCAAGAGGTCATGTTATGTTCAAATATTTGGGTTGAGACAAAACTCGTGAATGGTGCACTTGGTCAGGTAAAAGCTATTGTATACAGTGAAGGTGACAAACCACCTCAACTACCATTGTTTGTTGTTGTCCATTTCAAGAATTACCTTGGACCACCTTGGGACCATATTAATCCAACGAATGTCCCAATAACACCGCTTAGCTGAGGACTTCGCCATCAAATTCCTCTTAAAATGGCATGGGCATTGACAATACACAAATCACAATGACTTATGCTTCCAAGGGCCATAGTGGACATTGGCAACATAGACCGACAAGGATTGACATTTACAACTATTTCAAGAATTCCTGATCTACAAAGCCTTCACATCCACCCAACCTTCTCATTCCAACGATATGCACACATTCAACAAAGCCCATATGTTGCTCATCGAATAAACAAAGAGATTCGTTTGCAAGCATTGTCAAATTCAAAAAACTAATACAGTTAAATGGAATTTCAACTACTACAGGTATGCCACTTAGTATTTATTTAGTACATGATTGAAACAATTGTTTTCATCTGAATGGTTGATTTTTGGTTTTTTCTTTTCATCGTCCTTTATAATCATTGCTCTAACTATTTACATCTATCTACTGTAGTACTTTTTCCAGTGACTTCTTTCAAAGCACCTATACTTCTACTTCTTCAACCATAGTCACTAACCCGGTAAATGTTTTATCCACCTCCTTCCAAGCTTGTAAAATTATGTTTTCTCTATACTTTGTGAAAATTTTATTTACCATTACGATAATTTAGAATGAATTGATGATGATATTTAATGAGAATGCAAAACCGTGAAAAGAGATGGAGCCCCTCGTCAGCATTGCTCACCAGCTTCTAAGAGTTCGTGATGAGATGGAGAAACTCCTAAATTTTGTAAACAATAAGACCATGAGTTCCACTACAGTTGATATCAAAGACTTTCCCAACTCTTATGTCTTCATCATCAACATGCCAGGACTTACAAACAATGGCATCAAGATATTTCAATTATAAACCTTTACAAACCATTAGTTCCTCTACATTTGGTTTATGAAAAATAAACAAATCGCTACTCACTATGACTAACAAAGTTGTTGTTTTCTGTTTGACAACAAAAAGGTTCAAGTAGAAGATGGCAATGTGCTAAAAATCAATGGAGAGCAACCAAGAAACGAGGAGAAGGATGTTAATTACATTCGTATGGAATGCAGTGTCAACAAAATTATGCGTAATTTTATTTTGCCTGCCGACTGCAATATGGAGTCGACTACTGCTAGCTGTCAGGCTACACTACTCACTATTACCCTTCCAAAGCTTCATCCTCAACAACCTAAGAAAGGAGACTTAGTGTTAAATACCTCAACAAGGCAATGCACAGTAGTGACTACTACAAATTTCCCTGTAATTATGACTAAATGTGCTCCTCTAAGTATCAATCTTAATTTTTGTGTATATTTCTATGAAAGGAGACTCAATGCTAAATTTAACACAATTTTGTATCCAAAACTACATAACAATTCGATACTCAACAATAATATTGCATTTCAAAATATTTATTTCAAAATGACATAACAAAATGCCTTTACAAATATACAACAAGTGCTCAAGAATTGCAATGACCACTTGTTGCATATACCAATTTATTATCAAATTATATTCTTCTATTTTATTAAAGCTAATCCATTTCAAACAATATATCTAAACATAAAGCTTTAACCTAAACAATCGTTGCATCAAATTCTTTCCATTTCTACCTTCTCTTATTATGACAAATTGTTATCTATTCCAACCAAATATCCGGCGTTACCCAATTGCACACAAAAAGTGCAATCGCTATTTTAAATTTATGTTGTGTCGTGTTCTCTCTATTAACAAGGAGAGTATTTTCCCTAACAAGTTTTACTCTTCGAAAAACGACTCCAATCAATATTACTTAACCTCGACTAAAAAGTTTCCTTCCAGTATGCGTCGTGGGACAAAACGAGAATCATCACAGTATGCGCCTCTGTAGTTTCTTTGGCTATATCGAAGCGGCTCAGGATAGCGGCTCAAGAGAGATCTGCGTTCCGGATAGCGGGTCCACGTGGTTTTGAAGGTTTGTGCAGATTAGCGCAGAGAGACAGCAAAAGGGCAGAACGTGGTCAAACCAGAAGCCAACATCAATCGCCTTTGGCCTGGTTCCGAGGAAAATCAACATTTTTAAAGTCAGCCCGTGAAAGCAAAGATTCGCTTTGTCTTCTTCCTAAACAGGTTAGATGTGGGCCCTGCTTCTTTCTTTTGCCTGCTGATTCTTTGTTTTCATCAGTTTCCTGTCTTTTGCAACGTCAAAACAAGGGGGTGAAAACTATAGTGGTTAATGCACGGTAAATCATGGTTAAGCAATCAGTAAAATCTCAAGCTATCACACTCAGGGAAAATCAGGGACCTACAAGGGAAATAACTCCTTTTTCAATAGAAAATGCACAATCTTTGAATCTAGGGCTTGTAGGGCTTGCATCGGGTGGCTGTGAGTCAATATACAGTCCCTAAATTCAGATAGCTGCCTCCTGGGTAAGAAGGCTTTACCAAGAAGGTATACATATCCCCTGGGATCACTCATTACAAGCTACAAAGGGACCTGCAATTTCATTCTTAAGCTCTCAAGTAGGTGATTTACTCAGGCCTTGGAAATCATTTCACCCGGAGGTCCCTCAAGTTTTTTCAACTGGTACAAAGGAGAAGTTGGTGTTTGTGAATGCAAAGCAGTATAAAGGGATTTTAAGGCGTAGGCAAAACAAAAAACTGAAATCGTCACAGAAAAAAAAACTCATCATGATCTTACCAAAAGGTAGAAACAATGTAAGTGTCGCTATTAACATGCCCCATTTAATAGATGATCAAACAGAGCAAGGGGAAGATAAGGGTAAAAAGGGGGAGATTCTGTCATCTCAAGAGGCTCTGATGCCAACCCAAAACAAAACAGGAAGTTTTACAATAAGCAAAGGGGATGGAGCAGAAATGCCCCAAGACAATTTGGACCCTTATAGTCCAATAACCACTCCTCTGCTTTGGTCATCTGGGCTATACGTGAATGAGCTCATGAGCATGAAAAAGAGGATTGAACTCTTAGAAATGAAAGGGCAGCGTGATGATTCCAGGCTAAAAGAAATACTAGAAGCCAACTGGAATCATGCAAAGGAAAACATGCTGCTTAAGGAGCAAGTAATAAGCTTGCAAAGTAAGATGGAAAGAGGTCGAGAAGAGCTAGTCACTTTAAAGCAAGATTTAGAACAAGCAAAATCAACAAAAAAAAAAAGAACTCAGAGGCAACGTTGGGGAATGACACAACACATCTAGAAGTGATCCAATCAGCAATTTTAGACATGATAACAAGTGAAAGCAAGCTAAAGGATCAAATAGAGGAGGCCAAATCTTGGGCACAAGTCATAAGTGGATCATCAACCATGCAAAATGAAATCATTGGGAAACACATAAAGATGCAATTAAGAGAAGAAAAAGTCAAGCAAGACAAAGCTAGAAACATCATCATCAAAGGTTTGAAGGACTTTGGGGAAAAGGAGAGGACTAATATCTTAGCAAGGGACTTTCTCAAGGACCAACTAAAATGGGCAAGAAAAATTCAGCAGGCAGATAGGATTGGAAAGAAAACAGAGGCAGGGAGGGATAGACATGTAAGGGTTGTCTTAGGTAGCACGGAAGACAAGAATGCAATTCTAAAGAATAGGGGGTCCCTTAGAGGCACTCAAATCTACTTAGATGAAGACCTAACGTTCGATCAACAAGAAGAGTGAAGGAAGGAGTGGGTGAAAGTGAAATCAGCAAGGGATGCTGGAAAATGGGAAAGCTCAAATTAGCGAGCGATCATCACACAATAAATAGGGATTTGGGGCCCCACGAGAGTATTTGCGCATAGTAAGTTGGAATTGTAGGTGTTACCTGTGGAGAAGAGGACCGGGGTTGGGGCCCATAGCAGAAGGGAAAGACATTATCATTCTTACAGAAACTCATGAGCATGGTAGTTGCAAAGTTCTAGATTTTGAAGGGTATGTTAAAATCTCAGTGTGGAATGAAGGGACTGAAACAGGTAAGGGGCATGGAGGGATTACAGTCCTAATAAAAGAAGCTTGGGGAGAGATGATAAAAGTTGAAAAAATGGATTCAAACAAGTAGTTTATATGGCTAAAAATAACAGAAAATGGGGCAATAATTTGGCTGGCTGCATGTTATTTTGCTCCTAAAAACTCAAAGGTCTACAAGAAGAGAAAGATGGATAATGAAGACCCTTTTCCTACGCTAAAAAAGGACATTTCTATTTTTAGCTCTTTAGGAGAAATAGTGCTAATGGGGGACTTTAATGCAAGGACAACCAACAATCAATCCATTCAGTTGGGCAGTAGTGGGGGGGAAGACAAAAACCCTCTTTGGCTTGAGGAGGCGGAGGTTCAGCCTTGGGAAAGGACGTCGCAAGATGGCAGCAGGGGTGTGTCACACTTTGGAGTGGAGTTACTTGGTTTATGTAGCTTATATGGCGTGGTAATTTGTAATGGTATGAAAATGTGGCCAAAGTCGGGCGGTATCACTTGCAAAACCTACAATGGGCAAAGTGTGGTAGACTATGTGTTATGTTCTCAAAATTCGGTCTCTAGGCTGTTGGAGTTCAATATTGGGTGTTGTCCTATTGGTCTAAATTCTGATCATATGCCCCTTCTTGTTAAATTTAACATTCATGATGGTAACCAGCAAGATGGCAAAAATTAGTACCCACATAAGAAGGCTCACTCACAAGGAAAAATCCTTGTGAATCATGAAAATCAGGAAATCTTTGTTGCTGCGTTGGATCATCACCTCCAAGAAAGAAAAAACATACCATGCAATGAAAGCAATGAAAAAAATGAATACATTAGCAGCAATATGTTGGTTCCACTAATTCACAAGGCTTTTGAAGGTTGTAAGAGATCTCAAACCAAGAAAGGAATTTCAAATACTTTTCCTGCTAACCCATGGTATGATGAGGAGTGCAAAGCAGCAAGAAGATTGGTCAAAAAGAATATGTCAAACAAAGAAAGTAAAGTAAACTACGAAAGGTTGGTAAAATCTAAAAAAACAAGCTATGTGAATTTAAGAAGGAAAGAGTTAATTACTTTGGGTAAACACAATCCCAAAAGCTTTTGGAGAGACTTGCAGCAAAAGAAGAATCAGATAGAAAATAATATCACTGGGAAGCAGTGGTTGGAGTATGCGAAGTTCTTGTATGAACGACTAATGGAGAAAATCAAGCCCCCTTTAATTCATGCCTCAAGTGAGCACTTCTCGGAGGAGGATATCAAGAAAGGCATAAAAAATTTAGCAAATGGTAAGGCTCAAGATATTGATGGGCTGCAGGCTGAATTCTTAAAATGGGGTTGTGAGCTCCTCACACCTCACATCAAATACCTCTTTAATAGCATCACTCAAAATGGCTTTCCGGCTGAATGGGCTACAAGTGTGGTCATCCCCTTACATAAAAGTGGGGATATCAATAATCCCTCTAACTATCGGACTATAATGGTCAATCCTCTTCTTGGTAAACTTAATGGGAGCATGTTAGAGCGCAGAATCAGTAATTGGGCCGAAAGGGAAGGTAAAAGGGCAAAGGGGCAGGCTGGTTTCAGACCAAGGCATTCTACCATAAATCATTGCATCACGCTTAGGCACTTCATTGTGAAAGTTTGGGACACTCAAGGGGCTGAAGCTTTTTGTTGTTTCGTTGATTTCAAAAAAGCCTTTGACACGGTACCTAGGGACAAACTGTGGAATAGAATGAAGGAACTTGGTATTCCTGATGAATTTAGAGCAGCAATCCATAAACTTTATGAGAAAGTCAGCGCTAAAATTAGAACAAAAGATGGTATGTCTGAATGCTTTGGTAGTGACATCGGGGTCAAACAGGGTTGTCCCCTATCTCCCACTCTGTTTGGCTTATATATTGACAAGCTTGAAGAATGGTTAAACAAAACTAATGGAGAGGGTATTCAACTAGCTAGTTATGTGGTGAAGTTACTTTTATATGCGGATGATCTTATCTTAATTGCAAAATCTGCTCCTGGTTTGAGAGATCATTTAAAGGCTCTCAAGCTCTTTTGCCAAGAGGTTGGTATGCAAGTTAACACCAATAAAACCAAAATCATGATTTTCTCTTTGAAAAGGAAGATGCAGCAGTTTAATTTCATTTTTGAGGGCAGCCCTTTGGAGGTGGTGGAAGAATACAAATATCTTGGTATTGATTTCCATATTAGGCTCAGCTGGGAGACTTGCAGGGCGAAAAGGATTCAGGGTGGCTGGAAGTTGTCTTATTTACTACAGAACAGATGTAGGAAAGTAGAGTTATGGGATTGGAAGACAAGAAAACCCTTTTTGGTTTGTTGGTGGCACCGGTTGTCCTCTATGGTTGTGAGGTTGGGGGGGTAGCATGTCAAACCACAAATGGAGGCAAGTTGAAAGAATTCAAAAGCATTTGATTACTACTAGCATCAAAGTCAAATCTTCGGTTCCGTATGAGATTCTCTTGGCTGAAACTGGTATGTTCCCATTGGAGGCATTTGTTGCCATTCGGTTAATAAGTTATTTAAAAAAAGTTGAGAACATGGATTGGCACTACTGGCCCAAAATGGTTGTTAGGGAGGAGCTAAACCGTAGAAAGAAGACTTGGATGAAGCAAAATAGCAAGTGGTTGAACAAATGGAACATTAAACTACATGAGTGTCCCAACACTAATGCTGAGATAAAAAAGTTTGTGCTAGAAAAGTTTAGGGCTACTATGTGGACAAAGCAGGTCGGCTGAAAAAAGTCACTTTATATCCAGGAGTTCAACCCCACGTGGGAGCATGATGAGAAAGACTATCTAAGGGTTACAATTAAAGGCTAGGCTAGGCTTTTGGTCGTTCAATTAAGAACCGGGGCACACCATCTCAGGTGCGAGACAAGTAGGTGGGTTGTCCCCAAGGAGGCTTGGGAGCAAAGAACTTGTATTTTTTGCAACAAAGGGATTGTCGAGACTGAATGGCACTTCATGATTGAGTGTGCTGCTTATGATGATATCCGTATCCAATATGAAGACAATTTGAAGGTGGATAATCTAAATGAGCTTTTTAGGGAGACTAGGCTCCTCAAAACTGCTAGCTTTCTAATCAAGATCTATAATAGAAGAGCTGACATGGAAAAGAACTTGAAAATGGTTAAAGTTTTGGTGCTTGGTCCCATAGATTGATGGTCTCGTGGACGTCATTAAAAACCATTCATTCATTCATTCCTAGTTGGTGTCCAATTCCCGCTATGACTTGGGACACATGACATGGCTACTGTAGCAATGGTTTTGAAAAACAAAAAAGCTAGTCCAGCTGAACAAAATGAACAAAACAATGGAAATTTAGCTGGTTTTCAACAACACCACAAACAAGGGTGAGCGAAAAGTTTATCCTTTCAGTCCATATTCATTTATTTTTTGTTTTTTCTTCTCCAACCTCTAAATTGCTTTTTAATATTTTCTGAAACAGGGTTTTTAGGGTTTTTTGCGTCGAAGCCCTAAGCCTAAATCCTTATAGTTGAAGCATTTCTATGTTCTTTTCGTTTTTTATCAGCATTGGCTTGTGATGAAGGACATAATGGAAGAATTTCTGGTAAGCAACAGCCAAAGGGGAGGCGCCGGTACTATTTTGAGGATCCACGTGGAGAATTTCATGTGCCACAGCAGCTTGCAGATAGAATTCAACAAATATGTTAATTTCATCACCGGGCAGAACGGGAGTGAGTAAATTTTTTGGCTCTTTTTTTCAGTTTATAAGGTCATAGTTTAAATTTATGATTTTGTGTAGTTTATGAAGTGTCGTGGTATACTTGTATGCTGTTTAATCATTTTTATTTTTTATTTTGTGAGTATTGAGTAGGTTTAATGTATGATAGCACTGTGGCAGGTGGAAAGAGTGCAATTTTAACGGCATTATGCATTGCGTTTGGAATCAAGGTGAAAAATACTCAGAGGGAAACTACCTTTAAGGAATTTATCAAGAATGGGTGCAGGTAAGTTTGCTTATGTAGTAGCTGTTTCTTTTCAACCCTCAGTTCAATTAAATAGTGGAGCAAAAAATGGAGTTGTCCGGAAGTACTTAGAAAATGTCTTGCTGTGGAAGCCTTAGATTTAAAAGTTGTATTTAAAAAATGATTTAAGTCTGTGCTACCTTTACGTTTGTGAGTTTGGTTGTAGAATCTTTGTTTGAAGTTTACACAAATGCTTACTTTAATTGGAGAAGCTTGTATTTCTTTCTAATTTTCTTTAATAGATTTCAAGCTTCTGCAATTTATAATTTTAAAATAAGAAGACTTCTGGAGAGATGGCAACATAGTTGTATTTTGAAGTTTACAGAAATGCTTACTTAAATTGGAGAAGCTTTTATTTCTTTGTAATTTTCTTTAATTGATTTCAAGCTTCTGCAATTTATAATTTTAAAACAAGAAGACTTCTGGAGAGATGGCAACATGGTTGTATGGTATTTTTCATTTTTTTCATTTTCCAATATGAAAATCCTACACAAATAACATACTAGAAAATTAAGGCAACACTTTGACTAAGATTACGAAGCTGGCGTCTGCAATTTATAATTTTAAAACAAGAAGACTTCTGGAGAGATGGCAACATGGTTGTATGGTATTTTTCATTTTTAAATTTTTTCGTTTTCCAATATGAAAATCCTACACAGGTAACATACTAGAAAATTAAGGAAACACTTTGACTAAGATTATGAAGCTGGCGTTTATATTCATCAAGGATTAGGAGGTGTGCATTTGAGGAGCCACATCCAGAGGATTCAGTCAGGATGATGTCCAGAACCATGACGTTTAAATACACTTTGGGTGAATGGGAAGTGAAACCAAACACAAGCTTTACAGTTCTTGCTTGTTTCTTGCAACATACCTTTATTTTAATTTTAGTGATGGATTATTTTTGGTTCCCAGTTATCATTTGTATTAGTCCATGATGAAAGCTCCACTTTGGGCATTGACCGTTCCTGGGTTCCTGTCCCATGATTGTCAGTTGTTCATCTATCTAGTTTCTTCCAGCATTTCATTGGGTTTTGGCTCATTTATTTTTAATAGTTTTTTGTTTGTTAGTATAACATAAAATAACAACTTTAAATTTTAATACCAGTTTCAAATGAAAATATACAAATCAACAAAAATATAAATAAAGAATAAAATAACTAGTAAGTGAACAAGTATAGAAGTAGTAATCTGTTTTCTATTTTCTATCAGAGTAACAGTCAGTAACTTATTAAACGTTGTTGATAGTTAGTAGCTTTTTTAAGACAAATATGAGCAACTGCTTCTCTTTGCTATTAAAAAGTATAAATTGATTATATTTTTCATTTTTTTGAGGGATTGTTTGTAGTGTAACAAATTATGAGAGTTCTATAGATTCAACTGTATTATTTTACTGTTTTTGGACGTCTCATGTATCTCTGTTGGGCCTATTATCCGTGAGCAGCTTGAATCTTTCATTTTTTAACATAGTTTGTGAATCATTTAGTTTAGAGGATGAAGTTACGATTGAATCCGATAATATATCCATGATATACCTTTAATTAGGTAATTGGTTGATAAATTAATTTATTTCTATTAAGGAGCTCTAGCTAAATTTTGGAAGAATGGATTTGCTCTATAACAAAAGAGAGAAAGATAGGGAGATGTTGCGTTGTATTGTTATAGTTAGGTATCCCTTCCTTATATTGTGTTCCTTCTTGGTAGCGCTTAACAGTGCTCACATGCTTGTAGTATTGGGCATGCTTGATTGAGACGAGGAGACAAGGCATCATAGTTTGGAAAGGTTCAAATTTTAAGGAACCTCGAAAATTGGTAGAATTTCTGATTTGAACTATGGGAAAGAGGGGAAGGGTTTCTTACAAGAGGGATTGGATTGAGTCTTCAATCTTGAAGTCATAATTGATTAGTGTTAAGTAGTATATTGAATGTTTGGGAATCTAATTGATCCTCCCCAAAAGATGGGCATTAGATCCAATGCAAACCATTGCATATAAATTTATAATTAATGATCTTAGTGGTTACATATTTGCAAATCATTTTTTATATTCACACCCTTTTTTTATGCAAATGTTTAAGAATATGCTTGGATTTTATAAACTAATCCAAGGAGTTGGTCTCCTTGGTTCTTGAATGGGGAGCTTATGGACAAGAATTATGCAAAAGTGGGTCTTTTTACATAAATATTGATGTTACTCTTTTTACATATATAAAGTCCTTTTTAAGGAGGTTGTTCTGTTAAATGTCATGATCAGATGTAAATGCACAGAAAATAATTCAAAATCAGAGATAATAACACAGCATATACCCTGGGAAAACCCTCCTCTTGAGGGAGAAAAAACCCAGCAACAAAGATCTCTCTTATATTTGATGTAACAGTGGCAAGTTTACAAATTACAATGAGGTCTAACACAAGACCGATATACAGCACCTGGCAAAATAGAATGATAGATGACAATCTGCTAAATCACACCTGACAATGACAGAACATAGATCTGGCAATATTCGCATTAACCAATGGTTCACAACCTGTTGTAAGGAGTTCACACTGTCATGAAGCTTTGCACTGGAGTGTCTTCAAATTGAATGATCTCCACGCTTTATAAGGTTCGCACTGAGTAGAGTCATAGCGCTGTATATGATCACCCTGTATCTTGAATTCCCACTTAAAATATTCGCACTTGATGATATGTACGCACTTGAAGATATATTCGCCCTTGATGATACAGAACAGATATGAATAACCGAACTCAGCTAGTGTAATTACAATGGACGAATCAAGGAGTATATGTATAAGAGAATGAGAGAGACGCCTCTCTTAAAATCCTTCATGTCGGCCTCTAATGATAGTCGGCCTCAAATAAATATTAAATATCTTCTAATGAATTTCAAATTCTTTTATGTCGGCCAAATAACAATAAACATGAATTAAGTGTCTTCTTGATAACGGGTCAAGATGAATTCATATCTTCATATGTCGGCCCATACAAAGTGAAGATAAACGATAACAATAAATATAAATTGAATAGCCAACGGCTATCATTCAATTTATGTTTCCACGAAGGAGCTGAGCTGGAAGGAGCTACCGAAGCTGCTATATCATTAACAGTTCACTTAGGTTACCTCCAAAAGGCTGCAACACATCATTCATCCCATTCTTAAATCGAGAATAGGCTCGGCATAATTAACCACAAGGCTATTATGATTGGACATGCATTTACAAAAGTTTGAAGTACTTGGAGAGTGATAATCTTAGAAAGAAACAAAGAAGAAAGAAATTTTATTAGTTCCTACACATGACCATTTGGGTCATGGGATTTGGAGCACATTTTGTGAATAATATGAACTAAGTGTATGAACAAATAGCCAAATGAGAAGGGGCCCCTCAATGAATCTTTAGGAAGTCATTTGTTGTTTCAACTTTTAAGTTGTAGTAAATCATTCAATTTTGTTTAGATATGTGTGATTTTCCAAAATAGGTATGATGTTGGTATAACACAATTTCTATCAAATAGGGATGCTATTATCGACAATTCTTAAAGTATCTACATAGTTGAACTTAATTTTTTTATAGTAGCAAACAAATATAGTTGACTATTTATCACATAGTGTTTTGATTACTATATTGTATTTTGTTGATGATGTGGTTGTCCTCTCTTACTCACTTAATAGATTAGAGAGATAACCTTATGCCCTTCTTGCTTTTTTGTGATATCTACTATCTTGTAGTGAACCTTAGTAAGAACAATGACTTGGTTTTCAACATCTCTAGAGACGCTATCTTTAGATTTTAATTATTTTGCAAAGAAGGTTATATGGAGATCACAAATGCTTATTGTAATGCTCCAACTTTGACAACAAGACATTAGTGGACAAAACATGTATTGAAATTTTTTTCGCATTGCAAGTGTTACATTTACATGTCCATTGCGTGCACACACACACAAGGTGTCGTGACAAAGCATGACACATAGAAACCCATCACCAATGCACCAAGCATTGGAGATCGTCTTAACTTCGATAACCATCCATACTCACAAACAAATAAGAGATGATGTAGATGGTACAATGATACATTCCACAACCTCCAACACTTGGAACATACATCCATAAGATTGTAGACATGACAAGAAGACTTTGGTAGACACACACCAAAGGTTGGGTACAAGGATATCAATATCTCATAAAGTATCCAAAGGCCCACATGAACTAAGATGCTAGGTGATGTAGGGTCATCTAGGCTTACCTCAACCCTACTAACAATTTTGGTCTTTTTCATTTTTTTTTCCTTGGATTTTTGTCTATGTTGTAGTTCCTTTCATTTTGGTGTTGTGTTTGGTTTTATTTTGCTTGGGCATAGTCTTGTGCTTCCTTTTAATCTTCTTGGATACAAATTTCAAAGAGCACCTTTGACCATTAGTAGTTCATGTTATTTAGAAGTTGTTCCTAGTGCTAAGCATGGGGTTTTGATTACTTGCTATCTTAGGCACTATTCTTGGTCCAATGGTTACTACAATTTCAAAATTTGGGCTGGTGTTGATAGTTACTTGCCTAGCCCCACCTTAATTGGAAAATTGTTATTGTGGTTGTAGTAGTCTTGACAACACCTTTGGGTAGATTTAACGTCTTTAAGGCTATTTCTAGGTGGTGGCCCTAGATTGGATCAATGCAGGGTAGTTTTCACATTCTCCCATTGTTGGTGTAACCCATCTAGCTCATCGATCTCCTTGTTAAGGTTCAGACAATTAACTCCATGTTGGCTTGCGGCGATTTCATCTATTTATTTTTGGGATTAGTCACATGTTAGGCTTCATGTGCTTGCCTTCATCATCTATTTATTTTTGGGATTAGTCACATGTTAGGATTCATGTGCTTGCCTTCATCATCTATTTTAGGCTTGTTATGCATTCAAATTGTGGGTCCTAGTTGGTAAAAAATCCAAGGAAAAACAAAAGAGGGAATAATTTCTTCCAAGCTATACAATTGTAGGAGACATTAATTGGATCCTTCTAAGTTTCTAAATATCTTAATGTCAAGCTATGTGCTTGTGAGTGAAATCTTGCAGTTTGAAGTTATGAGTTTTCACTTATTTTGAGTCTTGCCATATTGTGACTCTTAGTTTGAGCATCTATGTTTGGTCACTTAGGATTTAGATTGGAAATTTTTAAAGTGTTGTTATTTTTGATGTCATAATTTTTGAGCTACTGTAATGCATTGCTATTGTAATGGAAGGGTTTATGAAGGCCCTTTATAAGATGTATATCACTGAGGGGGCAACCATACTTTGAGAGTAGAGGCTTCAATTTTCCGATCTTCAAGATCCTACGTTCAACGAACCAAAGCCTAAGACAGAGAGGGCTACTTTTACACACAAAAAAAAAACCATTGGATGGTGAAATTTTCATGGGAAGGACACACATGAGTTGATTCAATTTGTTATTCATCTACTCTCAAAAATTGATAGTTCCTTTGTTGCAAACAATAATTAGTCCACCTATGGCTTCATCGACTCAATCAAGAGGAATAGGTTTACCTCTAAACAAGCAAAAAGGAAGTTGCAAATCATAGTGCCTTCAGACTTCAAGATTGGTAGACTATCAAGCATCAAAAGACTCCAAAATCACATTGGGATGGTGATCTTGAAGATGTCAGATAGTTTGACAAGGAGGTGCAATTGGGATTGGTCCGACTTCCATTAGAAAAACCATTATTTCAGCCAGGGAGTGACACTGATAGTTCATTTGATATTAATAGCCCAGCTGAAGCATAGTTGTATTTTGAAGTTTGAGACTTTGAGCTTAAACTTTCAACTTTACAATTTGAAAAAAATAAATATAATTATAATATATTAATATAATTATAACATATTAATATAATAATTATATATTAATATACTATAATTATATTATATACAGTTATAATATATTAATATATATTGATATGTATTAATAATTTAATATAATATAATATATAAAATATAAGTATAATATATTAATATAATAATTATATATAATATATTAATATAATAATTATATATAATATATTAATATAATAATTATATATAATATAATAATATATTAATATAATAATAATATATATATATTAATATAATAATTAATATATAATTATTATATTAATAATATAATATTATAATGAATAATTTATATAATATTATATGATAATTTTATTAAATATATTATAATATAATATATAAAATATAAGTATAATATATTAATATAATAATTATATATAATATAAGTATAATATATTAATATAATAATTATATATTAATATATAATTATTATATTAATAATATAGTATTATAATGAATAATTATAATATAATATTATAATGATAATTTTTATAATATAATATAATTATAATATATTAATATAATTATAATATATTAATATAATAATATAATTATTATAATATTATAATATAGTTATAAATTTTTAAAAAAATTTAAAAAATGAAAACAAAATTAAAAAAAAATCAAAATTGCAAAAAAAAAGAAGGGCACGAGAATATTTCTTGAAGACCCATATTTCTTCACAATTGGCATGAAAAGGAAGGCCATTGCAGATGTGACTATGGCCACCACTAACAAATACGACTGTAGTTGACAAAATGGCATTGCTTAGACCAAGGCATCCCTTCATCAACCTTGCCACTATTCCTCTGTTTTCCGAAAAATCATGTACAAAGGTCACCTTTGAGATTGTGTTGGAGTTTAACTAGCCATTCAAGGAAACACAAGTAAACAAACCCATCTCCCACAAAGGAGGGACTGTTAGTCTCATGAAACCGAAATTTCTTGAAAAAAAACACATTTTCTAGGGTTTATTTTTGGTAGCGTGTTTATCATGATTTTGAGCCAATTTAAACGCCAAACAAATTGCAATTTCAACAATTTTTTTGTTGGTCAACATGCTTGAAAAAATCACAATTTTCTAAGGGAAAAAATTGGCAAACTTGTAGGAGTTCTTAAAAATCATGATTTTCACAATTTCCGCAATTTTTTCGTGATTTATACTTCTTTGGTTTGTTGAGGAGAGATGTGTGCAATCTATGTTCTCCTAGGGGAACATAAGAGGGTCCAACTTCCATTGCATCTCTCAACATATCTTTGAAATAAGGAGACCTTGCTAAGTGAAATGGGATGACATGGGCATTAAAAGCTTGGCCATTGAATTGTTGGCCTGCTCATGTTTTTGCAACTTCAATTACCTCTACCACTATAATTTTCTCACTTGCAATAGAAGAGTTAACTCACTCCACTTGATATATTGGAATGCCTATCAATAGATTGCAATGGTTTGGATGATTGTTTCTAACTAATTTTCATAGTTCCACGGGGACGCGTCCCCCCCAAAAAACATGGAGTTTCCGGGACGGGGACGTTTCCGAGACGGGGAGACGCCTGGGAAACGTCCCTCCGCCGTCCCCCCGCCGTCTCCAAGTCCCCCCGCCGTTTCCCTGACATGGCATTGTTTTAGAATGATATTTTGGTCATTTTTTATGTTGTGCGCCTGGGGTAAGAGCTGCCGTAAGAGCTTAGAGTCTGAGATTGAAGTGGACTGGACTTTGAGAGCAGGGTTTTGAAGTTTTCTGAATTTTCGGGCTTTTTCTACCACAGGTTAGCTTTTTCATTTATCATTTGTTTTATTTGTTTTTATTTTGTTTGTTCTTGGCTGGGGTTGAGAATGCGGCCCGCGCGGGCTCGGGATGCGCGTGGCGGGCTTTGTGCCTTTGTGCATTGAGCCGCGCGGGCATTCCCAACCCCAAAAAAACGAAAACTGTAACACATGTTCAGCGTGTAAAAATTTAAAAAACTATAAATAAAACTATAAATTATTAAATTTAAAAATCATTTAAATTTTATTATTTTATTATTTTATTATTTTTATGATTTATCATATTCATAATTTTGATTTATCATATTATTTAAATTTAAAATATTTATAGTTAACTTTACTTTTAGCTATTTCTAATAATTTTGATTTATCATATTATTTAAATTTAGCTATTTCTACTAAATAAATTATCAAGTACTATATGTATTTTAGCGCCGCCCCCCCGCCACCCCCCCGCCGCCGTCCCCCCGCCGTCCCCCCCACGTCCCCAAAATTAGGCCCCCCGTCTCCCCTCTCGGAAACGCGTCCCCCGCCGTCCCCCCGTCCCCGTCCCCGAGACTCCATGGAACACTGCTAATTTTAGTATCTTTTTGTTTAGTCTCTCCAACCAACTTTGCCATTTCAACCTATTGTTCCAATGTCATATTATTAAATTAGTATTTACATAGATTATTAATGCTCAATATTGTAATTTATAAGATTAGATAGCTTCTATTCTTTTGTTTAGTTTTGCTTCAGTTAGCTTCTGATTAGATTTAGAAACATTCTGATTTGTTTCTAAATCTATAAGAGAGCATTTGCCTCTTTCATTTTAATAGATTCAGATTTTACAATTCATTTTTACATGGTATCAGAGTGAGGGATTTTTAATTTTTTCCTGGCGCCATTTTTTGATTTTTTTAGGTCCTATTGTTGAAGAAAAATTTCGTGAGTTCTCTATAGGAGAAATAGAGGGTTTATTTGGAAGGAAAAAATCTCAATTGATTTTTTTTTCTCTTTCAAAATCATGGGTTTTCTCTTTGCTGGAAATCGTGATATGCAAATTGCCATTTTTATTCTTTCTCCTATTTGGCAATGACGAATCTTCTTCTTGGTGTGTGATCTCTTTGATGCTCCGTGGTTTTTTGTGCCTCTAGCTTTTGCGGATCTGTTTGCAATTGTTATTTGTGGTTTTTTTGTTGCGATTTCATGAAACCTCTGTGCATTTCATGGAATTTTTGGTCATTACTTGGGCTTCCTCAATGCCCTTTGTCTATGAGAACCCTTTGGCTACTAGCCGAGCCAAAATGAGTGCTATTTGACTTGGCCTCACTACTGTAGCCCAGTTTGGTTGGAAAGTCCATCAAATGGACGTCAAGAGTGCGTTTCACAATGGTGATCTACAGGAAGAAGTTTATATGACACAACCTCCTGGTTTCAAGGTTGTTGGTAAACAACACCAAGTTTGTAGACTCGCGAAAGCACTCTATGGCCTTAAATAGGCTCCACGAGCAGTACATGAAAATTGATAAGTACCTTGTTGATCATGGTTTTCAGAGGAGCCCTTCTGATTCAAATTTGTATGTCATACAGTCTGGTGATGATATTCTTGTGCTTGTTGTCTATGTTGATGACCTTATAATTATTTGTAGCTCAAAATATCTGATTCAGGAGATAAAACACAATCTTAGTCAATCATTTGACACGACATATTTGGGACTTCTTCATTATTCTCTTGGTGTTGAGGTTTGGCAAACAACTGATTTGGCAGTCCAAGTATGCTTGCAGTCTGCTTGATAAGTTCAAAATGAATGATTGCAAACCTGCCTCTACACCTATGGAGAAAGGGCTCAAATTATCAACAAAATCAGATTCACCTGTGCAAAATGAATCCGCATTCAGGCAACTAGTAGGCAGCCTCATTTATCTCACTACTATTAGACTTGATCTCAGTTTTGTAGTGAGCTACATCTCTCGCTTCATGACAACCCCTAAAGCTGAACATTTGGTTGTAGCGAAGTGTGTGTTACGATATGTGAAAGACACTTCCAACTTTGGCATTTTGTATGGAAGGTGCAAAGATCCTAAGCTGATTGGCTATATAAACTCAGATTGGGTAGGTTTTGTTGATGATCGAAAGTCTACTTCAGGGTATGTATTCAATTTGGGTGCAGGTGTTGTTACATGGACCAACAAGAAGCAGCAAGCAGTGGCTCTTTCCTCAACTGAAGTTGAATATCGGGGAACTGTTAAAGCAACTTGTGAGGCAGTTTGGCTTCGAAGGGTGCTTCTTGACATGCAAATGTCTCAAGTAGGGCCTTGTCCCTTGTATTGTGACAATCAAGGGGTGCTGAAACTCGCCAAAAATCTAGTCTTCCATGAAAGGAAAAAGCATGTTGAACTTCATTGTCATTTCATCTGCCAGCTTGTCGAAGATGGATCAGTAGTATTGCAGTATGTTCCGACTGAGCATCAAACTGATGATATTCTCACCAAGTCTTTGAGCCCGGATAAGTTTGTCAAATTTAGGGGGCATCTTGGTGTAGTTGATAGATTGAGCATTAAGGGAGGGTATTAAATTAATATTTACTTAGATTATTAATGCTCAATATTGTAATTTATCAGATTAGATAGTTTCTATTCTTTTGTTTAGTCTTGCATCAGTTAGCTTCTGATTAGATTTAGAAACATTCTGATTTTTTTCTAAATCTAATTCTTGTAAAATCATAAGAGAGCATCCACCTCTTTCATTTTAATATATTCAGATTTTACCGTTCATTTTTACACATATCTTTACAAACTCTAATCCTATGTCCACTCTCATCCAATAAGTGTTGTCCTCCCTACTATAGCTCACGTGATAATCAGTTTTGCAAAAATGACACAATCAATGCTTGTTGCCATGTGAATTTTTATCCTTATTAGTGCTTAAATTGTAGCAAGACTTTTTGATGAGCACATAGTTATACTGAGAAGGAGGGGGGGTGGAGAATCAATACAACAATGATTTATACTTTTTCAAACTTAATACCATATTTAAAACTCGATCAATAACAATAACATCATTTTCTCAACATCAATAATCATGCACATGAGAAGAACACAATAACACACGATATTTATGTGGAAACCTTTATTGAAGAAAATCACTGCAAAATATTGTTTACATAAACTTTTTACAAATTTTGTAGGGTCCAACCCACAAGAGGCACCAACCCCTCATTCAATTTGTGAGCACTAACCCACTAGAGGCACCAACCTCATTCACTTTGTGAGCACCGACTCACTAGAGGCACCAACCCCTCATTCAATTTCTCTTCTAAATTTTGCTATAATTTTGTTCTCCAATCTGCTATAATGGTGATCATAAATCTGCCACAAAACTGAGCACGATCTCCTCATAAAATTTATTAGGAATCAGCCATACAACTTCTCACACTCTTCCTATATAATCTGCAAATGCGATCTTCAGTAAATGTGCTCATAAACTATTATAAGTGTGCTTATATTCCACTTCAAAGGTTTGCTCTAAAATCTACTTTTAAATTCTTCCTTTATGACTGCACAATCATCATCTCTATATCTGCATATACTTCTTTTTCAAATCTGTCATAAATGCCTGCTCAAATCTGCCATGTATATGCTCTAAATTGTCTTCATAAATCTGCTTTAGAGTGTTCACAAGGTCTTTATACATCTGCTCAAGAATGCTTCATAGCTCTTCCCATACAAAGCCTTCACAAATCTGTACAATATAATCTTCCTAATTCTTCATCTGTTTTTCTTGTCATGAATGATTTTTCATTATATTTTACGCACACAACCTCTCAACATCCCACAAATTTCTTACGCCAATATATATATCTTCATATTCTTATGAAGAGATACATCTCTTAAAATATAGATGACTATTTAAAAGGACATCACCTTTAGTTAATAATTCGATCTTTGTGATATTGCTATTAGGATTCAACTGTGTAGTTTTTCGAGTCAAACTCATTGACCCATGTTTCATGAGTAGTGGTTCACAAGAACCCATTGAAGAGCACAAAGATATACTGAGAGTGGGGGGGGGGGTGTTGAATCAGTATATCAACGAACTTTTACCTTTTACAACCTCTTATCAACTTCAAACTCTTAACACAAATCAACTATACAAGAATATCACAATATGAACAAGTTGACACCAACAATTCTACTTTATGAATTATATAAGCTTTTTCAAAGAATGTAGGCACCAACCTACTTGAATCACCAATTATGTATTTTAGTAGGCACCAACCTACAAGGAGTACCAACCCCTAGTTGCCAAGCACCAACCTAGCAAATATTATAATTTGAATGATAACATTCTACCTTCAATTGTTGCTTCCTCAACAGATGATGGACAATTCTGCTCAAACAACCTTCTTACAATTCTACTCTTGTCTTATGTGTGCTTTTTAATTTTGTCTTATGTGACTGCCTTTTCCTTTCATTAATCTGAATTTTAATCAAACCATTCCAAGAGTAAGACGTGTCATTTCATTTATTTGTGTTAGTCTTATTTTATCTTCCTCAGATTTTAAAATCTACTTTTCAAAATCTGTCCTTCACCTGTAGATACACGTGTTTTGAACTATTGTGAAGCCATTGTCTTTTTCGAAACCAATTTGTATTATGTTTTACTTAAACATGTCTTTTGTGGAGATTCAGATGCGTCCTTTAGTTAATTGAGTTATGTCTTCTAAAACACATTCTTTCAAAAAGACATCCTTTGAACTTCATTCGTATCCCTTGACAGAGAGACACCTTTGCACCTTTTGATCTTCAACCAAGTCGAGTTAACCGTAAACACAAAGATTATGTTAAAAGACATTCTTCAAAATATACTTTGAAAAATATTCTTTTCTTCCGAATAATCTGAATTCAAACTGATATTCTTCTCTTTAATAATTCGAACCGATATACTTCTAACTGAAATGAACTTCTCAAATTGAATGATCTTGAATATCTTGAATAATCTAACAAGCTCAACACAATCTGATTTAATCTCAATTCTGAGCAATCTGAAGATCAATGACTGAACAATCTAACAACTGAATTTCAACCTGAACAAGTTTGACACCAATCTGATGGTGCTATTTAAATCTGATAATCAATTCTGATAATCAAATCTGGAGTAAACCTTCAACAAACTGAGCGATCTCAAAGTGTTGCCTTGTCATAAATGTAGCATACTGTATTTTAATACATTGCAATCTGTAGCCTCGAGCCATGATATTTTCTTGATCACTTGTGTACAGATGTCTCAATGCATCGAGCCCTTGATGATGTATTCAGCAAACTCCATTTATCTCATGTTCTTCTCTCAGCCTTGATGAATCTTGTCTTTCTTCTCATGTGTAGATATCCAAAACATCTTTAATTTAGCTGATCTTGTTCTTATATTTGACATCAATGGCAACATTTCCAACACCCATCTCTTATGATAACGAATGGTCTACTTAGCACTCATTGCATCTAGGTGATGCTCATAGAGGTGAAAGCACTGGGCCTTCCCTGGAGGTCACCCATCCGAGTACTACTCCAGCTTAAGCATGCTTAACCATGGAGTTTTTCCCAAGGTTAAGCCCACTTAGCTTGTAACCCCATTTGCAAAACCTTCAGCAAGTGTTGTGCCTTATGAACCATTCATTATAGAGCCCCTTTAGTTCATCAATTGATAAGTGGGAGGTATTTTCCAATCGTCTATATACCCTTCACGTCAATGACAACATTAATGATGTTATTCTAACAATCTTGCTCATACACTTGACATCAATGAGAACTTCCAATGCTTTTTTGGGTTGAAAGGGCCATTGCAAATTTTTGAAGATTAGATGAAGGGCATGCAAAACGATCTTGTGGACATCCGATAGAATTTGTGCTTGGAATTCTAGAATAAAGGGAACCTCCAACACTCCCTTCAACATCCATTTTGTTTACTTCTTCATTGCCCTTCTCATTAACATTGTCACCAATCTTGCTAGCACTCATTTTTTATGTCAAAGATATTTCAAAGGTTTGTAGTGTTGTTGAATTGTGTAACTTTCTAAGTTTTTGTTTGAAAACTTATTGAATCTAAAAAGATAATAATTACAAACTCTCCCTAATAGGCTAATTGTCGTGTATAAAAAGCTTACTAGTTAAAGACTCAAATTAAATTACAATTTAAATTAAAATACGTTAATTGCTAATTGCAATGCCAAATGGTTGAAGTTGAAACAATGAAATTGAATTGTGAATTATCGATAGCAGTGATTGATCCCTCCATCAATGACTCAACAAGGCTTTATTAAATTATATGAAAAGTCACAAGGTGTGAATGAAGAACATCAACCTCAACTAGCACTAATGTTTTGTTCCTTTGGCCTATGTGGCTAGTGAGGCTTGATCAAGTTGATTGAAAATACAATATCACTGATTGATTGATAGAAGTGATGAGTAGTCTACAATAACTCTATGAATCTAGAATTAGTTTGTGGCTATGTTGAATAGGGACACACCCTTGATTCTCAAACTCCCTCCAATTAGTCTATGGCTATGTTGAATAGGTACACACTCTGATAGTTTAGGTTGAATATGGGGTTTGAGAGGGTTTATGGGACCCCCATGACCCTATTAAAACCAATTACTTTTTGCCAGATGTCAAACTTTTTTTAAACATTGTAAGCTATCAATTTGATGTCAAGGATTTTTGGCTGTCCTTGGAACAATTGGGGGATGTATTATATGCCCTTGATTGCCTTGGGGATGGCAAAACGTTCCATATACATTTCTTGCAAATTATAGGTGTTTTTGAAATTTTTGAAATGTTTTTGGATTTAAAATAATCTTGGAGACAATTAGGGGATGTCCCTTGCTATATTGGTGTCCCTAAAATGCTGTTGGGGATGGGGACAGAGGTCTGAGAGTCGTGGATGCATTCTCATGGAACACAAGAAAATAGATAATATTAAAATTATAAAAATATCCTTATGGCCCAAATCTACCCAACATCACACTTTTCTAATCACGGAAAGTTTTTAGAAAACTTCGTCAGGTCTTAGAGCAATTCCACTTCTTTTTTCCTACAAAATTTGAGAATACATTTATAAATTTTTTTAACAATATCCTTATGGCTTAAATCTACCCAACATCACACTTCTGTGATTGCATATAAATTTGGAAAAAAAATGCCATTGTAATGGGGGAAACGTGACTTTTTACAAGATAAAATAAATAGTGTTCCACGGGAATGCGCCTCGCCTCCAAAAAACCTCGCGTTTCCTAGACATCCTCATATCGGAGATTTGGGGACTTGGGGGCAACGTCCCCCCATAAGCCCACCATTAGCACCACCATCCCACCACAAGCGTCGCCGTCTCCAAGACGCCACTAGGACTTCAAGGACATTGGGGTGTCCTCAAGATGTCTAGGGGACTCCTAGTTGTCTCCAAGATGTATAATTCTTAATTTTTTTTTAGACTGTAGGAATTGGTCGGGTATCCATCCCCCTATAAATTGTAGTGCGCTTGGTAAACTTTTTTCACGTGATCGGTGGCGTTGGCGCGACACGCCCTCCGACACCACGAGTTTGGAGGGAGACTAGACCTTGTGACCTCTTGCCTGCAACAGGATGCTTTAGCCAACTGAGCTAGGCCCCTTGCCCCAAGATGTATAATTCTTACACTTATACATCTTATAAGTATTTTTTCAAGTATTATATGTATTTCAATGCCTTGTTGCCACCCCGCCGCCATCCCCCCACCAATCCCCTTGCTGTCCCCAAACTTAGGCCCTTGGTCCCCTCGTCCTCGAAACTCGTCCCCACCTCTCTGCGTCCCTTGTCAAGAAACTCCGTGGAACTATGAAAATAAACCTACAAGTAGATTGAGCCATTCAATTGAAATTACCCCTATATTCAATTTCAATGCTCCCAACCCAAGGCCATGTGCTTTATTACTTAAGGTATAAGCATGGCAATCAAGATTCAAACAACAAAATGCATAATTTAATAAATAGGAAAATGCCTTGCTCGGAAGCCTAATAGATGTTTTTCTTTCTTTGCATTTTTTCTCCCTAACCCAAGTGAGAATCCAACACAATACCCAAGTAGTAAACAAACTACTAGCAATTCCAAGCAATCCCAAACCAATTGTAAGCAATCCAATCCAAGGTAGGGTTTCAAAAAATCATGCTCTTTTCTTCTCTCCAAAAACTCAAAAACATCAAAATGCATAATGAAACAACAAGCCTTTTCAATATAAGCCAAAAAATTTAGATGTGAAATATCCCTTTACCTTTTCATATTTTCACTTTACTAATCTTTTTACTTTGAGGTAATATCTAATAAGAGATATTTTGAACTTTTGATTTAAATCTATTTCCCAATTCACTAGCAAAGTAAATAATTGCTATTCACACAAATGCAATATTTTCTTACTTACATAACACAGGCAATATAAATGTTTTTCAACTAAGGTCCAATATTCTCAAAATCACTTTACTTGCCTAATCAAATATTTTTCTCTTTTCAATTATTCTAATAGCAAAACAGCATTTTGGCAAGACTATCTAATCCTTTGCACATACCAAGAAAAAACACAAATGATGATAAATGAAGTCACTCAAGAAAGATGCATTTACAGTTATAACACTCAAGGGATATAGAATTGTGACTGGCATGGATATTGGTTTCACGGGTTTCAATGTCACATGTCCTGATATTCTATACTGAGCAGGATGGGTTTATATAAGTAGACAAACCATGTACACTGTCTTGAATTAACCACTACTGGGATTTTACCTATAACTGCACATTTTAATCAAACATTATGCACATCTGCCCTATATGCAACAATAGCTGAGGTGAATGGCAGAATCACCCAATGTCATAGGATTCACATTTAATAATCACATTTCAATTAAATCATTTATCCAAGCAATATTATCAACACATGATTAATCATTTATTGAACAAGGTGGGCAAGAGATAACAGAGGTATGCATTATACTTTTACAGTTTTACTTACATGGATGTTTAGTTTACTGGCTCATCTTTTAGTCTGTAGTCTGCCAATGATGGGCATGTTTGCAAAGATATGCACCAGGTCTTTTCTCATTGTTGCAAATGCTTTTGGATGAATTTCTGAGATATCTTCTAAGGATTGACCTCAATACTGCATTTGTTCAACCTAATCTACTATACGAGTCAGAGATCTGGGGATCTAGCTTGATACATATAAATTGAGCTTCTTTTCAGAGTGTCCAAACTATCATGCCAAGTTTGTGTAAAGGTCCACCCGTTTTGTTTGGTAAGTTTTTTGCGATGTTTTTCAATTTGATATGGCATGAGCAATATATAACTTTCAAATATTAATATGCATGATCAAGAAGCTATTCTCAGAGATAAACTTAACTACTTCGTAACTGAGATCACACAGATTTGTATTTCAGACGTAAAGCATTGTACTGAGCAAAGGTAGGACTGTTACAGGGCAGATTTTAGCATGAAACAAGTACAACAGCTTCCAGAATAAGATTGCGGATTAAAACAGGCTTATCAGTAATTTATATCAGCTTAACACATACTCAGAATTGTGTTTCATATTAATACATTAGCAGCAAGGGGCTGATTCGCACTAGAATGACTGCTCAGAAATTAATTACAGACTCAGACAAACTCAGAAAGACCCTCAATTAGCAGAGTTAAGTAAATGATTGCATTAGTGGATCACGGTACCTCATACTGGGTTCATATTTGCATTGTAGACAGAATATAAAAGGTCCAATATTGAACAACAAACTCAAATATGTGTACTTGCTAATAGCATGACAACTTAATGACATTACATGAGTGAGAGCATGGTACTCAGACCTGGAACTTTTAATTGCCAACCTGGAGTAGCTTGCAGTGGTCTGGCAACAGTCTGAGATAACCAAATAAGGCCACAACCAGCGAAACACCCTGACTTTGCCTTGAGAAATGGCTGTGATCCAGCGCTAGGATTTCCTGTAGCATGACACTGTAGCATGGTACTGTGGGCAGATGGTCAGTGCTCTCCTCGGGATTTGTGACATGGTTTAACCGCCTCTTGTGGATCCGTTAACTCTAGTTGTATCGTGCATTAACAGGTCGGCCTTTTGGTGCAACAACAACCATGAGGCCAACAATTGATATCGGAGCCAAAGGTGTCGGGTTTGAATTTGTTAGATTTATGATCAGATAAGAAATGCAGACTTTTAATTCAAATTCAGACAAATAGACACAGCATATACCCTGGGAAAACCCTCCACGTGAGGGAGAGAAACCCAGCAACAATATATCACTTACATATTGAATATAAAACAATAATCTCCTTTACAATGAGGCCGATAATGAGGCCAAACAATAGCACCAATGTGATGCTATCTCTAGAAGATAATACAACTCTTTTGATGATGATATAACAGCCTCCTTATAAACTTTGATCTGCTATTGAACAATTCACACTTCTCCAAGAATTCACACTTCTCTATAAATTCGCACTTGTGAAAGGAGTGAATGAATGTGTAAATTGATGCCTTGATGGAATGAAGTGAACTCATATATATACAAAGTAAGGAAGAGGTTGCACCTCTTCATGAACAAGGTCGGCCACTATATGAAATATATTTACAAATAATGGTGCAAATTACAAGGAGAGTCTGCCCAAATGAAATATAATATTTTGTCAAGTGAAGCGCCTCTTCACTTTAATAAATGCAATAAATGAATAGCCGTTAGGCTATATGAAATTTATTGTTTGACAACAAGGCGGAAGTATGTAGCCCAAAGCTACAACATCAACAAAATCCCCTCGGGTAATGCTAAGGGGGAGATTGTTGGCAAATGGTCAGCACTCCCATTGGGATTTCTGACATGGCTTAATTGCCTCTTGTGGATTTGTTGACTCTAGTAGTTGTATTGGGCATTTACAAACTGACCTTTTGGTGCAACGACAACCATGGGGCCAATAGGTATTGTAGCGTGACACTATAGCGATGATACTGTAGCATGCTTTAAGAAATCATAAAATCAACAAATATCTTCATAAATTAAACTCCATTCATACTTCAAGAAATAGATATAGATTACCATGAAATTTGCTTCCAGTTGGATTACTTTGTAAACCCTTCAAATTGAATACTAAACTCAAATACAAATTATGCCCAAGTAGAAGATCTGTATGATCTCCTCCACAAACCAGCTAAGGTGGGTCTCTCACCACCGAAACCAATGCTAAAGATGAGGGTTTCTGTCTTCAACCAGTTGCAATGATAAACTAGAAACAATCTAGTAGAGTTTGCTTTAGTTGTCAAATCCATCATATCTAAATGAGAGCTAAAAAGGTGATTAAATAAAAGTGGAGGGAGAAATTAGGGCAACCTCCAATTTGAATCATTTTCCCTCCAAAATCCCAATGCCCTTTTCTAGCCTTTTAATATTCACTTTATACTTTAAAACATTATCAAATTTCCTCAAAGGGGCGTCCTGCTCAAAAGGAAATTATTTTACCTTATTCAGCCTTCTAAAACAATGTTATCTCATTAGGCACCAAGGAACTTTCCAATGACCACCTACCCCCTTAGTTAAGTTATAAAGTGATTTTATTAAAATAACTTAAGTGATTGATAAAAAGCAAATATTAAATAATCTAACCTTAGGCTCTCCAACGCCCCCATAGAAATAACACTGTTGAGTACACTATGGGTCTAAGACCAATTTCTCAAAATATACTTACTATAAATAGCAATTGCTAAAAATAGTAAGTACTCACCAAGTATCAAACTAGCCATAACATTAAAGCTTGTCGGACAACTTCCACACATTGCCCAAACACGAATCCGTACATTGCATTGCCGCTTGGACAAATTACTAAGTATAGTACTTATTAAAAATAGTGTGTTAGTACTAGACTAGCCCAAAGGAGGACATCAAAAATGGGGACATTATAGTCCGCCCTTCCCAAAGATTGCTTGTCCTCAAGCAATGCTAGTACAACTCTGCAAACAACAATCTAATCCACACTGAATCCAACAATGATCCCAGGGTCCCAAGTCACCCTAGGAGATTTGTAGCACCATCTGCTCACAACATTGCCCTGCGGGGTACAAACACAAGAGACCTCCTGAAAACCTCTAGTAGGAAGAATAATCAAATAATGCATAAACTGGATCAACTCTTCAAAGAAAATGCCCCTCAAGAGAACCAAATTGATGTGCCACAAGAGTAAACTCCAGAAAGTTAACACTAACTCTTTCATCCCCAAAGGTAGTTGAACTACAACACAGAGTGATCCTCGGGTTCCAAGTTAGTCTTAGAAAGGAACCACCATGTTGACACTGCGCCACACTGATCATAATTGACAAACCAACGTGCCCAAATTGCACTCCCCTATTCTGGATCCCCAAAGAGTGGAAATCATCAAAGCCCATATTGAAATACTTGAAAAGATCAAAGTCAATGCCATGAAATATATCCTGCCAAGGCAACTCTGAGAAGACCACATCAACAAACTCACTACCAATCACAATCCTGGTCAACATTAGGAACACACTACTCAACCATAAGAAATAAACCCCGACATGACAATTCATGATGCCTCAAATACGAAGCAAGTCAATCTCAGCCATATCTTTGAATTCAACCAACTAGGCAATGCCTCTGCTAACACAAACTAAAAACATAACCTCAACGCTCAACCTCTAAGTATCAAAAGAAAGGTTCCAAACACACCAACACACCTAAACCATTGCAATCATTAAAACATCATTTGAAATAATGCATATCATCTCCATGAAGTAACTGCAGTGAACGTCACTTACCCAAGTGGAAACAATAAATGGGTAAATTGTGTCTGGCAAGATACTCACAACCAGTTGTCCCAAAGCTGAATACATAGGAGAGATGAGTATGGAGGTAGCAACAAAATCATCTCTTAAGATTAAATCATCACTGCCAACTAGGCTTGACTACGATCTACTCAACCGTTGAACTGAAGAAACCAACCAACTCATCTACGGATCCGAATCCAAAGTTATATGCAAGCTGATCGGATAGTGGGCAGCGGTACTAAAATTGGAAGTTGATCCACTACTCCAATCGTGAGACAACACTTCATGACTAAAAATTGCACTTGGGTCCCAAGTCTTGTAACCAAATCCACTCTCGTCACTGAAATTAATTGGGTCTCTGTCATTCAACCCAAATAATGGATTATCATGAGTCAAATCAACATCTCATTCAAATAAAGGATTATCAAACAATTGATGATTATCCTCAACTCCAAAATCAAACCAATCTTCTTGTTGATCCAAACTCCTATTTTCTGATTTTTTGGGACAATGGGCAAGATCATACTCCTCTCGGATAAAATCAAGCTCATTCATTACCTGCTTGATCTCCTTTGCCCTTTCTTTGCCTTCTGTCTCCCTAAATTGTTGAGTCTCATAAAGCTGATCGTTTGCTTCAAGAAGTGCCTCTTGGACACTTTCCAAAGCAACCTTTGTGGAGTTAAGCTCAAAGGTGAGCTCACTAACCTCTTCCCTCAACTGCTTAGACATATACAAAGTTTCATCGCAAACTTGGTGGCTATATCTCTATCATGCATCATGTGTAAGTAAGCTGTTTTAAACACTTCCATAGAGATCTTCATTGTATTTAAATCAGAAAATGAGATATTAAGCTCACTTTGACCCATTGATGCATTTTGAATTAAGTTTTCCACATGCATATGTTTTCTGTCCAAACTTGATAAAATGTGCACCTCATTTTCAGCGGATACCAGGAGTTGTCTTTTCCAATCACGATCAAGCAAAAGTGATGAACTGCTGTTATGTGGTATGTAAAAACACACCTGTGTCTCCAAGGCTGTCCCAAATCACCTGTGTCTCTCCCTTATTATTCCCAATAGAGGACTGCGAATCCAAATCAACCAGGCTACAAGGTCTTTGCTCAAAATCAGCTACCTGCAATGTGAAATCAGATTCCTTTTCAAGATTGAAAACATCACTATTGATGCCATCCTCTATGCATGACTCTAGGGATGAAGTAAGGACATCATTACTATAAAAAAGAAATTCATCCCAATGTGGATCCTTGTAATACTCAGGTGCCAACACACCTGGATCCCATGTGTAGAAGGGCTGATCACTTTGTTTAAAGAATAAGTGTTCACTGTGCTCCTCATGAGTAGTTGCCTTTCTAAATAAGTCACTCTCCAACTCATTATCCCTAAAATCATCATAATCATCTCTCTCCATAGGCTTGATTTGGTAGTCTTGCCCAAAGCCACCTGTGTCACCATTACTGACATGGGGTAAAGAATCATCACTATTAGCTGATTCAAAGACATCATCTCTTTTGTTTTCATCATGCCTATCATCCAAAGGTATCTCAACTTCATCGGATAGCTCTAAGGGAGTATACAAGGTTGTTGTTTCGTCAATTCCTTCATGCACAACCTCATCTACAACAGTTGCATGCATGACCAAAGAGTCATCTTGATGTTCTGTCTCTCATTCATCAAGCTTCAAAGCAATCACTTCATCTGATTTTTTTGCTATGAACTTCTCTTCAACCACTTGCTTTTCATTTAATGCATAAAATTTCAACTTTGCCATCTCCTTAAAATGAAGTTCTGGCTCCTTGTCAAACCTCTCTATGAGTCTCTCAGTAAACTTATTATATGATGTAATTTGAGCATGCCCCATTATGATCATTCCATGATGCCACCACTTATGTGCAACTCCATCAAGATGCATAGTAGTATATTTTATGGATTCTTTTTTTGGCATGGGGTTTTGATTGAAGTATGTGTCCACCCTTTGAACCCATGCTCTCGCTGAAATCTCACCGTACCCATCAAAGTAAGGAAGGCTAAATTTTCTAACTTTCCTTCGTAAGTGATTATGGTGTTCTCTATTGCCCTTGTTGGGCGTATGCCTCATCCTAAGATTTATATAATCCCGAAGTGATATGTCATGCTCGGGTCCTGTAGCTAACCAATCTTGTCTAAATTGGTCTTGCATTTCAACTAAAGTAAGCTCCTGATTAGGTTGTGCTTCTACTTTAGGTGGAAATATAGGCATACGAAGCCTAGCCATGGCTGTTCCATTCTGTTGATTGGCTGCCCTTCACTGTCCCACATCATTATCTTGCCCCAAACAATCCAATCTCTGTACCAACTATGCAAGTTGTTTGTTTGTCTCTTGAGCATGTTGGGTTGCTCTTTCTTGACCTCTACCACTGTATCCAAGAGTAGCATCATATGATCTTGCTCACCAATATTCCATTTAGTTTCTCCTCTTCTCTCACCCATGTTTTCTGAACTAGCAGATCCAACTGAAAGTGATTTTGAGTGTTGTTCCTCTTCCACAGAAGGCCAACATTCCCACAATTCCTTTTCTCTATTAGTACCTTCTTTCTTGTCACTAATGCTCATAGATTTGTGTCACCCCCTGGCTGGCAGGATGATTAGTGCTCTAATACCACTGTAAAGGTCCACCCCTTTTGTTTGGTAATTTTGTTGCGATAGTTTTCAATTTGATATGGCATGAGCAATATATAACTTCTCAAATATTAATATGCATGATCAAGAAGCTATTCTCGGAGATAAAATTCACTTCTTCCTAACTGACATTCACACAGATTTGTATTTCAGACTTAAAAGCATTGTACTAAGCAAAGATAGGACTGTTACAGGGCAGATTTAAGCATGAAACAAGTACAACAGTGTCCAGAATAAGATTGCAGATTAAAACAGGCTTATCAGTATTTTATATCAGCTTAACACATACTCAGAATTGTGTTTCAAATTAAGTAAAGCATTGCATTAGTGGATCACAGTGCCTCATGCTGAGTTCATATTTGCAAAGTAGATAGAATATAAAATGCCCAATAGTGAACAACAAACTCAAATATGTGTACTTGCTAATAGCATGACAACTTAATGACATTACATGAGTCAGAATATGGTACTCAGACTTGGAACTTTTAATTGCCAACCTGGAGCAGCTTGCAGCAATCTGAGATCACCAAATAAGGCCACGACCAGCTAAACACCCTGACTTTGCCTTGAGAAATGGCTATGACCCAATGCTAGGGTTACTTGTAGCACGACATTGTAGCGCAACACTGTAGTGATGACACTGTAGCATCGGTATTGTAGCATGCTTTAAGAAATCATAAAATCGACAAATATTTTCATAAATTAAACTCCATTCATACCTCAGGAAATAGATATCGATTATCATCAAATTTGGCTCCGGTTGGATTACTTTGTGAACCCTTCAAACTTAATACCAAACTCAAATACAAATTACGCCCAAGTAGAAGACCTGTATGATCGCCTCCACAAACCAGCTAGGGTGGGTCTCTCATCACCGAAACCAGTGCTAAAGATGAGAATTTCCATCCTCAACTAGTTGCAATGATAAACTGGAAACAATCCAGCGGAGTTTCCTTAAGTTGTCAAATCCATCATATCCAAATGAGAGCCAAAAAACAAATTAAATAGAAGTGAGGGAGAAATGAGGGTAACCTCCATTTTGAATCCTTTTCCCTCCAAAAACCCAACACCCTTTTCCAACCTTTTAATATTTGCTTTATATTTTAAAACATTATCAAATATTCCTCAAAGGGGTGTCTTGCTCAAAAAGAAATTATTTTACCTTTTTCAACCTTCCAAAACAATGTTAAGTTAACTCATAAGGCACCAAGGTATTTTTCGATGACCACCTACCCCCTCAGTTAAGTTATAAAGTTATTTTATTAAAATAACTTAAGTGATTGATAAAAAGCAAATATTAAATAATCCAATCTTAGGCTCTCCAATGCCACCATAGAAATAACACTGTTGAGGACACTATTGGTTTGAGACCAATTTCCCAAAATAGACTATAGCAATTGCTAAAAATAGTAACTACTCACCAAGTATCGAACTGACCAAAACATTAAAGCTCGTCGGACAACTTCCACACACTGCCCAAACAGGAAACCCTACATTGCATTGCCACCTGAACCAGTTACTAAATATAGTACTTACTAACTAGCTCAAAGGAGGACATAAAAATTGGGGACATTACAGTTTGTCACTCAATCAATTCACCTTGAGAATATTGTCAAGCTTTCTTACTATGTTGATAGACTCAAATCCATGGTTGATTTTGCCTTAGATTGAGAGACATATCATACTTGGCACTTTGTTCTTTTAGAAATGGTTATCTCTCCAGGTTTCGCAGTGAGTCAACTTTATTGGTTTTTTGTGAATAGTTTGCTTCTTCAATTTACTGGCATCTTTTTTGATTGGTTTCCTCCATTCAAATACTCCTTGGATGCAACACCTCTCCTTCCTTTAAATGAGGTCAATAGAGCTTTAGAAAGGATATATAGTCTTGTGTATTGGCTTGGTATGTGCAAAGGGTCAGATAGTCTTGCCAAAATGCTATTTTGCTATTAGAATAATTGAAAAGAGAAAAATATTTGATTAGGGAAGTAAATTGATTTCGAGAATATTGCACTTTAGGTCAAAAAACATTTAATTGCCTATGTTAAGTAAGAAAATATTGCATTTGTGTCAATAGCAATTATTTACCTCAAAGAGCATGTGTATATATATATGTGATATGTGTGTGTGTGTGTGTACACACACATATGTGTATGTGTACACAGACACACACATTATATATATATGTCTGTATGTGTAGAGACACACACACATATATAGAGGAGTACATATAAATTACGTGGATGGTGACTGCTCTCCTCCATAGCTTTTCTGTCATTTGATTTGATTATCTCCAATATGATTGGTCACATGGCTTGAGGATCATCCTTGGTGAGTTGATGGTGTTGGCGTTTAAATTCGCACCTCTGGAATGCGGATTTGAAAACGGACAGCTATGCACAGATAAACTGCTCTTCAAATTAGGAGGGGAAGCTCCCTCTTGCTGATGGTGTTTGAAAGAAAGTAAACTAAAACTAAGTTGCCTATCTTTTTGGATCAGCTTAGAGCACAAGGTTTTTTAAACACAAACGCCGCAGCTGAGATTTTCTGATAAGAAGTTCAACTACGACTAACTTAAACTAAAGACGTTCCTAACCTCTCAAGTAATAGCAGAGCAAGAGAAGTTAGAAATTAACAAGGTAGATTCTCTGACAAAAATACTTTAATAATCTCTCTCCCAACAAACACCTACACACTTCACTGTAAGCTGAAATAAAGATCATGAAAGCATAACATAGATAACGGAAATCTGAGATTTTCGACCAAGGCAAAAGAGGCTCATGATTTTATTACTCAAATCTCTGAAACAAAGCTCCCTTCTAACATGCCTTGAACAAGAAATTGCAGCTAAGGGGCTTGCAAACTTATTCTTAACACAATAGAAAACAACAATCTCACTAACTCCTTGTTGGCTAAAGAGGCTCAACAATTTGCTTATCACAACACAACTGGCTGGCTGAATAACAACTTGCTGCAATGTTCATAATTTGCTAACTGTCGCTGTTCAACACAAAGTGAAGCCGACCGAATAACAACTTCTTGGCTAAAAGAGACTCGGTTTGTTATCGCCAATAACGTTAAAGAAACTAAATGAGCCAAGGCTCTTATTTATAAGAGAAGAAGAGAGAGTAGGGAACCCTAAAATCTCCTTGCTTTCACAATCTAGGGCTTGCTCAGCAAGCAAGCTTTATTGCTAAATCTAGAAAGAAAAACCCTAAAAAGCAGAAAAAGCGGGAAACGCCAACTATTACATCTTATCTTCTTTCTATCCTCAAAGAATGGATAAGGATTAATCCAAGAATAGAAAGAAAGCGGGAAAGAAAGCTTCTAGAAGAAAGCTGCTTTAAAGCTCGATCACATCCGCTAGGAAGTTTGAGACTGTGTCCCGGTTCGGTGCATCTATGCCATCAACAGCAAAACACCGCTTTTCAAGAATATCTTCAGCATCTGCAATGGATCTCAGGAAATCTTCAATCTCATTGGCCGCTTTATTGAACTTTGCTGACATCATTGAAATATGACCTATCCTTCCGCCAACTGGGCTGCAACTATGAATAACATTCTGGAACTGATTTTGCACCTCCTCAAGCCCGACGTAAGAACCATCTTCAAGACTGTACTGAGAGGGGATCTCTATGACAAATTCACTGATGAAAAGGAGAGCTTCAACCACCCTTTGTCTGTAGGTGATGAATTCTTCAGATATCCTCTCATAGGTTTTAACTTTGAAAACATGACGTTCTCTCCATGCAAGGATTTGTCTTTTGTGCTCCTTTGAAACTGCTGAACCGTAGGCTGTGTCTAAATCAGCAATGATAATCTCATGCCTAGGTTTTACTTCAGCCCATGTTTGTTCAAATCCTTGGATGCTTTGACGAAGTTTATGAGCATTCTCTCTCAACTGGAACATCCGAGCCAAGATCTCCTTTCCTCTGACAATGAAGCTCTCAATCCATTCCTGAGTCTCTTTCCCACATATGACCAGCTGTCTTAACTGATGGTGATCAGCTGGTGTCTCTAAGACCTGGGGCAGCAACTGGGTTGTTTGTGAAGAACCACGAACAAGGTTAGAGATGAAAAGCCTAAGCTGCTGATTTTCAGCCTTGAGGGCTGCCTTGTCTTCTCCATCTTTAAGCACTCTTTCATGTAGGTTTTCGGATACAACTTTGAAGAGACTCAAATCTGCATGTCTGGTATTTCTACCAAGATTAGCCTTGACCATTACAAAATCATCCATGTTCACCTCATCTCTATTCTTATCTTCTGGAGGCACAGCAGTCTCTACAACAATCTCGTTATCAGGATTCCTATCAAAGTGAACTTGCTTCTTTGCCTTCTTCTTAGGAGGTTCCTGATAAATATTATCGAGATCATCAACACTCACTTGATATGAAGGCCTTCTCCTAACCCTTCCTAAGGAGTTCTCAAGCCAAGACACCGTAGTATCTCTACTAACTTCCTCAGGAGGTACTGCTGCGATCTCTTCATCATCTTCGATATCAAGATCAATGTGAATTGGTGACGAACCCGTCAAAGGTACAGGAACATGTGTTGAAGGTGGCTCCTCTGCTTCATTCTGAGGTATGGGCTCGTCAAGAGGAACTTCTGAATCAACTGTAGGCTGTTCCTGTATGACTATGCCTGAGAAATCCAACCTTCTCTTTACATTTTTATTTGATCTACATCCTTTGACGCCATCTTGAGACTGACTTTTACCCTTTCCTTTTGACTGTGCTGTAGAAGAAGAGGGAATTATCCTTGGCGGCTCTGCTACTGGAATAGAGTTCTTTCTTTTAAGCACTAAGAAAACCTTACTATACTCAATGACTTGTCTTGTTCTGTCTTCAACTGAAAGAGATTCCTTGTTTGCCCAATTAACTTGTGGAAGAGGCTGATCCTCGATTCTTTTCTGAGTGTACATTGGTAGAAGAACATCTTCATCATCATCAGAGAGCCCTTCTATATCTTCATTTAAGCAATCTTTCATCTGATGGAGAGTTAACCTGCTGTACTACGCCTTCGCACTTCAAACTCATCTGCACAGTTAGCCCAAAAATCTTCAAGTGCGGGTATGTGATTGTAATTCTTCTCCAACCGGCCAGCATAGACACCATGAGGATCAAATGACCGCCTCTCACTGTAGGATTTGAGACCGAATTTATCTAACTCTTCTCCAATTGTCCTGGCATCTGCAGCAGTCCTGCATGTATAAATACCCAACCCTAATGGAAAGTGAAGAGAGGGTTCTTTCTATTTCTCAAGACTGTGTGGACACCGTGAGCTTGCCTCAAGAATTCCATGAAGATAACCTCATCTGACGGATACTTTGGCAACATGAGCGGGGCACCTGAATAACCATAAACCCTGAGATAGGTAAAGGTAGGAAACTGTATAAACCAATCCGCCCATTCTGCCATTGCTGCCCTAGCAACTGAAGATATGCGGACGTGCAATTCATTGTCTAAGTCACGCACTGTGTACATCAAGAATGCCTTGTTCACCCTTTTGTAGTGGTGCAACGACTTTGTGAATTCCAACTGGGGATAATAGTTATATATGTGTTGAACGCTCAATGATCCCTCGGTGTTCAATCCTCTAAATTGACCTTGATAGGCCACCAAGTAGACTAGATATGACACCATGTGGAATACATGAAACTGAAAATATTCTGTTATTTGCTGATGTAGGCAATCACTAATCAAAGTAGGCCAGTCATAAAACTCAGTCTTTCTTCATAATGTGAGGTATGGCATAAAACATCCAAGGTTGGAACTTGGTGGCATCCTCGGAACCAGTGACCCTGTTGAGCAAAGTGATGATGATGGCAACCTTCGTCCTTGAACTCCCCTCGTCCGACATTCTTGGGCAATGTCTTATGTTTTTCTTTCATCCATCTCTGGGCAATCTTCTTGCTGTATTTGTCTTTATGCATATTCCACATCTTTTCACTCATCCCTCGAAAGAGTTACACTTTCAGGCCACGGGGGAATGGAAAAACACTTTTCAACCATATCAGGCTTTAAACTGCAAATCAACCTACCATCTGCTGACTGGATCTCCCTAGTAGCCGGGTTGTAATGCTTAATGCAAGCGATTACGAACTCAAGGCTCTGAACTGATATAGGAATAGACGCTGCTGCGAGGAGTCCAGAATGACCCAGATTCTTGATTGAAGTGTTGCCTGCTCTCTCCAAGGCACGTAGATCGAACACCGGCTTGACATGATGCAAGTCCGCCAATTTGTTTGATGTAATTGTGAAAAGTCTTGGTCGGACTTGAAAACATTAGGAGTGTACTCCATTTCAGAAAACTCGAAGAATGACTGTAAACTCGCCTTGGTTCAGACAAGTCTTGTGCAATTTCTATTTTTAGAATGCTGATTTTTGTGCTTCAACGGATGAATTTTTGAGAAATTTTTCTGAGATATGGGTTTTGTTCAGAATGGCGATACAAGACAACCCAGATCGTCCGTTTTTGAAAATCTTGAATTTTGACTGAAAAAGCAGCAAACCCTAATTTCTTCAATTTTTCCCGAAAAAAGCTGGCATCTGGGTTTTGTTCATAATATCATTAGAAATGGACCCAGTTGATTGGATTTGCAAAACTCTGACGTTTGATTGAAAAAGCAGCCAACCCTAGGTTTTTGGAAAAAGCTACGATATGGGTTTTCTTCAGAAGACTGATTGGAAAGGACCCAGATGGTTGAAATTTGAATGCACTGAGGTTTTCACTGACATGCAAGATAAAAGCACTTGCTGCAACTTGATGAAGTTCTTGAAAAATTCTTCAGAAGATAGAGGCAAAAGACCCAGATGACTGAAAAATTGAAAGCCTTGGCCTTCTGCTTGAAAAACTTGATCTTCTGGAACAAAAAGCTTGAAAGAACAAGGGTTTATGCTTGCTGGTCTGAAAAATCTGATGTAAAACCAGCAACTATGGATTCTTGAATCACAAAAATTCTTCAAACTTGCTGCTCCAACTTTCTCCTCTGGATGCTACCTGCAAAAATAATGAAAAATACATTGAAAAGAAGTGTTAAATAGACTTAGGTTTTGATTTAGGTTTTGCTTTTTTTTTTTCTGCTTTTATTTCAAAACCCTAAATCTCATCTCCAGTTTGGACGCCATCCCTCTTCTTGCTTTTGAAATTTTGAAAATCTTCAAAAATCTTCTAAGGCATGGAAAATTGGGCGCCTTTCTCCAAGAGGGGCGCTCAACTTCACCAGACTTAGTCAAAATTTCCACTTTTTCAACTTTTCTTCATTTTAACACGCCACTTCGCCTCTGATTTCCCGTTGACAGGTTTACCCGACAGGCGAGCTGAGTGGTTCACTGCGGAGTAATTCTGAAGAAGACGTTCTGGAGGCACCTCCTGCTAAAAACTTGATCGACCTCCGAATTCACGGGAGGCTTTTCCTTCTAGGGGCGCCCAACTTCTTCAGTGTTAGCCATTTTTCTAATTTCCAAGTTCTTCATTAACTTCTCTTCCGCAGATGATCTTATTAAATCTTGAGCTCCGGGCGTCGGATTGCTGAATGGCTGTGCTCATCGCGAAGCTGACGGAGAATGAAGAGGGGTCCTCTGGAGACACTTTTGTCAAAAAGTGGATTTTTACCCTTCAAAAGGTTGGGCGCCTATCTTGACTGGGGGCGCCCAGTTTACCAACACTTAGTTTATTTTTTGATTTTTTTTACTTTTGCTTTGGATTTCTCTTTTCAACTCTCATCGGACCCTCTGTTCAACCTTTTGAATCTGATGATTGCGAGCTCCGTTTGTCGTGCTGAATAGCTCACTGCAAAGCCAGTTGAATTCTGAAGGCATCCTGTTGTAACTTTGACTGCAAATTCCTCTGTTTGCACCTTTGAAAAGTTGGGCGCCCTTCTCTTCTTAGGGCGCCCAGTTTCTCCAGACTTAGAAAAATTCTCAATTCAATCTTCTTCAAGTTTCAGATCTTCATTTTATACCTTCTACTTTGACTTGAATTTGCGGAGACTGGATCGTCGGATGCTCTGACGGGAATATCCATCGCGAAGCTGACTGAACACTGAGCAACTTCCATTGGGGATCCAAACCCTAATTCACTCATCTAGTGACCTAAAAAGGTGGGCGCCTTTCTTCAACAGGGGCGCCCAAACTTAGCAGTGTTAGAAAAATTCATGACTTTTCACTTTCCTTCCTCGATCCTCGTGCATGTTCATCATTTTACCTTCTGCCGAAAGTTTGAATGCTAACATTGACGCCTGGCAGTCAGATGACCTCCATTGATGACCTCGGAACTCCAGATATGCTTCTGAAAAAGCTGAATAGACCCAGTAGGGCAAAATTGATTATTTTAAGATTCTGACTGTACCAGCCTGATACGGACACATTTTGAGCCAATCAAAATCAGTTTGGACCCTGTCGGACCAACTTTCTATTTTTAGAAAATTTTGCCAGTATCCGTTTCAAAAGAAACCCAGAAACCAAAAAACTTTACTATTTCGAGAAAATTTCTAAAAATAGCAGTTTTCCTAAAATTTAGGGATGAAAAACTGAGATCTGGGTTTTGTAGGTTAAGCTGCTCTTAGCAGACCCAGATCGTCAGAAATTAAAAAAATTTGTGTTTTAACCCTCCATGCAAGACATGCACACCCAAATTTTGACCTTTTTGACTGTTTCGACAAGACTTTTACTCATTTCTTCAAAATGTCTAAGTGTAACAAAAATTTTAATTTTGGGGTACAACAGATGGTAATAGGTACACTGCTGCCAGTTATGAGCTGAGATGGATCACCAAATTCCATGAAGTGACATGATCTATTGCGTCTGTTCCTTTTGGGAAGTGCAGACCAAGGAAAGCCTTTTTCAGTTGTCCTATTTACTATAATATCCAGGGCTGCTATTATTGCATGTATAAAGAATTAGGTGGTTATCGGTACATTTTCTTTTGTTATCCTGATCAGAATTTCATGGTCCATTTCCTTGAAGAGTTTGTCACTTTTATGCACAAGATGATTTAGGTGGACCTGGATGAGGTTTAGTTCTGAACTCTTTCGTCTGACCATAACTGTTTGGACCCATTTTTTAATTTTAAGTTGCTAAATAAATAATATTGCAAAGAATTGACAGAATAGAAAACCTCATCCATTAAATTAAATATATGAAACACAAAATAGAAAAATAAGAACTAATTAAACCTGTGGAATCACCTACACCAGATATCAGACCTCCATCTGTTTTTTTCCAGCCATTTATGTGGAGATTTTTGATGCAATTTCCTCATATTTTCCGTCAGTAGACTTTTGAGTGAGCTTCTTGTACGTGTATGTGATGTACTAGTCATGTTTGATAGCTGCTGGGTGTTCCACAATATGGCAATTGAACTTCAGACCCATATATTATGATCTGCAAATACAAACTTAAAGAATACATTATAATTGAAGTATAGTATGCATGATGATATAACTTTGAAATCAATTGTGGAGCCCACTTTAAGTTTTATATTAAACTAAATGAATATTGCATTTTAATAATAGGAACTGTATGCATGTTAAATCCTAGAAAACAAAAGACGTTTGTTAACGACATTAATTTTTTGTCTATATTTATGTAATGAGCCAACCCAATTTTTTTCAATTTTTGAATGAACACACCAGCACAAGAAGCACCCGTTATGGTTAACTCAAACCAAACTAACAATTGGAAAGTAACTCTTTGCCAAGAATGCACACTCAATCTCAAGATGAGAATGATGTTGTCATATGGCAAGAGGGTCGTCAGTAGCAATTGGAAAGAATTACAATGCTGAAAGTAAGCTCAACGTCGAGAATGTGCTCTCCAACCCAAGGTGGGAATGGCGCTACCATATGGCGGAGATACTAAGAAAAGAAATACAATGCCGGAAAGTAAACTCGACACCAAGCATGTGCATTCCAAACCCAAGGTGGGAATGGCGCTATCATATGGTGGAGAATCTATTAAAACAATGTAGAGCTGAAAGTAACTCAATCATCAAGCATGTGCACTCCAAGCCCGAGATGAGCAGGGTGCTATCATATGATGAATGAGGATCTAATGCAAGTACAATGAAGACTGAGCGAGGGTTAGTCTCTTCTACACCCGTGGGAAGTATATATGAACTTAGCAAAAAAAGTAGTTGACAGTACTACTGTTCAACTTTACAATGAAATAGAAATACCTACCAAGAACATAGAATTAGAGTATATCAAAGTTGCAATGATTTATAATGTCTCTCCAATTTTCAACCAAACCCCAAGACTCAAAGCCAACTCCTAAGACAAAATCTTACAATTTGATATGACTGAACAATGACTTAAAATGCATAACCAAGAACATTGTAACTCACTAAAATGCTCATAACTCTCTCTAGACTTGTCCAAATGACATGAAATCTGATGCAAATGAACACTATGAAGATGGCGACCAAATTCTAATAACTTGTAATTTTTTTTTTCTAAACATTTGCCAGGCAGAACATAATGGTACGGCCTCAAGAGGGGCGATTTTCACTAGATAAAATCAAAATCTTAATTGAAAAATCTGCAAACTGGCACAAATGGTCGCCCCTAGCAAAGAAATAGATTGGTGAAATGCCTAGAACAAGTTTGTTTTTATTTCATGAAAAATATGAGCAAAAACTACAATTAGCTATGCTAAACCAACAACTCCAAAATGTGACTGAAGTGCAAGAACTCTACTACAATATGCAAGAAACTCAACTACAATGTGCAATAAACTCAACTACAACTAATATCTCAACTAGTTGCTATCTTTCAAGCAAGAAGTCGAGCCCAAGCTAGGAGGTATGCATTCCTCGAAGCAATCTCTCACCATTCCGATAGCATAACGTTGTAAATTTCATGGATGAGAAATGAAGAACAAGTGACTCCCTTTTATAGATTTGTGATGATCTTCTAGAAGCCTCTAGAGAGTGTGCCCAAATTCAAATTTCAAGTTGACTTCAATTTCCCCCTTCAAATGGAATCCAAATTCAAATGTAACTTCATTACTTCTCCAAGTTGCCCTTTTCCAAGAATGAAGTAATTCTTTTAATAAAATAATGCTCCTCTCCAAATTGGCGTCCATTTCCCAAGGTGCCATTTTCACTTTAGAAATATCAAAAATAACTCCTCATGAGGCATCCAACCCTCAAGTTCCCCCTTTTTAAAAACAACTTGAAGTTGTGATGCTAGGTGTAGTGCCCTCCGTTTGTGTTGTCTTTGTGATTCTTTTCAACTTGTTGAGAAAGTTAGGTATTGTTAAGACTTTGAGTTCATTTGATTAAATCTGGCTGATAAATGTTTTTGATTAAATCATGACATTTACATGGAATTATTAAAGTTAAAAAGTGTGTTGGGTAATCAAAAGAAAATAAATAAATACATGTTTTTGTATAGTTAGAGGTTATGTTAGAATAAAATCACAATGTTAAGTTGAAATAAATAAACATAGAATATTGAAAGGTAATTATTACGTTAAATAAAATATAAATCAATAGTAAAATAAAATAAAGAGTAATAGTAAATAAGATAATTAAATGAACTCAGATTTATATATTAATTTAATTTAATTTAATTAATCAATTTACTTGCTACGACTAATTGTCGTAAAGAAGAGACTATAATATTTCAAATGCAAGAAAAGGGGAAGTGTGGTTCTTGTTAAGAGAGTAAATCTGAACTTCTCTTATGCCCATAAAACTGATATTCTTTTAATGCTTAGGTATATTTGCTTATTGATTTCCGAGACATTTACATATTGAAAATGTAACGAATTCTCCTTATATCAAATAGTGCATTCGCATAGTTATCTACTCAATATTAAAACTTTTATATGATTGATACTTGAATTTAAATATATACAATAATAATCTGTTTTGCGCATATCTATAACCATTTTAGCCTTAACACCACGCGTCTTTTAGGAATTTTGTCAATGTTCACACGTCTTGTTTTAGCATCCTCATTCTGTCAGCTCTTCACGTGTCTTGCATATGCTTCTGCAATCTGCACTTGTCATGGCATGGAAGCTAACTTTACACCTGTCAATTTCATTGGCTTTGGGGTTTCTAAATCCTTTTGGAGGAAAGGCAGTTGGGGGGGAGGCTGGGAGTCGGGAATTACAGGAGATTAAATTCCCCAGTGATATTCTGTAAAAGGGTGCACTTGCCCTTTCCATGCTTCACAGTTTTTGCATACTTGTCTGTTGAAGGAAGCCTTTCCAAGGAAGGGGGATGATTACAGTTGGGGAAAATCACATCTTTTTTAGAAATTTTGTTTTAACAGTTCACCCGGGCTATGAATGCAGGAGTTTGTGTCTTCCGTTGGCCCTTAAGAAATTTTGTGTTGTATCAGAAAGAAACTGGTTGGCATACGTTGAAACAGGGAGGGGGCACTCCATGAGACCACATTTTCTTGAAGCATTTTGCAAAAATAGTACATGTGCTGGTCCTGGAGTTGAAATATTTGGCGTCCCATGCTACTTACAATTGATATTTTCCCTTCAAAGGTAGCAAATTCTTCTATCGAGCCCAAGAATCTGGTAGCTCTAAACTCAGTTATGTTTTTTTTTTTAGATCTACTATTTGTTTATTGAGAATAGTTTGGAGCAGCAGCTGTAGGGAGACTAATTTGATTCGTCTCATTTTATTTTATTTTCTTTCTTGTTCTTAAATTCTGCTTCCGTAGGTTTTTTTTTTAATATTTTTCCTCTAAATTTTTTCCCTCTGGTATTACCTTTCACTTCTCCATTTTGGCGAATCTACAGCCTAAAATTAAGGTTTTCTCGGTGGTCTTAGTGAATGCTTATTAATATGAAAATTACAATAATGAGCACACTTAGGTTTTAACATTATGGAATCCTTTACCCTTCATATTTAGGTATATTTCATGTATTTGTGTCCACGTTTTTTTTTTGCATTTTATCTGCCAGGGCAGTTTCAACTTCAACTGAGTTTTAGTGGTCGCAGATATATGTTATTGGATTTTGTTTCTGAGTGCAAAGAAAACTGATTTCAACACCTTCTCTCCAGTAGAGAGGCGAATACAATTTACTGGGAGGATATTAAAATAATTAACCTGAGTTATCACTCCTGTCCTCCATGTGTTCCCCTAAGTAAAGACATTCAGCTGCCAAGAAATTTAGCCCATCTTTGCTTCCTTTAATTCTACCTCATGTCGTTCTCTGTAGCGGTAGACTTGTTGCCCCTGTACGTTAAGAACGAACAAGCAGAAATAAACTCTCGAATGCTTTTAGGGTTCATCCGTTTTCAAAATGGACTTGAAATGATATAAAGTTGGGTTTATAAAGTCTCCCCTCATCGTTTTTCTTCCGGTTTTCGCCCAAAGTCAAATTGCATAAAATGACTATGCGTAAGTAAAACAGAAATAAGTATAATGCCTCTAATGATAGGGCTCTAATATGGCCGTTGTTTAGAGAAGAATGTGAACAAAAATCAAAATGGATATAAATATTCACCTACCCATATTCGATGCCCACTACCCTTGAAAATTTGTGTGTGGTTTTGTTTGCAAGAAAAAAAATGGTGTTTATTCATAGTAATGTGGTCCACAAGGAAAATCGTGGAAGGGATAAAAAACATGGCCCTTTGAAACATGTCATAAAGATGTGCCATGTGGTAAGGTTGTTTATTTGAGATAATATTAGCAAGAAAAGACAAAATAAAACATCCTTAAATAAAGGAATGCATGGTTTTTTTTTAAATAAATAAATTAAGGAACTCTCAAGTAAGTCAAAAAGAATGGTAAAGTAAAAAGAGGGTTACGTGGATAAAAGGGATTAAGAGAAGAGAGTAAGAGTATTTATTTAAAATTTAAAGGAAAATAAATAAATAAATAAATAAAATAAAATAAATAAATAATTGGTACTAATAGCACTTTTTCTTAGAAAGGAGGGAAGTCTCTTTGAAATCATTTATTATTATTTCCTTTTTAGTAATTAGATTAAGTAAATGTATAAATAAATGCATATTCACATAGTTATACACATAAGGGAAAATTAAATAAATGAAAGAGAAATTGGTAATTAAATAAATAGAGATGGAGTGATATTTCATTTTGGAGACCCTTGTTTGGTGTAACCGGTTATGCTTATGGTCAGCCATCTTGTTGATTCAATATTGGGTCAAACAGCAGTTTAGGAGAACCTACCTATATTTTTATGAATCTATCCTTGATAAATATATATAAAGATGTATGTATTTATATACATTGGGTTGGTGTAAATTGTAAACCATGATTTATAATAAAAAGAAGACAAACAATCTTGGTTGTGTTTATATATGCATCAAAATTTTGATAAATTATGTTATTTAGTTTCTTTAGCTATGTTAAATGACTTCCTATTAAAAGGAATGGATAAATGTAGTAAATATTTTAAAAAAAAAAAAAGACTTTTTAATAAATGATTATATTTGGTAGACGAATAGAGTAATATCTATATATGTGTATAAATTTATGTATATATGTATTATTTTATTTTTATTAGGTAATTTTGTAAAAATCAAATAGGATGGATTGAATAAAGAAATTAGTAATTATTTTTATGGTATCTTATAGTTGGCTAGTGAAATAGCATCATTGTTATAATTTTAATGATAGGGTTTCTTATCGATAGAGGTGATTGTGTTGATATTAAGTTAATTATAAGTTAAATGGATGAAGTTGATAATCTTTTAAAGTGTTGATTCCCTCGTATTCTCTAATAGTTGCATTTTAAATCATAGTTAATTATGTGTTATTGTGAAAATGGTTCATAAAGTGAAGGCATTGATATACTCATTCTTGATATGATCAATTGTGTTGATGTATTGACAGTTATATCTAGTAGCGTGTCGATTGAGAAGTGTGAGTGAACTTGGTTATTGTTCAATTGGTAGTGATGTTTATTTATGGAGTCATTCCTAACAGCTTGGATTGTTATGAGTTGGTTTTAAATAGTGTTTCCTTGGTTGCAGTGGTGGGTTGGTTTCCTGTGGTGAATTATGTGGGTGATTTGGGGAATTTAAGTTGTTTTATTCAATGGTTGATTTTGATATTGGAATGAATTGAGGTCTCCCTTGGATGCCCTATTGGATGAATTTACATTTGATATTGTAATTTTTTATATTAGCCTTGTTTGAGTTTCAATATTTTGTTATGATGTTGCTACTATTATTGTCATTTTGCGATCATGAAAGTTGTTTAGCCATTTGGTGTGTACTCCTTTTGTGTTATTTCTGATTGAGGAGACTTTATGCAATGACTTTCTTTTAGTCATATTTTGAGATGATCAGGAACTCAAATTGTTAAATTACCTTCAGTGGGTGTTTGTGGATTTTGGTATTTTAGGCTTCCAGAGGCAATGGAGAAGCTTGATTTATGTTGATTTTTCCATGGTTGGACCTTTGGGATTCATTGACCTCATTTCTGATTTTAAGCTTTGTGGGTGGTACCTCCTTTGTTCTTGTTTAAGTGATATGGAATGGGTTTGCAAGATGGTTCTTGCCTCACATGTTGTGAGTTATGTATACGTTGATTTTGTTTATGTGAGTTGAGGTACACCCCTTGCTTGTATTTAGTATTGGTGTCGTAAGGAGAGTGGCTCTTCATGGGGGCCGGCGCACAAAGGGGTTGTTTCGATAATGTAATTAATTAACTAGTGGGTTTGGGTAGGATACATAAACTAAAGATAAATAAGATACCTCGCCCTCGCCATTAGTGCTTCTATAGACTAAGGGTGGGTTGAGAAGGCCATGGTCGGCAAGATTGCTATCTCGTCCTCATGAGAGGCTAGTGGTTCTGCATGAGTCACCCTATGGGGTCGGCGCCTAGTGCGAGGCAGCCAGGGTAACCATAGATGGGGGCTGGTGCTTGTTGAGAAGCAGCCAGGATAACCCATGATAGGACTGTGCGATGACACTCTCCTACAGTACCCGTTTATTTTCCCTTGTTGGTTGCCTCTGGGAGTGTTAATTGAATTGTTGATTTTATTGAGGCAATTGGTTCTTGGTGATTGTTGTTGAAGCCTCCAAATTCTATCTTTAATGTTGCACACATGCCTCATGGAAATTTGATTGATGTTAATGAAAGGTGCCCTTGTTATTTATTGTTGGTTGATATTGCGATTTCATTTGAAGGCTTTGGATCCTATTGTTGTTGGCACCTCTTATGGTTATTTAGTGTTGAGCTATAATCTTGACATTTAGTTATGTTGGACTTTTCATTATTTTGCTTTGACTAAGTGATGGAAATGTTGTGGTTCGTTATCTTATGTTGATGATATACTTGTTGTGGAGTCTAGACTTCTATTGGTTCATTTGATTGTTTTGGATTGCGGTATGGGGATCTTTCTTGTCAACTCCTAGCACGGGGGGTGGACTTTCGGGTCCACGTGGTCGGGTGGAACGTGTTATGCACCCCATTGGGTTCCCATGTTGTGTTCATGATGTGGAAGCAGATATAGAGTTTCCAGAGCTTCACTTGGTTGAAGACTACTTTTCACTTTGTACCTTATTCTTCTTTGATGTATCATCTTTGTAATTGATGTACCTTTTTCCCTGCACGACTGGATGCATATGTACTCTTGAAGTGATGTAATGTACTCCTGAAACAATTGTAATGCATTATTGTGTCCATGATGTGTTGTATTTATGGAAATATGCTCCACCATTGTAATCTTGAACTATGAATTGAAATGTAATGGAATGATTTATGTATCCTTCATATTTCTTTTGATCATGGATGGTTATATGTTATCTTTATGTAATCTTGATTCGTTTGTTAACGTTATGGTTTTAGTTTTACGTTTTCGTGATGCCATCTTGTGTACCCCAGAGGATGTAATGGTCATTGTAATTATATAATTGCTTATATGTAATATATGTTCATGTTCATCTTATGCTATGTTTCACTTAAAAAAAAAAAATTATTGTGCTTTTATTGCGAGTTCTTGTTATCCTTTGGGGTTCGTGTGGCGGGGCGTCACACTAGGCTAAGGGGATAAAGTGAAAATATAACATTATTAATGTAAAATAACTCTTCTCACCCAAAAATTACATCATGAAGCCAAAAATCAACATTTCCACTGAACTGCCTGAAGAGGAAAGCCAACTGTACTGAGGCCAATCAGGACCACTACCAAAAATAGAATTTACTAAAAATAGTAAATTCAACAAGTTGTTCGGATCAATATGCAAACCGAACCATTGTGAAGCTCTTTGAAAACCCATAAAGAATTCATGATCCAAAATCCCAAACTCCAAGATGTAGCCATCGTAACTTATTAAAAATAGTAAGTCTGGAAAGGTTGCCCAACGCAATTGCATGTCATACCACTGCGAAGCTCTCTGAAAACCTAGAAGGAATCCAGAATTCAAACAGCCAAACTTCAACATGCAAACCCTCGAATCTTCAAAATAAACTACCAAGCAGCCTGAAACCCTAATTTTACCTCTAACTAGCCGACATCACACTGGGGATAGGTTATCAATCACTGGAAAGTATAGTTTTAAAAGATTTTTAATTTTTAACTTCCAATTTTTTTTTTTAGTACTTCTTGTGACATTATCAATAAACACTTCATCAATAGTGTTAACTTTGGGCTCATCTTTTTGCAGTTATGCTCTTGTTGTTGTGGAATTGAAGAATGAAGGTGAAGATGCTTTCGAACATGATGTTTATGGAGATAAGATAATCATTGAGTGCAGAATAGTTGAATCTTCAAGTACAACTACTTTAAAGAATTACCAAGGTTAGAATTTTGATAAATTCAAATGGGCACAAAAAGTGATTATGTTCCGCTTTTTCCTTCCATTTTCTGATTTATATATTGCAGGTAAAAGAGTTAACCCAAAAGCGTGATGAACTTCATGAACTTGTCGAGCTTTTCAATGTAAGTGACTATTATTTTTTCTTCTCTGTTGTGCTAAATTGATAAATCAAGAACTCATTTGGTGTGCATGTCTTAAAGTCTCATCTTTATTTTAGCAGTAATATTGTTGATCAGTTGTATCAGACCCATGTTTGTGGTTATAATGGATTAGAACTAGCATTCCATGCTTAGAGAGAGAAAGAAAAACAGATAAATTATTTACAAAGTCAACCAAGCATGTGGACAAGAGTTGAAGGACAATCAATAACAATAGCGTGTGGGAGCTAAAAAGGAACTCCAACAATTAAAGAATAAAAATACTACAAACTACAAGCTAAGAGCAGAAAAAAAGATTCTAACTAACTAGGTGGATAAATCCAAATGGGTGTATCCTAAACATGAAGGAACATATAATGTCATGCATTTCAAACAGTTCTTTTAACCATGATAAAGTAAGTCTTGACAGTAGAGAAAAAGTTATGGTTGATGGAGACCTAGGCTTGAAATGAAGAATTTTGTAGTTTGTATGGTTGATGGAGGCCTTGTAGTTTCCACCCTTAAATATATAAAAAATCTGTTGTATTTTCCGCAGGTTTCTTTTAGTAGAATGGAAATGTATCCTTTTATAATCCACAATACTGGGCAATCTGTTTTTGAGTTTACAAATGGCTTATAGTATAGGGGGCTGCCCTGTAGTCCATGCAGGAGGCACCTAACTTGCTATCGAGGTGTACATACCCTACCCCCTGCAGGATTTGAACTTGTGATCTCTCTTTCAAGAGTACATGTTCTCCACCATTAGACCAACTCAGGTGTACTAAGGTTTGTAGATCATAACCTTAGTTTTACTAAGGTTAGAAATTGATTGTCAAATCTCAAAACCAGGCAAGTGCGTCTAGTTATCTTTGTAAACCCTCAACAATGTGAATGATGAGTATCATGTCATCAACAAAAAGGATACAACCTTCATCTGCATGAGTGTATTTTGGAACTAAGTATTCAAGCTTATCAACGTACATCCCAAAGAGAGTCAGTTAGAGGGAGCTCATTTTCAAAGCCAATAGTACTTAATAAAATAGTTAGAAGTCCATGGATGGAAGATAACTCGTAACAAACCGACAATTATCTCATAGAGCTTCCTGATAGTAGAAATAATTTGTTTTTTTGGTAATGTTGAAGGTCTTCCTAATGTCTAAAAAGTAGTAAAATCATTATTACTCATTTCTAAGATGAGGACGACAAGGGATGACTATTAAAAAAAATGGAAAAATAAAAAATATAGGAAATTTCAAATATTCATATAATGACTTTGATAAGGCATTCATCATATACATTATAAAACCTTAATGCAGAACATTAGAGTTATTGAGATTTCACATGGAAGTTGACAAACAAATTAATAAAATTTAATTACTTTCATTGTCAATGTACACATTTATTATATAAAGACTACAACACAATGCACAAAGGCTACGAGTTTCAACTAGAAAATAACAAACATATCCAAAATCTATTGCCACCCTTAATCAATATTTGCTAACACTTAGCAAAATTGAAGTCTAAATCTGAGTTATTGCCACTATAAGGATTTTTCTTAGTCAATCGAACTACAACCAGTTCCTTCTATGCCTCCTCATCAACTTGTGTTGCATCTTTGGAATCAACATTCCAATGTATGTTTAGAGTCCAATGATACTTGGAAGTTTGTTGGTCTTGACACAACAAGGCACTATGGACAACCACCGATTTCTCCATTCATTGAGAGGTAAGCATATTCTTTTTGACTGACTTGATGAAGTTGTACGTGGAGCAATTCTTCTTTGTAGTAGAAGAGCTAGCAACTTGTGAAAGTAGGTGAGTGGTAAGCATCCTTAACTCTAGTGCATCCTTGCCATGTGATGTCCACCATCCAATAGCAAATTTAGCTGGACTTTCTTCACCATGAGATTGTTGAATGTTGAACTGTGCAGATTGACATAGTCCGGCCTTGTTTCCTCATTAGTATACATATTTTGAATTGTCTTTAGGAGGCCATTCTTTCATCACCTCATTATTATATAGAGGCACACTCCTAGGCCTTGCTGCATACCATTTGAGTTTAATGCGTAGACTGCCATATGAAGTTGGATGTTCTTAGTGTTACACCATTGCATCACAATGGGCCCAACTTGGTCCTCATGAAATCCCAAATTGGAATCCTCACTATGAATGGCTTGTTTCATTTGCCAAAGCTTGTGAAATGTGTCATAAAATCTCTTCAAGACTAAGAGAGTCTATATTGGTATATCCTATGGCCTGCACAATAGGTGAGATGAAAGAGCAAACATATCTACAAAAAAGTTGCAAAAATTAAAATTTTAAAAAAAATTTAAAACTCAAATGACAGAATGAATATCATTACAAAGAATGAAAAAAAATTACAAGTTGTAAACATGAACAGATTAACATCTCTCTTATCTCATTGTGGACGACCAATTGTCGTTGAGGATCTTTTTTTTGCACTTTGCCCTTCTTGGGAGTAGCCATAGACACGAGAAGAATTTGGAGTTAGCTACCATTTCCAAATCCGCGATCCATAGATACTCAATCTTCCGCAACGGACACAAGTGTGCATACGAGTAAGTGGATATCTATATATTCAATGGGCTTTCAGGTGCATAATCGCGTGGTCAAGGCAAGTCATCAGGAGCACTGAAGTCATTGTATAGCCCTAGACTGCAGATTTGAATGAAATTCTATCTCATGTTTTGGGTCTATGTCATCTATGGTTCTGAATTCTGTGATTATGACTATTGAGAGTCTGAGTCTCTCAGGTTGTATTATCAATAATAAACTTTGAACCCATCTAAATCCGGTAAGGTGTGCAAATTGAATACTATCATGAGATGTGTTTTGCCTATTTACTGTGTACAGTCATTTTCAGTTCCAGAAGTTAATTTGTAATAAGTCATTGCTATGTGAAGATTGATCCGAGTGTTATCAGTAATATTAAACAACCTATGATTGAAGTGAAATTAGATTTGGAGACTTAATCTTGAACAACATCTGTCTCTTCCTAGACTTCTTGAATTGTGTGAATTTAGGTCGAATATCTTACAGTGGTATTAGAGCCTTGACCCTGCCGACCTATGGATTCATTTGTGGAAAGAATTTGGTGAAAGAGCATGGATTGGCAATTGAAGCTCTAACCTTAGATAAAGGACATTGATCTTGTTCAAGAGCAGTATCAGACTGAAGCTTTTGAAATTTTGGACCAATACCAAAGCTTGCCATATCATGCAAAGGCTTGTATTCCCCTTGAGAGCACATGAGTCCTACTACTCCCACAAAAGAGGACTATATGACTACATAAGATGAAAGAAGAAAGAAGAGGAAGACTCAAAAATTGCCAAGGAAACAATTAAAGAGCCAGAGCCAGAAGAATCATTCTTCAAACAAGAAGAGCCTAGGGTGATGGAATTTGAAACATTGAAGGACACATCAGAGCCAAAATCACAAAAGGAGGTACAAGAGGACACTATAATGAGGTATGATGATTCAGAGGTTGTGATTTTGAACAGTAGTTTTTCATCCACACATGATCATGAGATAGAAGAGTATCACAAGGACGAGGAAGAATCTTGGCTTGTGGAGAGACAAGAATTACTTGATGGTACTTCAAAGGAATGTTTGGAGGCCTGAGACAAAGAGGATTTGGTTGATTGCAAGAAATAAGGTTTCGAGGAGTACATGAAGACTAAAGAAGACACCAAACCAGTCATGTTGAGTCCATATCAAGGAGATATGGTTTCATTTGATATTCCTTCATTGCCTTTGCATTATGATTTGGATATATTCGAGACAAATGTTTCCCATGCATATGATAATGGGCTAAGTGTGTTGGATAAGATCGATTTGACATTGCGGGATCATATGGAGGATAAGGATGTCATAGCTGTGAAAGATCATGTGGTCGAAGATTCTACTCATTGCTTTGATGGTGATCCCTCGATGGAGCATGACGATGACCATGTTTCCACACATGAAGACCATACTAATGAGGAAACAGACTTGAAGAAACAAGCAGAGGAGGTACAATCAGAATCGTTGCATGAGAGCATTGACCCACATCCTCTGAGAAGCCAACTAAGGGTCAACAAAGGTATGGTTGGTTTGGCTCTACATCACTTTGATCATATTCATAAGATGATAGCAATTTTGTGTTGGAAGATTCTAGAGAAGCATGATGATTTTGAGGAGTTGCATGAGCTCAAGGAATCCTTGATGGTGGTCAAATCCAACCTATACTTGCTAGCAGATAGAGATTATCTCCTCAATTTGAGTAAGATATACTATGATGTTTTGAGAGGGGAAGAAGATAAGGTAGATGAGCATGGTGGAGAATTGAGCACAACACAAGCTTCATTTCACATAACAGGATTCCCAAGTCATACAGAGGTTGCATCCATGGAAGAAGACAACGTGAAGATGGTCCAAGAAGGAATTATAGAAGATGAATCTGAGGGATCTTGTGATGGAGATATAGAGACATATACACATGATGATCATAGTGACACTATCACAAGGTACGGAGTGAATTCAGATTTTGATATGCATTCTAACAATTGTTTGTTTTGGCATAGTCTTGGGGATGAATGGAAGAATCAGTTAAAGGTGACTAGGGATGAGGAGGTTCAAACCTTGTCTAAGTTGGATGGTCCTTGATTTCATACAAAGGGCAGCTACGGGACAAGGTGAACTAAGCATCAGCCTTAGAGATTTGAAAGAGATAAAGGACACTATGGAAGGCACCGAATCGACATACTTACACATTTGATCAAGGACAAGGACAAAGCAATTGAGTATGTAGACACAACGATGGCTACTTCTAGAAGGCATGCAAAAGAGGTTGGCCAAATTATGGAGGAGATTGACAGCATATAGGAAGACCTTAGACTAATCCATCACTCCAAGAGCTCAAAGTTCCAGATTCCTCTTTCTCTTAGGAATATTCTTGTGGTTTGCAGAGAGCAGCTCATGACAGAGTATTCTGAGGATACCTTTGCACGAATGACCTTGGAAGGCAAAACTTAGGGCAACTGGTATCGAGTGTTTGACGATATAATATATGTCGAGGACAAAATCTTCTTGGTGAGAGGATCGAGGTTAAAGAATGACGTAATGAAGGCCTTTCATGATATCTCAACAGCAGGCCATTCGAGTGTATTTGAGACCTACAGACAGGTGCATGAGAGATTCTTAGAGAAGACTTTTTGCAACATTTTTAGAGGTGTATGACTTGTCATCAGAGCAAGCTATGACATCTTCCACATTCACCATTTATGATAGAGTCGGAGGAGCCACAAGATTGTTTAAAAATGGATAACATAGTTTGCATTTGGAGGATCTAGGTAGGAGAATCTTCGCCAGTGGATAGCATGGGAGTTTTGGACCTCACCAAAAATAGATGCGCTTGGACAACACATTCTTTCGATGCGGTCATGCCAAAGGAAAGTTTGCTTTTCAACCCTTTTGATGGTGTCAAGAGTTGGAACCCATGGACTGCATCTAAGGTATAGGATGATGAGATTCCACCATATTGGGATAGTGGTGGCACAGTGAGAGACAATAACTGTTTCATTTTCAGCTCACATGGAGAGATGATAGCATGGGATTTGGGCATTGTGTTCCACACTACACTACCTCACTATGCTTGGAACACCAAGACAACACAATAGCTGCATGGTGGATACATTTTGGGATTCACTTGGGATCCGAGAGTTAGCATGGAGTTTGGTATGATCCATGATAGGGGAGTTCAACAGTCGCCTTGTAGATTTATAATGAGGCTTTGGGATTCGGGGGTTAATTGTTCAAACACATAGATTGTTTCCTCAGTATGAGCGAAGCAATGTTTATATCAGAGTAGCGTAAGGGACTTCATTATTGCAGGGATGGAGCAAAATTGAGTTCATCCCTGAGTTTTGGTGGGACACCTCCCGTGATGCTTCTTGGCATTGCTTGAGGACAAGCAATTTTCGGGATGGGAGGACTGTCATGTCCCCATTTTGGGACCTATTTCCAGCTGGTGGGAAAAAGCATTTTTTAAATGCTAATTTAAAATAATATTAAACTAATAATGATAATATTAAATATTAAATAATAATATAAAATTTAAATTATTTATAATAACATTTAAATTTGTATGCATCTCCAGCCAACTCAATTTGAGGAGGCATCTCGATTAGTATTTATATGCCAGCAATGGTTGTTTTTGATCATCGAATCAGGATTTTGTAGCTGGAGTGTAGCTTCTAGTATCTATCAGGGGCGAAACCCCCTCCGGATCTTCAATGGAGTGGGACAAAAACCCCATTCTGTAATTCGAGACTTTGTTGACCTTCACATATCTTCAAGGTGAGATCTTCATTGTGCATCATTAATGGGGGTGGTTGAATATTACTTCTAGCGTGTATGTTCGAGTCATTGAGACCTGGGAATTGGTGGGTAGCATTCTCCAGGGTCGGTTAGATACCAACTATGTAATGTGCCTCATAGAATTCATATTCAATGACATTTCAATATTCTTCCGGTGGTCTCCTAGCGAATACCAACGTCAAGATAAATTGCTGAGACTTCAACTTCTTTCTTGGGCGTAGCCATAGACATAGGAAAAATTTGGAGTTAGCCAACATTTTCAAATCCACGATCCATAGATGCTCAATCTTCCACAGCGGACACGAGTGTGCATACCAGTAAGTGGATGTCCATATATTCATTGGGCTTTCAGGTGCATAATCGCGTAGTCATGGCAAGTCATTGGGAGAACTGGAGTATTTGTATAGCCCCAGACCGCGGATTTGAATGGAATTCTATCTCATGTTTTGGGTTGATGTCATCTATGGTTCTGAATTCTGCAATTGTGACTATTGAGAGTTTGAGTCTCTCAAGTTGTTTTGTCAATAATAAACTTTGAACCCATCTAAATCCTTTAAGGTGTGCAAATTGAATATTGTCATGTGATGTGTTTTGCCTATTTCCTGTGCACAATCATTTTAAGTTCTAGAAGTTAATTTGTAATAAGTCATTGCTATGTGAAGATTGATCCTAGTGTTATCAGTAATATTAAACAACCTATGATTGAAGTTAAATTAGATTTGGAGACTCAATCTTGAACAACATCTGTCTCTTCCTAAACTACTTGAATTGTGTGAATTCAGGCCGGGTATCTTACAGTACAAATGACATAGCCATACTCCAGTTCCCGTTGAATTTTTTTCTTGTGTTTGTCTATGGCTACTGCAGATTGTAAAAGGGTTTTTAGGATTAAATAGGTTCTTTGCATAAGTTTTTGACGAGTTCAAAGGGGTATTCGACTAGGTTGTTTGAATTAATAGTTCCTACAACAAACCCCCACTCTTAGAAGAACCCCCCATATTACCGCTATGGCCTCTTTATTGAATTTGAACCTCTTCATTGGTACTATCCTCATTACTGCTCATTGGTTTTTTTTTTGGTTGAAATTTAAAAATACAGCTGCAAGTGCAAACATTAAACAAAAAGCAAACAAATAATCCTACCTGAGTGTTTTCAAAACTTTGAAAAAACCAAAGAAAAATTGTAAAGGAACTTATGCTAATGAACAATGGATAGTAAACTTACCTCAAGTGATGTAGTTTTGATACTCTCTTGCCTTCTTCTTACTCTTGTTCTCTTCTCTTCACATTGTTTTTCTCTTCTCTTCTCAGTGTTCTCTTTCTTTGTTGTTTGTTGTTTGTTTTTTGTTTGTAGTTGTTGGTATGGCTGTTTTGGGCTTATAGTTGGTGTAAAGGGGTGTGGTGGTTCGGGGTTCCTATGCCCCTCCCATCCTTTTTTAGATTGGGTCATAGACGTCCCATGGATGCTCAAGGGATGTCTGGGCATCTACTGCTGTTTCTTGGGATAAAATGGCATAGAGTAAAGCACTTTAGAAGATTACAACCTTACCATCTCAATGATACCATAAATTGTAAAAATTAAAAAATGTGATTGTTAATCTGGAACTCTCACCTGCCCGCATGAAGAACTGGGATGTGGTGGGCTGCATGCCAACCTTAGGACAGATGTGGATTTCTAAATTTTCCCTGCCAATACTAAAATCAGGGTCTGTAGAGCTACTAATAATTCAAAACTACTCCACAAAGTTTGAGCTATCTGATGTCTGCTCATGTTTTTAGCTTGTGACAATTGACATACGACAAAATAGTTACCTGCCCGTAAAAGTTAGAATTAATCCACACATTTTCCATAAACTCTGATGATGAGAGGGCACATAAATACCTCTTAAAAAATAAAGTTTCATGTGTGATTGCTTAGGTGGGTGTATCTGACTTAAGTGAACCTAACCCATCCAAGTAATGAACAATAAAGTTGGCCTGACCAGTATTGATCTTTACTTCAAATTGGTATTAATTATTAAACTTCTCCATTTTGATACTATTTGCCTTTGAAAAAAAAAAAAAACCTATTATTTATATTATTTATTCTCTTATTTTGTGAGGTTTCAGGCCTGGATTTGATTGAGAAAACCTGCTTGATATTACTGATAACATCATTTTTCTATCCTTGGGGTGTTGTTTTTTTAAAAAGGAATAGGGAATTGTTGTGACCTTTTCACACATCGCCCCATTCAAAATGGGAACCCCCTAATTTTTGCTCCGTTCCCGTCTTTTGGCTTTGGTCCTGTGTTTGTCTCTCTCTATTGTCTCACTTTTTCTGATGATGCACCTTTCTTTTGTCCTGGTTTGGAATTTTGATCAAGTCTGGAGAGCGTCTTGATGATCTAGGGTTTACAACCTTCAGGCTACTTTGAGGTCAAATTGAGTTGGCTAATTGAAATTTGAATTTGGCATGACTGTTAGATGGCTCTAGGCAGATTCCCACTGAATTTTGACAACTTACTATTTTTAGTAAGTACCATTTTGTGCTTATTTCCTAGGATTTTTCAAAATCTGACCGTTGCACTGCACTTAGAACGCTTTAAGCTACTTGCCTGGAAATTTTGAGCTGAATTGGACAACTTGCTATTTTTAGTAGTCCGGGTTTCAGAAGCCATTTTCAGGATTTGCATGTGTGATTTTTCAATGCATGTCTGGAGAATCTTTCTAGGTTTTTTGAGACCTTCGCGATGGTATAATATGCAAGCTGAGTTATGGACTTTCAACAATTTTGGCTTCAGAGGCTATTTTTAGGGTTTGCATGCAAGATTTTTCGATGTATGTCAGGGTATTCTTTATGGGTTTTTCAAGAGCTTCGCAATGATATGACATGCAAGCAGAGTTGATCATTTTTTAGGAAACTTGCTATTTTTAGCTAGTGCTCACATGCAAACCAATTTATTGGGTTTTTTTTGGTTTTTTGAGATCTCTTGGGCAGTGTGATATGGAAACTCATCCGACAAGTGGTTGGTCACTTTTTCAAGCATTTACTATTTTTAGCAGGTCCACTCCAACAGCTCCCCAACACTTCAAAATCACGAACAAGGTGACATGCAACAAAAACGGGGTCAAACGAAGGTCATTTGAGGTGCATGCAACTCAGATTAGGGTTTTTAGCTTCGAGACTCAAAATGAGGGGTAAAACGCTAGAATCTCTGAAAACTGATATATCCCATTGCGATCAGTATCTTTCAAGGAATCCATTGGTAAAATTTGAGCGCAATTTGACAACTTACTATTTATAGTAAGTCACTTATGAAACAGGGCTATAAATAGTAGGTCAGCAATAGGCACCAATATGAACAGGTCAAACAGGTTATGAGGACCCCATGGAACAAATTCCAAGTCAAATAGAGTTGAGAAGTTTGAAAATTAGGCACTTGCTATTTTTAGTAGGTCCATGCAGAAGAATTAGGGAATCCTAAAAGGTAGGGTGAAACGCGAGTCTCTGAGAAGCGGTACCCTATCACGATCAACATTCTTCAGGGAGTCTACTCATGAAATTTGAGCTCATTTTGAACACTTACTATTTTTAGCAAGTCACTAAAAATGGCAGGTGCATGCAAACATCAGGGGTTAGCAGGCTGGTCTCGTCACGAAAGTCAAGTTGAACAAAGATCAGGTCTTCAGAGGTGGAAAATCCTTGAAAATCATGAAGACTTCAAAACTTTCTAAAAATAGTAAACGAGGGCAAGCAAGCATGAAAAGTTTCTAAGTCTGAAACATGAAACCCTAGCCTCCATATGCACCCGGGTTGAGAGTTGATGAGTTGAAATTTTCTAAGTGATTGAAATTTGAAGCACAAGACCCCAAATGCGCCCAACTTGCATGATGGCGTGAGATTTGTCTAAGGCTAGAGAAAACAGAAGTAGCCCACCTCAAATGCGCCCTTGAGAGGAGGCTGGGTGGAGAAAATTGTCTAAGTCTGTGGAGAAATGAAAGCTCCCTCTGCCAAATATGCTTTAAGAAGCTGGAGGAAGCTTGAAATTTGTTTAAGGTAATAAATTGGAAGTTTACTACCCTAAATGCGCCCTTCAAGGTGGCATAGCTGGAAATTCTTTTAAGTATTTGAAAGTTGAAGCTAATACCCTCAAATGCGCCCTTGAAGAGAAGGTGAAGGTGAAAATTTCCTAAGTATGAAAAGTGGAAGTAGCCCACCCCAAATGCGCCCTAGCGTAGGAAGAGGTGCAATAAGTATGCTAAGTTTGAATAAAATGAAAGTTCATGGGTCTAAATGCGCCCCAAGGTGGAGTGAGGGGATGAAAAAACGTTTAAGTGTGAAAAATGAGAGTACAAGGTGTAAAATGCGCCCTCACCAAGGACAAAGAAGGAAATTTGTCTAAGTGTTGGAAACTCAAACTTCACCCCCCCTAAATGCGCCTCAAAGCGGAATGAGGACATGAAAAACAATCAAAGTGTTGCAAATTGAAAGTTCTCCCCCCCAAATGCACCCAAGAACAAGTTGAGCATGGAAATTTTTCTTAGGCAAGTGAATTGAAAGTAGGGCTAGTGAAATGTGCCTGAGGTGAAGGGGGGAGGTTAGGAAATATGCTAAGTGTTCAAAAATGGAAGTACAAGGGGTAAAATGCGCCCTTGGAAAAGAGGTGACTAAGAAATTTGTTTGAGTGTTGAAAATGGTAGTGCAAGGTGGCAAATGCGCCCTAGCAACATGGGGGAGGTTGAAAAGATTCTAAGTGCTCAACATGAAGGTAGAAGGTGTGGAATGCACCCAAGCCTTGGTTGCTTAAGTGTTCAAAAAAATAGAAGCACAAGAGGTTAGATACGCCCAAGTTAAATTGAGAGCTAGATAAAAGTTTCTAAGGCATGGAAAGTGTCAGTACACCCTCCTAATTGCGCCAAACCTGAAGAGGGGGATAGTGAAAAATATTCTAAGTGATGAAAAATGAAAGTTGACACCCCCAAATGCACCCTAGGGGAGGAAGGTGTAAAAATGTTCTAAGGCATGTCAAAATCAAACTTTAAGGTGGTAAATACGCCCTAAGAAGAGGTGGAGAAAATTTGGCTAAAGTCATCAAAAGAATAACCTCAACCCTCATATGCGCCCAACTTGAAGGAGGAAGCAGAAAAACGCCTAACGCACAAAATCAAACCTCCACCTATCATATGCACCCAAGTCAAATGAATTGTGATGAGAATTTTTGAAGTCTGTGAAAAATAAAAGCTCAACACCCTAAATGCACCCAACTTGGAGAACTGGTGTAAGTTGATCAAGAAATTGTCTAAGGCATGAAAAATCAGAAGCTTGACCCCTCAAATGCATCCTATAAGGAGATGGGTCCAAATGAGCCTTTAACGCAAGATGGTAAATGTAGACTCCAAGATATGGCAGAGTATCCAGAGGAATTGCATTCAAGGAAGAGACATCAAAGTGAGAAGTTTTCTAAGGGAGAAATGAAACACCAACATCCCAAATGCACCCTCAAGATGAAGAAATTTGCCTAAGGCAAAAATGAAGCAGAGCCCATCAAAATGCGCCCATGATGAAAGGTTATAAAGGAGGCAAAGTTTGCTAAAAAAATGATCAATGTTGTCAAGATCCAGAGATCAATCAGGCCTTGGAAATAAGAACACGAGGATCAGGGAAGTGAGAAGTGAATTTATATTATAAGTATTTTGATGCTCTTTCTTTTGGTTTTGTAGGATAAATGCCGAGGCCAAGGTCTAATGACTTGAGGTGATGGAACAAGGACAAAGGAGTTACATGTTGGAATTTCTCCACGAAGGTCTCATATACACCCAACTCAGAGAGGTTGGTGGCAAGGAAGAAATGGGCGAGTCCAAGACAAAGATTAGAGTAGAGAAAAGGATGAAGGCTCGAGCATTAAGGATCATCCTCAAGCACTAAAACGCCCTCAAGGCTAAGGATGAGGAATGAACAAAAAGCTTCAATGTTAAAGAATGACAACGGGATGGATTGAAGAACAAAGTAGAGGAACTCTTCCTAGGTGTGAAGTCCTTCTCTGGCTGTGACCCAGCAAGATGTTCTCCAACATACTCCGCAAAACCCAAGATGCAGTGGCAGCGAGGGGGAAAGATCATCATCAAAGAGGAAAAGAAGTTATGGTCTTGGAGTTTCAGATTGAGAACGTGCCTGCCATATCAATCCAACAAATTGAAGCAGTGGCTACCTGACTCATCCAGTTTGCAGTCAGAGCAAGAACAATGCGAACATGTTTCTGGACGAGAATCTTCTAGAAGATGGACATTAATTGCTCATTTATTACTCCACTCTTCTTTGTGGGAGTTTTTAGGGTTAGAGTTTATGTGGCTCAATTTGAGCCGTTCATTGTAATTCAATTTGAGCCGTCTGTTGGACTGGGCCAACTATAAAAGGGGCATCCCCCCTCATTTGTAACGTATAGAGTAGAGATCATAAAATAGTAGAGTATATAGAGACAACTTAGAGTTAGCATAGTTTCGTAACATAGCATAGTTTGAACAAGAAGGAAAGTTTTTCCATTAAAAGCTTTGTAAAAAATTGTCGTGAACACTTATAATAAAAGAGTTTTCATTGATGATGATCTCGTCTTTTGTTGTGAGCAGCTAGCAAGGTTTCTTCATCCTTTTGATTGAAGTAGGATCTTAAAGTAGAGTAAATTTCATTTTCATGCCTTTAGATAATTGTGGAATGCGGTGTTTAATCTAAGCAAGCTTCGCTTATCCAATCCACTAGCAGGCTCATTGATGGCGTGTTCGCCTTGTGTGGTCAATTGGAAACGTTTTAGAATTAACTTCAATTATGGTGTGAATGATGGTATGCATCGTTGTGATGGTATCTTCATGTCAAATTGTGTTTTGAATATCTTTAGTTACCTCCCTTGAAGATTGCACCGACTTCATGGAAGCTGTCCGAAGTGAGGTGAAGCGAAGTATGGTTGAAGTTTGTTGAAATTGATCACCACGTCCTACACTTAGAGTAGATTGTAGCATCTTTTATCCCTGCACTCATTTAAATTCAGTATATTTCTAGTTAGTGTTAGGAAACTTGCACTTGACAAATCTTCTGAATTACACAAAAACCCTTTAATCTGCTATTTGCCGTCTGCTGCCGAACAATTGCGTAAGTCCCCTCGTGATACCAGCAAGTCACAACGATCATCTGAGACTATCCACAAAATGAAGGAACCTTGGAGTTAAATGCATGATCTTTCTTGCAATCTTAGCATGCAAGAGACTTTGTTCAAGAGAGGATAGAGTGACTGTTGGGAAACTTTATTCTGTGTTGGTGCAGTCATAAAACACCCGTCAACAGGAATAAAGTTCTGTTAGTGAAAGGTGATTGCACCTTGTGATTTTTGCATGCTGCACGAATTTTGAGTACAAGTTGATATAGGGACAATGAAACAAGTATGGCTATAAGTTTTTCTCAAGAATTTTGGAATTTGGACAATACCCCTCAAAAAATACTGGATTTCTCTAAAAATGTAGAGATAGAGTTTTTATGCTTACACATGATCCGTGGATTAGCCAAATAAAATGCAAACACCAAATTAGGCATTCAACTTAATGAATTAAATATTTATTTTCCTTAATTTTGAAAAAGTAGATGCAACGAATAACAGACTTATGACTCATATTTAAATGTTCATAGATCAATGCCAAGATCAATTCTCACTTGAAGAGACTAAAATGCTTCAATGAGAAATATCATAAAAAATAGTATATGTAAGAGAATGCATTGCCCTCTTCCTTGAAATGCAATACATGCTATTAGACATAATGTTTAAAAGGTATTAATATTTGTAATGCCTTATACATTAATTATATCAAATAACATAATTAAGGTACTTACACAGTGTCACAACCGATGCAACTTGCTCCCTATATTCCAATGTATGCTGATTTGCCTTATCCTCTCCTTGCAATAATTGATATCAGAGGATTTTGTGGTGGTTTATTCAATTGCTATAGTGTAGGAAGAGATGTACATGGTTCAGATATAGATTGTCAACAAGTTTTGAGCAAGTGTGAACTGTATCAACTACTTATATTTGGTGATTATCCATGTGGAGAAGTCATCGTTTGATGTAATGTGCAGTATGTTGGCATCTTGATACAATCATGTTTTGTTGCATGATTATTGATTATTGGTATTCCATGTGGAAGTTAGACAATTGAGACAGTTGGAATTCCATGAGAATGTCTTGGTGGCTATATTTACTTCCTTGTATGGATTGGAATGAGGTTTGGTTTTGGGATGTTGGTTTCTAAAGGTATGTTAAACTTGGTTGGAGGTTGTATGTTGTAGTTTGCAAATTGCAATATTGTGCAAGAGCGACCTATTGGATGTAATTTGTAATGAATACAATTATTACTATCCTTTTGTTGGGATTTTTTCCTATAAGGGTTTTCCACGTAAATTTGTGGCTTATGTGTATTTGTGGTTTGCATACAATTTCGTGTGTTTCCTTATTGTGCTAATTGAATTGTTATAACAATAATAATTGGGTTTGATCACACTCTTGAGTAGTTTGAATATCCCATTCTATTGGTTGATTATAATAGGGATTAAATTCTCATTACAAATGTTGATAATTTTGATAAGTGTCACAAAGAGGTGCCCTCACCCAAAATTTATGTTTGATGATCTTGTATGTGAAGTTTGAAATGCCATTTTTGTCGTCTTTTCGGCAAGTTTGAAAAATGATTATCAAATATTAGATAATATCCATGCATTGTGTCTTAAAAAATGGAAATCTCTACAAAGTTGGCTGAAGTTGAATCCTTTTCGAAACAGTTGCTTAGATTGAAGGACCTAAGTGACTAGGTATCTGCCATAAACAAATTAGTCGGTGATGAATATATGATTGCCTTGGTGTTGAATAGTCTTACCCCATCTTGTTAACCGTTATTGATTCCTTGAACCTATTGACTTAGAGTTAAATAGTGACCTTTAAGCGGTTCAATATTCAATCCTTATCATTTGTAGAAGGAAAATAGACAAACAAAGTTAGGGGAGTCCACTTCTAGATGTACGAGAAGTACTTTTGCAATGCAACACAAAATAAAAGTAAAACACACTACGAAAAATGGCTTAGAGAAATTTACAAAAATCAAGGCGAAGTCTTTCTATTGCTGTAAGTTTGGCCATGTCAAGAAGGAATGTGAAAGCATCAATATGATTTGGTTAATAAGAAATTAAAAATTAGGCAAATGTTGCGACTGACAAAGTGGAACATGATTATAAAGACTATTAATATTTACCTTGATTCATGTGCATCATGTCATTTCACTTGTTAAAAGGTAGTATGTATATTTCACTATTTATAATTCTAATTTTGAATCATTGTCTTTAAGAGATGATTGGTCTTGCCCAGTAGAAATGGTATTTTTGTGTTCTCTACGAAGCTATTAAGTATGTCTTTTGGAATGTTGTTTATATTTATATAGATGAATAAAAACTTGATATCTACCTGGTAACTCATTTTGAACTCAAGTGTTATTGTAAATTTTAGTGGTGATGGATGTTTGGTTTCTAATGTGAAATAGAATAGGGTGGTTGCCCTTGGGATTGGGAAGAAAGGAAAATATAAGCTTGGTGATCCTACAATGGTGAAATTGCACTCTTACAGCCAAGGACAATAGGGTTTGCACATAATACGTGGCCATTTGAACATTTAATATTTTTTTTTTTTGTGCTTAGTTGAAAGGATATGATTTACAGGTTGGCTTCTATTTAGGAAAAGTAGAATATCTGTGTAGGGTGTTTGGTTGGAATACACAAGAAAGAACAATTTCCAATTGAAAGTGCATGGTGGGCCAAAGGGTTTGTTGATCTCATTCATGCTGATTTGTGTATACCATATTGGAAATCAACAACATTAGAGGAAAGGTTATTTTCTTCTTTTGGTTGATCTTTTTAGAAGAGTGTGTTTTTATTTTCCCAAATTTATTTTTGAATGCTTTGGTGCTTTTGTTAAATTCTAAGCATTGATAGAAAATTAGATTGGTAGGCACTTCAGTTGTCTTACTTTAGATAATGGAGGAGAGTTTACAAACAACTACAAGAATAATGTGACAAGGGATACAAAGACAATTCTCAATTTTTTAGAACTTGCAATAAAAACCTCACAATTGTGGAAATGGTTTGTTGCATGTTGGATAACATGGGTGTGTCATTTCGATATTGGGATGAGGAAATAAAAATCCATGCAATGCTTTATAGTAAATGGCTCTTGAGTAAGCATGGTCTCAAAATATCCTTGTCTTTGATTATATACCTTATGCTATGTTTTTGAATAATAAAAGAAAAAAAATGAATATTGAGGAGGAAAACTCATGCTACTTATAGTGAGTAGTAAAAAAACATACAAGGTTTTTTGTGCTACTACTAACAAAATCATAATTAGCAAAGATTTGCAAATAAAGGAGAGCTAGCCCTTCTTTTCTAGCTTTTCTTCATATAGTATTAGTAGTTCTAATTAACATGCATATCCGATGTTTTGTTGTTGCTTTCTTTGTCGAATATTTATTCTATGACACTAGATGTATTGAGTTCTAGGAGGAGATCTAAATGGTATATGGTGCAATAAGTGTCTCCATCCCAACCCCACATTAGTCTAAATTACATGATTTGAATTGGAGTGATGCTTTTGGAGGTGTTACTTTGATATCTCAAGATCAGCTATGGAGGCAAACTAAGTGGTATTATACCACATTGTAGGATGTGCAAGAAGAACTTTCCCAATCAAACAAATGATCTAGAAGGCTAAGAAAGCAACTTGTTGGTTCTAAGGAGCATTTGAATTTTACTCTCAATGGCCTTATTTTAGTTGAATGAGGCAACCACCTAAAGTATAAGGGAGACTAGAGTAGGAAGCACCTATGAATGTTTAGTATGATGCCTTAAGGAAAAATCATACTTGGATGTATCTAGAGTTGCCTTTATGCAACCAACTCATAAGATGCAAATGAGTGTATAAGGTGAAATGCAAGGCAATGCTACTTTGAAAAATTCAAGGCTTGTTTTGTTGCCAAAGGCTATTCACAACAAGAAAGAATTGAGCATGAGGCGGCTTTTGCTTGTGTTGTCAAAATGGACACATTTTGTTTAGTACTCTCCATTACAGCCTTAGTATGGATGAAAAGTGTATTCGATCAATGTGAAGAGTGCTTTCTTGAACAAGGATCCAAACGAGTAGGGGTGTGGTACAATCAAAACGGTTTCAAACTTTCAAGTGCTAGGCAAGGAACATTTGGTTGTGTAAATTTGTTAGGTCCTTGTGTGGACTTAAGTAGGCTCCATGGGTTTGGTACCTCAAAATTGATTAACATATACAAAATTTTGGATTCATAAGAATTTTATTCAATCCACATCTCTATTGTAAAAGCAATGGGGATGATATTGTGATTGTCAGTGTCTAAGTGATGTAGCCATAACCACTAGTGAAGCCCATGCAAGTTATAAGCTATGTTACACGGGGATGCGTCCCCCCCGCCCAAACCCTACGTCCCCCTCCCCTGTGGCGTTTCGAGGTTGCGGGGACGACAGGGGATGTCCCCCAGCGTCCCCCCATGATTTTTGAAAACTGGGAAACGACAGGAAATGTGTCCCCTAAAAGGGGACGACTAGAAAATAAAGAGGGATGCCTAGGTGTCCTTGAAATGGCTAGGAGTCCCCTAACTGTATCGAAGACGCCTAGGTGTCCCCCTTTCGTCAAAGTAAAAAATGTTTTCATTTTTGTCAAAGTAAATAAAAAATGCTTGATAAATATTAAATATTTCATTAACATTTAATTTTTAAACAAACTATTTAATTTTATTGTCAAATTAAATAAAAATTGTTTGATAAATGTTTCATTATATTTGATTTAACATTTAATTTTTAAACAAACTATTTAATTTTATTGTCGAGTTAAATAAAAATTGCTTGATAATTGATAAATATTAAATGTTTTATCAAATATTAAATATTAAATTTTTTATAATGAAATATTATTTGATAAAAATGTTTTATCCCCATTTGAATGGCATTGACTAAATAATAAAATATTATTATATTTACTTTAGTCGTTCAACCTAAATTTGAACAAAATGCTTTTATATTTAATAGTTAAGTTATTGACATTACTGTTAGTGTTTACCTTTATCTTTATATTGCTGTTATACTCTTTATCTATGCACATATTGTCATATTGATATTGTTGCACATATTTGATATTTCAAATTACTCTCTTTCTCTATCTATATATAATATATTTTTAAAAATTCATATATATGTAATTGTATATATATATATATCGCCGCCCCCTTGCCGTCCCCAAAAATCTGCCCTCGGACTGCTGTACCTGAAACGCGTCCCCTTCCGTTCCTGAAACGCCGTGGAACATAGGTTATAAGTAAATTCAAATTTTTGCCAGCTTTTGAGATTTCAACCTCAGACCTCCTATACAATTGCTCAGGTGTAGATTTTTGGTAACTATATGGAATCTTTGTCTCTCAAGCCAAATATGCCAAAATCCTATGGAGAAATTCAAGATGGTAGATTGTACACCTTCATCTAAACCCTATGTCAAAGGGTTCACCGAATTTTGGCCATGAAGTTCAAAATTCAGCTAATATTAACTTTTTTTTATAACAATTGTTAAAATTTGCCTATAAATTCATATGAGAACACAATAACAGGTGGTCGAGGGTTTAGCAATGAGCATAACAAAGGTTGCAACTCTAAACTTCTAGTAGTGAACTCCAAATTCAGACTCATCACTCGCACAACTACCACTAGGCGTTTGCAAACTTGCAAAATGTCAACAACTTCTAGTGTTTTTTTTAATGTCTGTAGACTTGCACGATGTCAACAAATGTTTCTAGGGTTTTTTATTTACATTTTTTTTTTTAATTTAGGTTTTTTCGTCTTTAATAAAATTGATAATATGCCCTTCTAAATTTGTAGTAGTAGACTTTGTAAGTGGATTTTTTAAATTTATTTACATTAAATTTTTATTAAAAAAATTCACTATTATTATTTTTTTTTAATATTTTATATTTTGTAATATTAACATTTAATAAAGTAGATTTAATATTTTAAAATATTTAATTTAGATTTTAAATTATTAATATATAAAATTTAACAAATTCAAATATTTAAATTAAATTTAAACAATATTTCCACTGGGTTTCGGGGATAGGGATGGGGGGACGATAGGGGATGTGTTTTGGGGCACGGGGACGGGGACACCGGGACAGGAGGTCTAAGTTTTGGGGATACATATAGTACTTGAAAAAATAGTTATAAAACGATATATGAGTATAAGAATTATACATCTTGGAGACAACTAGGAGTCTGCTAGATGTCTTGAGGACACCCCAACATCGTCGAAGTCCTAGTGGCATCTTAGAGACAGCGACACTGGTGGTGGGATGGTGGCATTGGTGGTGGGCTGGTAGGGGGACGTCCCCCCCAAGTCCCCAAGTCTCTGAGACGTCGCCGTCTAGGAAACGTGGGGCTGTTTTGGGGGGAGGCGTCCCCGTGGAACACTAAATATAGTATTGTTACATTTTTAAATTAATAATTCAAATGTATAAATTAAAATTTTAAATTTTAAATTTATCTAAAATTAATATAATATTATTTCATGTTTAATAACTTTAATTTATTATATATATAAACATTAATAAATTTAAATATTTAAATCAGAATTTCAAATTTATTACTTATATTTTTAAAAACTCAAATTTATATTAGGTGAAATTAGTCCCGATTTTTTTTCCCTTGCTGAACTTCATCTGAACTTTATTGTTGCCAAACACGAACATGAACTTGAACCTTGTGACATAGTCTAAATCATTGGAGGTTAGGCTTCAACTTTCAGACTATGCTGATCCACAATTTAGACAAAGCAAACTCCAACCTACACTTGCCTTTTCTTCCAGTGTAGCAGAGTGCAAGGCAGTTGTTCATGGAAGTTGTGAGGCTGTTTGGTTGAAATATATGCTATGTGATTTGTTGTTGGTTCAAAAACACTGACCCCACTGCAATGTGATAATTAGAGTGTTTTGAAGTTGGTCAAGAGCCCTATATATCATGCCTAGACCAAACATATTGAGTTTCATTGTTACTACATTTGATAGATGGTTGGTGGTGAGCATATTTGTTTTCATTATTGTGCCACTCAAAAGTAAACTGCAGATCTAATGACAAAATCGTTTGGGCTTGATATTATGTAAAATTTTGTGGCGTTGTCTTTGATTTAGTCATTAAGGGGAGTATTAGACAAAACATATTAATTCTTGTAATGTTGTAATGACTTATACATTAATTATGTCTTATAACATAACTAACTAACTTATAGCATGTAAGTTACAAATGATGTAACTTTCTCCCTCTTTAATAAATAAGTAAGTAACCAGTCCTGGTACTGATTCAGGTTTCGGTTCATGGGTTTGGTTTGCAGATTTGGCCAGAATTTTTTTTGGTGTTGGGTTTCTGTTGGGTGTTTTCATACAAAAACATATGAAAATTGTATATAAAAAAACATAGATAATTAGTCATTTACACATCTTAGTATAATGAAAAGTCAGTCATCATATTGGAATCGCTGATGTGGAGAAAAAAATTATTCTTTACTAGACCACCTGTGAATGTGCCAGACTGGAACAAAATACTGGGTATTCGATATCGTCATGTTGTCAACAGAAACATATTAATACTGGATGACAAGGAGAGGCTGGCCCTGCATGAGTACCTTTTTAGAGAGCACACCAGAAGCCATGTCTAGTGGTGGTGTAACCCACTGGGTTGATCATGGGAACTGATTTTTTTTTTTAAATAACACTGATAATGAGAATTTTTTTTAAAAAATGTCAGGTTCACTGCAGAATCAGGAAAGCCTGTCAAAACTTGTCGTGTGTTTGCTCTAGTTCATCCAGGACAAACCCAGAGGCCAAACTACCATCGTTGCCTGCACCCTCACCTGCACTTGATGAGGATCCAGATTGGAAATGGAATGTACCTGATTGCACAAAGTTAAGGGGACAAATTGGTACCATAGATTAATAATTGTGCACACAAAATTCAAATGTGTGCTAAGTTCCCTCATTTTCTCCTTTTGACAAGCATAAATATTGTCATTTCCCTCATCTATGATGCCAATGGATCACAGATATAGCTGGTTTTTACAATCCTTATTTGCTCTTTTTGTAATGTGTATTGGCACACTTAATATTCATTGCAAGGTTATACATGAAGTCAGCTTTAAATAAAATACAATAAAAGAAAAATTATCCTCTGGGGAACTGGGTGAGTCTGTCTCTGTGTAACATAGGTTAATTCTCAATATAAATACAGGTTCTGGCATGGGAGATTATTTTTGTCTTTTATGTCTTCCCAAAATTTGAATTTTGATCATCTCTAACATTTTCTTATTCTGTGAATGGAAATAACAGACCCTGGGACAGCAAGGGCAAATTCCTCTTTGGACAAAAAAATGTTCTAGCAATTCAAACAGCAGGCATTTGATCTAGTAGATGATGTTCCTTTTAAAACTATTTTTGTTCCATACTTGTACGATGCAATGAAAATTCTCCTTGTATAAATAAAATTGATCTTGCTTTTGGCAAGAGGAGCCCATTCTCTCCTAGCCACACCTCTAGCTTCTAGGGAAAGAGACAGGAACACAGAGCCAGGTCATTTTTGCGAAATTCCAGTTTTTTGGACCAGACTTTGAGAAATTTCCAGAAGAGACACTTCTTGCCAACATGTCATAGCTAAAGCAAATTATTTTCAAAATGAACCAAAGGCTCTACCTTTCCAGGAGACGAGCCCACATATTTGACCTTGTAGGCCAATAGGGAGCCAGAGCTCTGCATAGGAGGAGACATGCATGAATCCAGAACAGAAAATACTAGAACTTCAGAATTTAGAAAGCCTAACAGGATGACACTAGTTAAAGATAAATAGAATCGTAAGATTCTAAACCAGTTAGATAGTAGAGTGAAAACAATATAATATAAAGCAAGAACAGGAATAAAGTTGCTGCTGCATGCCTTAGTAGTAGAGATGGGTTACAATATGTCTCCATTTACTACTTCCTTTGACATGGTAATGTACAATAACTCAAACATGTAGATAATTACAAAACATATTGGTGCTCAAGGCTGGCCTTGGAGGGTTGCATTCAAAAGAATCCAGTGCCAGTGCTTTTGAAATTTATTAACAACATATTTAAATGTTATTTTGAAAATTTTATGCATGTCATTTTGGACGATAATATACTTTGTGGTATCATGAAAGAGCAATTTCTGATAATGTACATTGTATTATATTGTTCAGGGAAAGAAGTCAAATGCCAAATTGTTCATAAGATGTACTCCCCCTCTAACTGCCAATAAGATGAAAGAAACAAGTCATGTAATGAGATTTTTTATTTATGAAAAAACATTTGTAAGTTTTTTGTGTCAATGATAAGAATGGCCTTTTCTAAGGTAAGCAAATATGTTACAAGCCAAATGTACTCAAATGTGTGAGCAATGCCTACTTCAAAATTTAAAACAGAATGTAGAGAAGCAAGATTCCTTGAATGTCCATAACCAGGTAGAAAGGTTGTTGAATTTTTCTGGTGCAGAATTTTCTAAACAAGGGGAGATGGGCAATGACAAGTTGAGTGTGAACAAATTTAACCAAATGTGGTCAACCTTGGCCAACCTGATTAAACAAGACTGTTTAATGTGATTTTCATTAAAAGTAAAACTTATAAGTTGCATTCTAACTGAAAATAAGTTATAATCATATCTTCAACTTCAAAATTAAAAAAATATAAGTTAGATCACTTGTAACTTTGTACGCAAGATTCAATGATGGGATTAATATGTAGATGGCCTATCTATGGCTTTAATGAAATGATAATTGATATTCGATATTTGTTATTTACAAAGGGGAGGAATACTCCTTAAATAATACAATACAAGACAATGTTTCTTAAAGGAAATAATCGTTAACTAAAGTAATTAACTGAAAGTTACTAAAAGCTAACTGAAACAAACTACTGACTAACTAAAAGCTAAGATGACCATTAATTTTACTATAATACTTTAATACCCTCCCTTAATGGTTATTCTACTAACTAAACTAAGTTTATCCATGATCTTTTGGAAACATATCATCGGTGACTGATAACTAGAGAAGCATAACCGCCTTGCAATTACTGGTCCTTTCCTGCAGAACAATTAAATCAAGACACCAACACTTGAAAACTGTGAGCTTCCTTTGCTTCCGTATTATAACTTTTCCCATTGAACCTTTGGGTACTTTCCAACATGATGTTGGTCAAAGACGCTGTAATGTATGACCCCTAATTTTTCTTTTTGTTTTCTGTTTGCTGTTTGAAATTTTTTGATAAGGTTTTTGCTTGATATTTCATATGCCATTCACGATTTTAACATGCCAATTGAAAGATATCATATATGCAAGAAATACACTAGAAAACTTGCTTGTAAATGGATACTTTCAGATTAATATTGCTCAGAAACTATATCAGAAAATTACAGTCATTAACCAAATATATTTTCAGACTCAGAAAGTTATATCAGACCTGGAAATAGAGAAACACAACAACAATGAAGGAACACCAGATTGCACCATTCTTCACCATGAATGAGACCTTCGGAAACTCTGTAATCTTGAGCGCCCTAAACCACTTCTCCACTCCCAACGATGGCTTAGACCAGAGACAGCTTTCACAGACAAGCATTCAGAAAATAACCTTTGACTGGGCGCCAATCGTGACTAGGGTGATCTGCTATATAAAATCAGCAAGTGTCTGATAAATATAAATGAATATATGTTTTGAGTTGCCTTAGAGTGGTGCATTCAATTATTCAATACCCAAAATGCCTTGCCCAATCATAACTGAGATATGATCAAAACACCAAGTTCAGGCCCAGATGAAATTATGCCCAGAAATTACTTAAACCACTTCTAAACACACTGGAAATCTCACCAAAATGAAACTATGCTATTACAAACCAAAACCCATTTGATCACACATCAAAAGTGCTAAAAAATCTTCATCTTGCTTGACTGAAACTGCGACAATGAAGCTCTGAATGTGATCCTTGGATGGAACCACGCCTCCACCAGCTAGGGAAGATATTGCACTACCGAAACCAATTCGTCAATGCCAAGGGTTTTTGTCCCCAACACCTGCTTTCAGACCTCTAGTCTAAAACCAACAGCATCTCCTTATGCAACCATTTCAACATAACCAAATGAAGCTTCAAACAGAGCTTATAAAGCCTCAATAAGAAATCAGGTTTTTGAATAAAACTCCCTCCAAAATACTACACCCCCTTTTGCTATGACTTTCATTTTAAATTACATTTGAGAACTTCTGTTTACTCTTCCTAGGCATCCTGCTGATAAGGAAACTATTTGCACTTTTGTAGCTTTCTAAAACGATTTAAACTTATCACTTAGGCACCAAGGTACTTTTTAATGTCCCCTTTGACCTTCAACTTTAAATTATAAAGTAACTTTATTTTTAATTGATTTTCAGCAGAGGAAAGTCAAATATTTAAATATTCCAACCTTAGCAACCAAGAGTTTCAACTAAAATAATGCTGCTGAAGAGTAACCTGACTGAGTCCAACTTTTGAAAATAGAAGTACTAAAAATAGTAAAAACATCAAAGACACAAGGGGAAAAGATAACTGATGTGCCAAAGAGCTCACTGTAGATAGTAAGCATTGGTCCCCTACTAAAAATAGAAAGTTCCTCAGAACTCAAAAAACCCAACATCAAGAATTGGAATTGTACCAAAACCGTTTAGTATACAAGAACTTTGGGATAGGCTAAATGTCATGTGTCGCTTAGAGGCTAGGTGGGGACATTATAGACGCCATCCCTCTCGTTTTCTAAAAGCACCAATAACGAGGTATAAGTTTGTGATTAGTTGGCATGGAACCCAAGACAATTAGCTGGCACAACTCCCACAATTTTAAAAAAATGGGTAGAATAGGGGCTTAGAAAATCACAATTTTGTTTAAAAAAATCGCCAAAAACTCGGACTTCGCCCTAGGCAGTAGAAAAAACAAGATTTCAAAAAATTTCAAAAAGCTAAAAAAGTTTTTAACTTTTTTTTTTTCAAAAACTTTTGATGACCAACAACTCCTTTTTTCAAAAAAAAAACTTTCATTAAAACTCTTCAAAACTTCAGATCTACCCACAAAAACCCTAGGCGCAGCATCAAGATTGTCAGAACAAGGTTGGAAAATCTTTGAAAAAATTGTCATGCCAATAAAAAACGGTATAGAAAACACGTTTGTAGTCAAGGTCGTGGGATCAAACACCCACAAAATGAAGAAACACGTCCAAAAAAACCCTTGAAGAGTTGACAAACAAGTTGTGGAGAGCAGAAAATGCGAATTCTAGAGAGGCGACCCGCATGTACAAACCAAAAAATGCCCTCGAACTTGCAGACAGAGATCATGAAAGAGGTTGTGGCAGGTAATCAAACACAAATCCAACGAAACAAAATGCCTAGAAATTGTGAACAAATCATGCTAGGGAAAACGCGTGAAGAAAAACCAAGAGTTTGTAAAAGTCGCAGGCCAAAACTTGCCACAAAATGCCTGTGGAATTTTGTCTAGACACAGACACGATCTGGCCCTAAAAGAAAAACCACACAATTTCCTTCAAAAAACTAGTGCGATTTCCATTTGAAATCCGCGATTTTTACAAAAAGTAGGTCATGATTTTTCACGAAAATGCCCAAGAAAAAAACGCCCGAAATCAGGAAAAAAAAGGTGTGATTTTTCACTGTAGAAAACCCTAAAAAATATTGTATAAAAATCTACAATTTTTATAGGTAAAAACCTTTTCAAATATTTGCTTGAAAAAATCCATGACTTCTAAGCAGGAAACATTTTCGATTTTTATTAAATTGGACAAAAACTTTAGATAAAATTCTCAAATTTTTTTGACTAAAACCTTCAACATTCGATTTAAGCAAAAACATCTAAGAAATTAAAAAAATTCCTTAGGAAAACACGAATTTTTATTTCTAAAAAATCGCCAAAAAGATTGAGCCTAAGCTTTGATACCATGAAATGATAATGGATATTCGATATTCGTTATTTACAAAGGGGAGGAATACTCCTTAAATAATACAATACAGGACAATGTTTCTAAAAAGAAACAATCTATAACTAAAGTAATTAACTGAAAGTTACTAAAAGCAAACTGAAGCAAATTATTGACTAACTAAAAGCTAAGATGACCATTAAATATTACTGTAATATTTTAATATTTAAAACACCTCGTAGAAGAAAAATGAAGTATACTTAGTTTTTCATTCTTGTTGTTCGTTTAGGATAGGTGTTAATTTATGCTGGATAGGTGTTAATTTATGCTTTAGGTGTTTTGCATTTTTGATGCGGAGCACCATTACTTCTGTAGCAAGGCCTACTTGAGAATGAAGGAATCGATATCAGATTTGATTGAATTGAATTTTGATGAATGTAAAGCTGATTGTTCCAGAAGATATTTTGAGTAGTGTTGGTTACTATTTCTTGGTAGGCTTTGTGAGGTATTTTCCTGCATGGTTAATTTCCTTGCTGCAGGTTCTCCAAATCCTCTTTTAGAGGAACTTGAGGCAGAGCCTATGTTCACGAAGGATGTGATATCATCACGATCTCCCTTTTTGGTGAAGTAACTGTACTCTTGAATGGGACACTCAGGATGTTTTTGGATAGGATAGATATTAGAATAAATTTGATAAGTTTTGGTTTATTCCATGCATTTTATGTCGAGGGTGGGCTGCTTGGAGGTATTGGCTAGTAGATATTGGAAGCAATTGTGGGGGCGGACAGTTAGCTAACCTTCCAACCTGTGATGGCTCATCATCTCTGTTCTCCTGTATAGGTAATATGCACCTTTTGTAAGGGAGCTGTCATTTTCACTGCCCTAGATTTTAGGTCAATGGTGTGGTCATTTTTTGCCGTAGTTATTGACCCATCACTAAAACATGAATATGATTGTTTTGGATGCACGTGCATATTTAACATTTTCTAAACTCTCATATGCTGTTCTTCTGCACTGGAAGTTAACCTCTGTCTCAACCTTCTTATTACAAGGTGTGGGGGTTCTATGATGAATATTTATCAGCATTATCTTAAAATTTCCTTTAGTGAAAGAATTTGGAGTTACCCCTTTTATTTCCTTTAATATTATGATGCAGCTTTCATGTCTGTTTTTGCAACATTCTTCAACCCACATTTATATTATTTATGCACTTATTTGTTTATATAACATTTTTTACTGTTTCATAGACTAGTCTTATAAGGTTCTCTTATTGTTGTTACTATTTGGAGATCCTTTTTATATTGTATTGTAGCGATACAGCATTTCACATTGGTGCTCCGTATTTATGTATCTTAATTGTTCCATTACAGATTGACATGGAAAATCCATGTGTCATTATGCTTCAAGATAAAAGCAGGGAGTTCCTGCACTCAGGAAATGATAAGGAAAAGTTTAAGGTGTGGCAAAAACTGTCATGATATTTATTATGTTCAAATGGTTGCTTTTTTTAAAACTATATATATACTGGCAATTTTTGGTATTTAATTTGAGAAATATGGTCCTGACATATTGTTCCTTTAGATATCTTTCTACCCTATGTTTATTGCTTGGAATCTTGCTTGGCAATGTATTTCTGATGCTTAACAAAATTTTCTTGCTATATTTTGTCTGAAAATGGTTTAAATTTCTCTTTTTACAGTTTTTCTTCAAGGCTATGCTATTACAGCAAGTGCATGATCTATTGAAAAATATTAGGAATCAGCTTGACGCTTCAAGTGCCATGATTGATGAATTGGAAGATTCAATTAGACCCTCTGTCAAAAAATTGGAAGAGTTGGAGGAAAAGATAAAGAGCATGGAATATGTTGAAAAAATGTCACAACAAGTTCAGCCGTTGAAGAAGAAATTGGCATGGTCTTGGGTGTATGAAATAGATAAGCAAATTCAACAGCAGACTGTTAGGCTTGAAAAGCTTAAAAGTTGCATACCGCAAGTGCAAGAGAGAATTGACAAGAAGCAGGTACTTTTTCCCATTTGGCAACACAGATACTTTGCTTAGATAGTAATGGAATGATTGTTTATTCCTTAATGCTTGTTGTATCTATTTTCTTTTAAGTGCTGGAACGCTGCAAAATTTGTTGAACGGTAGCTTTGCTTCAGTTTATTCTTTTCCATATTATTTCCTTTGACTTGATGCTATTGAGACTCAAGCTCATAAAATTTATGAATCTTCCACTTGGTTTATAAAGCAGCATTAGTAAATTTGAAATCTTCAAAATTTGTGAGTTTTTCTATATGCTAAAGTGAGAACTCAGTACCAGTCTACTGGGAGTTGGGATTATGAGTAAATACTTTGTTTTCAGCATGTCATAATGAGAATAAGTACTTATAGTTCTTCTAAACTGTTAAATGATAACATTCTTTGCTAATCTGTTTTCATTTCTGTGTGATAGACTCATTACCTGTTTTGATGCTTTTAATTGAACCATGTAGCTTTGCCAGTGTTATGATCTGCGATTCACAGAATTTGTTAGACTAATAGAGAAAGATAGGCAACCGTAATACTATTGGCAGTTACATCAAGGAGATGCATTGATGTAACAGGTGAAGCGAAAATGTGAAGTGTCTTGATAATAGATTTGATAGTGAAAACATCCTGTGAACTAGGATAAATCAACATAAATTACTAAGGTATCTTTCATTTACGTGCAGTATAATAGGTCATTATTACTCCAATATTTGAACTCTGTTAAAAATTGAATATCTGAAAATGTTCAGTTGTAATGTAGCTCAAGAAACAACCTACAAGGATTAGCACAGGATATTACAGACATCAAACTTGCTTGTTAGCAGGCTTATTGATCTGAAACTCTAACAAACTCCCCATGTATGGATAGCATAATCATTTGACAGTTTTGCGTAGCAATGACTATGCCCATGAATCATGAATAGTGACAGCAGTGTTTGCTGTTATCAAAGACAACAGTCGTAGTCACTCGTTACAATAATGACAGTCGTATTCCCTATTCAGAAGGTTTTCAAACCCAATTTTACCGGATGTCTTCACAATCGTAGATAACCATGTAAATAGTGACATCAATAATTGCGGTTGTCCCTTGGCAATAGATCTAATCACTACTCAATAATGGCAGCTGGAAATCCTAACAACTACTTACACTGTTCAAGGTGTATAACCTGTTTATAAAAGTTCTAGAGTATAATAACCAAAAACTTGCAGGTCTGATGCTTATATAGAAAAAAAAAACTAATTTACTGTGATATTATCTTGTGACATATCACCAATATTTTTTATTTGTGAAAATTTTGGTCAATTATATTTTTTTGATAAAGTTCCGATATTTTCAAGAAAATGTCGGGGAACCTTGCCAAGAAAAGATATTAGAATATATCGCGATATTTCAAAGATATCTACTTCTATGATTTGAAGAATATCATTATTTAATCATACCTGCTCAGTTTGATTTTATTTTTTGATAGAAGGTTTAACACTAATTTGAGCGTATATATCAGTTGAAATGCTACTATTATCAGATACAGTTTTGTCATGAACTGATTCTAATTTAATTTGCCACTGACACTCAAGGATAATGTCATCCTCATAAGGGCCCTTGAAACATTTGAATGTCTTTAAATTTAGAGCATACCAAAAATTGAAATGCACAAATTCCAACCTTAACAGTTTTTTATGGAGAGGGCTATATTGGTGGCAGTATATCAGATTTTTAGTTAAAGTGTAGAGATTAGGAAGGAAGAATAAATGAAAGAAAGGAAGCAAGCTACATTAATGTCGACAGATACCAAAAGTAGATCATGGGAATTTAAAAGCTGTATTCATTTACTATATATAAATACTATCTGAGAAATGGGACCCAAAAGAGAGTTGAGAAAATTATTCTTTACTTTCACTAAGTCTTACTAGAGATTATTTCACTGCAGATGAAAATGCAAGAGATGGAGGTGGCTCGACACGAAAAGAAAGCTACTATTGCTTCGATGATGGAGAAAACAGAACAATTAAGGAAATCTCAATATGAGCTTCAGCAAAATCTTTCACAGGTATTTTGTTATCACCTCCAAAAATATCTATTCAAGAATGCATTTTTATACACACTTGCCTTTTTGTAATTTGGTTTTAATGTACCACCCAACCTATTGCCAAGCATTCTAATTGATTCATTTAACGTGTTGCTTGTATCTGCAGATCTAGACAAAGATGATTGAATAAATACATGTTTTCACTTATCAGTCCAATCTGTGATTCACATTTAATCTCTTATGAACTTGGAATATCTCTCATCTATAGTAATATTTCATTTGGTTTCTCCATAAAAGATTATCTATCTTTTGATTGGCTTTTTATTGATGGATTTTTCTTTATAGCTCCCAATGGACAATTCATGATTTTGATTGAACTTAAAAGTGATTAGAAGAGGCTGAGAAAGCTGCTAGTAAAGAGAATAAAGCTGATGTGCAATAACCCAAGGGATTGGTAATAGATGAGCTAAGTGATTCAGATTGGATGGGAATTCATTGGACAACGGAGCTTAATGTGTTAATGGTGGAAGTGATTAATTACAACAACGGTAGCAAAAAGATATCTTTAGAGTTTTATTGAAATCAACCATGAATAAAACAAAATAAAAATATTATAATATACGTAAACAAGACGACATCAGAACAAAAGGCATTATGTTATTGAGAAGAGATGCAAATTATTTTTCTCATGCTATTACAAAAAAGTAACAATCTTTTGTAAGAGATTTGAATCTACCATTGTCTGTTCTCTGCTATATTCTTCATGTAACAAAAGGTATTTTCTTTCTAAGAAGAGATGTGAAACTATAGCATACTATACTTGTCTCTATCCCGAATCTGTATTCAAATAACAAATCTTTTATTGTTATTTTTAGAAAAAAAAAAAAAATCTAAAAATAGAAGATAAGTGAGACGATTTGAAATTTGAAAGTGAAAAGTGTATATCTAAGAAATTGAGAAGATTTATCATAACATAAAATTCATAAAAGCACAAGATTTTGGTTCTCCAAATTTTTTGGTATTAACTACAATATTGTATTTTCTGATTTCATAGTCCTCCTGATATTTTTTGGGGGTCAAGCTTTGTTAAAGGAGATGCTAAACTAAAATTATTCTCTTTCTCCAAATTTTTTGTTATTAACTGCAATTTTGTATTTTATGGTTTCGTGGTTTTTTGGGGGTCATGTTTGGCTAAAGTAGATACTAAACAAAAAATTTGGTCCATTTAACTTAGACTATAACCCAAGCTTTCTGCTGCATTAAATGGTTTTGAATTCTGATCAACGCTGAAAGAGGTACATGCTGAGGAGGCAACAAAGTCGTTTTTGGGTATCTTATCAAGAGATTGCTCTGAACTTGCTTCTTAACTTAAAAGAGTTAGTCTAGTTATTATGCTTATCTTAGAGCTTGACAGTAGGTAATGGATAAGATTTGGGATTTCTTTGTTGATGTGTTTTAAGTGTTGTCTGATGCATTTGATGACTTATTAATTGTTGGCTTGAATTTTCCATCCATTAGTTTGATCTGTCACCTGACATGCTTGAGGAAAACTATTTGCCTCTGGCTGTGCTCATTTTGTGTATTGCTTCGAGTATCATCATGAGGTCCATGCCAAATCTTATTATTTCATAGGGTGTTAGGTTATATATATATATATATTTCATTGTGTGCATCTATTTCTAAGCTTTATTTATTAAACTTCTTGGATACATGGGAATGCCCTAGCCATGTACTCTGGATGTTTTGTGGCAATATCTTGAGAAGTCCTTTGAGTGCTAAACAACATCCAGATGATACATGGCTAGGGCATTCCCATGTATCCATATATATGCCTCCTATACCATTGTGTGCGTCTATTTCTAAGCTTTATTTATTAAACTTCTTGGATACATGGGAATGCTTATGCCTTAGCCATGCATCATTTGGATGTTATTTGATACTTAAAGGACTTCTCAAGATATTCTAAGCTTTTGATTTACTGGTGTGTATTTGAATGGAAACAATTAACTTAGATACTTTATGCTAGTAGTGGCTATTTGGTTTTTCTCTTTTTCCTTTTCTAAATTAAGACCCTTTCATGGATTGTTTTCAGGCAACCAGAGCTAGAGTTGAGCTTGAGGAGGAATTAGATAGGAGGAAAGCTGTTATTCAATGGATGCATGATCGTGTTCGCTTTCTGCAACAACAAATATTTGATATTCAGGTGCGATATGTTAGGGCCACCCAGGTGTGATTTTTTTTCGTATTTTTTTCTTTGGACATTGATAATTAGATGCAAAGCAACTTTTTAATGTGATGAATCTTAGTTTGCATGGTATTAGGATTTAGATCTTCACAAACTCTCATTCTTGATATCATTCTGCACTGTGTAGCTCCTGCATGGTGATTATACTATTTTCGTAAATTATTGTATGGTGTTAACTTCAATTACTTCTCCTTTAGTTTGCATGATATTAAGATCTGTATGATTACAACTCTCTATCCTTAAAAGCATTCTGCACGGAGTAGTTCTTGCGTGGTGATAATAATATTTATTTAAACCATTGTATAATGCTCACCTCCAATTATTTGTCCATTATTTTACAAAATCGTAGAATTTTTGCCATCTTTGTTAGCATCTGGATGTTTAATACCTATGGGGCTTGCTTTGCAACTGTTCTCATTCTACTCTCAATGTTGTATTTACTGTGTGGTTAATGATTGTAGGCAGAAAAAACTGAAAGGGAAAAGGTTCAAAAAGGTCCAAGAAGAAGTGGATGAAGCAAATCTAAAGATTGAAAGGTTGATTTTACTCGATCTTCATTAATCTATTTATTATATGATAGAAATAGAAAGGATAGTATAAAATTACAGTCTTGTTTTTATGTAGTTCAGCTTTATAGTATCCTCATTGGCTTTTCAGGCTACGCAATGAGGAACATTTGTTGGATGAAAGAGCAGCATCAACGATGCAAAAAGTCAAGACTATTGCTTTAGAGGTAGACATGGCCCTGTCTTTCATACTTGGCATGTCAGTTACATTTTTACCTTTTAATGATGTATGGTGTTTAAAATTGTGAGAATAAAGGAAGTTTACTAAAAGACTGTATGCATTATATTGGAGGGCGTTATGCTATGATCCATTGAATAAGTCGACAAATGAGCCAACCAATCAACTGGGTATTTGCCAAACGACCCTTTGATGAAGCCCCATTAGCCTACAAGGATCAGGAATAGGCTAATTCCTCCAAACGCCAATGCTCATGAAAAAGGGGACATTACAGAACAAGGGAGTAATTAAGTGTATATGAATCCGAGGTACTACAATTCTTCCACTCTTTTCTTGATGAGTCTTTTTTCAACCATTCTCTCTCCTCTTGGTGCGGTCCAACCTTCTTTTGGTACAAATTGGCTTCTAGTTATTCCCCAATCTTGTTCTTTCATGATTTCGCTTTCGCTTATTCTCCAATCTTTTGTTGTTGTGTATCCTAGCATATTGATCCCAGTTGGTGCTTCCTTTTTCTCTTGATGCTGTTTTAATTTTGATTCGTTAATGGAGTTTGGTATCAGAGTCGCGTGCAAATTCTCCAATTTGATTGCTCCATTCTCACCAACTTCCCTGATTTTAAAGGGACCAAGCTACTTGACTTTGAACTTTCTTGGCTTAATCTCGTTAAGACTATTATACTTTAAAATTAACTGGCCCGGTCAGAATCTCATTCGACGAAGGTGCTTGTCGTTCTTGTACTTCCTTCTCTTTTGCATTGCCTTTGTCATCCATTGTGCCAATATTCTTTGTTTGTTGAGTTAGAATAACTATTCCTTCAGATTCTCTGTCACCTAGTCTATTCTCCATGACTATTCTCAAGCTTGGCACTATTGCTTGTTGACCGTACATCAGCTAGAACGGTGTGTGCGTGGTCATTACCTTATATGTCGCATGATAGGCCCATAGTACGACATGTAACCTTTATTCCCAGTCAACTTAGTGCTGCACAACTTGTGGATGAGAGAGACAAGTATCTTGTTTGTGGATTTTGCTTGACCGTTCGCTCTTGGGTAGTACAAACTTGACAAGTTGTCGAAGATCCGAAACTTCGACGTCATCAGGCAAATGACATGGTTGACAAAGTGTCCACCTCTATTGCTGGTGATCTGTATTGGGATTTTGTACCTAGTGACTATATATTCATAGATGAATCTTGCCATACTAAGTGCAGTGTTATCTGGCAATGCTCGAGTCTCTGTCCATTTTGTCAAGTACTCGGTAGCGTCGACTATGTACTTACACCAATGTTATTGGATCTTTTTGTGTTCCAATGAAGTCCAATCCCCATTTTTCGAACAATTCTTGTGGTTAAGATGGGAAAAATGGCATATAATCCCTCTGGAGAGGTTTGTCGATCTTTGGATGTATCACATCCTCTCACCTACTCTTAGGCACTTGTGTGTACGGTCGACCACCACAATCTTGCCAGGAGGACTTTCTGAGCTGTGGCATTTGGTCCCATATGCCTTCCAACCAAACCTTCATGTGCTTCTTTTAGTACCCATGGGATTTCTTCCTAGATGACAAACCATTGATGAGTTGAAATGTTTTTCTCTTCAGTGCTAACTTCCATCTCTATCCTGGTGGTATCTCCTTTGGAAAGGTGGATGTAGACAATGAAGAGCACATAGGAAATACTGAGAGGGGTGGGGGGTTAATTAGTATTTCAACATTTTAAAACTTAAAACCATACAAAACTGAATTCATAACAACAAGAGCAATAAAGAACATGTTGAATACCAGTTTTTTCACGTGGAAAACCCTTTTGGGTAAAACTCACGATAGATCAATAACTTTCATTAACCAAATGGGCACCAACCTAGATTACATAAGTGAGCAATAACTCACTGAGACCACTAACTCTCTCAAAGCAACAACTTTGATGTGAGCACCAACCCAAAGAAGATATACACAATGCTCAAACTCAGATTCTCGAAATTGAAAACCGTCCCTTTATATCAAGTGATACAATCAAGCTTGCAAATACACTGCCAAATCATATAATCGTTTCAAACAAAGGATATGTAGTACTTCAAATCAGAGCAATGTATAATTGTGTAGCTCAAAAGACCATCTCTCTCACATACCCCTGCAATGCTATACTTAGATGATTTTTAAAAATTAGTACCAATCGCTTGATTGAACATACAAGTGGCATATATTCGAGTGAACATCATGATGATACAAAGTCGACTTAGAGATTAGAATGAAAACAACTCATTCGGTAGTTCACAACACACATATATGAAGACGCCAACACTAAGACTCAACATAACCTTCTGTATATGCACTTCCATCCAAGCACAACTTGACCAATACAGAAGATTACATTTACTCAACCATAAAAAACTTTCTTAGCACATAGACTCGTGAAAGGAAATCACCTAACATTGCACAACCATTTTTAACGGAAAATATCATGAAGGCAAGTGTCTTACAAATTCAGCCCTCACACTTTTTCCACGAACATACAAGTAATCGCACTGCTCAAAAAATTCTGAACTCCATATTCGATAACTGAAAGTTGTCCAAGTCGGCTCCACTCTCACAAGCATGACCCTTTTTGGATTCCAGGAACTTAGCGATTCATACACGTCTTTTCTCAAGTCAATATATCCATTAACTTCATGGCATTTGATTCTGACGAAAAAGACCCGCAGATAATGTAGAAGTAACGACAAAACTTATTACATCTCCCACACTACTTCTCTCTTCAAAAGAAAAATTCACTTCAGCAACTTCACCATTATAATTTCGTTTTCTTTCCATAATGTCTTTAACACCAAAAATTCAATCACATTACGTTTATGCCTTGTTGAGATGAAGATAAAAAACCGAAACATAGGCCGCTACAATTAGTTGCTCGACTAAAAACTTCAATAAAACATAATGTCACAATTGCATGATAGGCTATTCATGCTACCAGTAACATAAAACAAGGATATAAAAAATAATGCAACATCCTCATAAATCGCCTAAAAAAAGTTTAAATAAAGTCAACGTTGGCAAAGGAAGCAAAATTAAGAACATGAAGATTTGAAAAAACAATGCCACACAAATAGGATATCTTTAGTTGCCCACAACCATAGTATGTAGAGGATTTAATACCATAAGTTGCTGTTGAGATGAGAATAAAAGGCAAAATAAATAAATTCGATCCAAATAAACCCGCCTTAAATATATTTACCAGGAGTTGAAATCGATGCCATAAAGAGAAGTCACTCATATTAAAGACGTGAGAAAAATAAAAATCATTCACCAAAAAACTTTGGAGTCGACACACCAAAAAAGGTCTTGAGCCGCCTCAAGGAAATGGATTCTTTAGCCGCCATATTAAATACAAAGGCATTTCAAGAAAGCACCAGGTCAAAACAAATAACTCGACTTGGAATATTTGAACCTAACACTCATGATGATATGTCATGAAAAACTTTTTACTCCTTGACATTCCACTTGGCACAAAGAGTTGACAATCTGATATGGTTGGCTTAGTATGCAAGCAAGATGTTGAGTTAGACAAGCAGATAGCTGAAATAGATAAGGAAGTAGGTGAAGTAGATAGGCAACCAGCTCAAAGCATACAAGCAAAGCTCAACCAACATGACATCAATGACAAAATACTCAACAGACAGGTACTCTCTGATGTTCTTTTACCATAGTGATAGTGTTGCAATTTGAAACAAGTGTGCATCATGGAAGTCTTTGTTCACTCCCTCGGGTGGTTCACCAAACTAGATTCTTGATAATTGGTTGGCAATGACATGACTCTTCCTTGGTTGTATGATTATGGTGAATGTGAATTCTTGCAACAACAAAAGCCATCAACTTGCTCGTCCTTGAATGATCGGTTTGTTTACCAAGTACATGAGAGCTTGATGGTCAATGTAGAACGTGAAGGGTGTTTCCAACAAATAATGCATAAATTTTTGCATTGTGTACACCATCTTGAGAGCTTCCCTCTTTGTTGAACTATAATTCTTTTCTGCCTTCGACAACAGTTGACTTGCAAAAAAAACGAGTGATCCAACCCTTGCACTCTTCTTTGTGCAAATGTTGCTTCGATTAGATAATTTGAAGTGTCAGTATGTACATGGAATTATTTGCTCCAATTTGGGTATACTAGTATCATTGAATTGATTAATTGTACTTTCAATTTATTGAATGCTTTTTCTTGAACTTTTGTCCACACAAATGGTTGTCTCTTTTTTGTGAGTATGTCTAATGGATAGGAGATCTAGGCATAATTCTTGATAAACCTTCTGTGGTACCCAACATGTCCGAGAAATGATTTTACACTCGTGATGTTCTACAGAGCTTCCATCTATATGATTACCCTTATCTTGTTAGGGTCTGTCTTGAGTTTGGTTTTATAGACAATGTGACCCAATAGTTTTCCTTTTCATACCATGAACTGACGTTTCTTCGGATTTAGTGCTAGTTGGCCTGCCCTACACCTCTCCAAACACTCTCCCAATGCCTTCAGGTGCTTCTTCTTATCACTGTAGATTGACCAGTCATCTAGGAATACCTTGAAATTTCAAACAGACATCTTATCAAAGATATGTAGGATGATTCTTTAGAAAGTCGTTGGAGTGTTACATAAGTCGAACGACATCCAATTGTATGCGTATACCCCATCTTCCACTACGAATGTTGTCTTTAGAGTGTCTTCCTCTGCGATACTTATTTGATTGTAGCGAGAGGACTCGTCCATGAACGAGTACATCTTCGATCTAGTTGCTTCCTCAAGGATGGTATCGGTGAAGGGGATTGGGAAGGGGTCCTTGATCATCAGTGCATTCAAACTTCGAAAGTCCACATATTTGAATCTATTCAGATTCCTTCTTTAGTGATATGACTGTTGGTGACACCTAGTTGTTGACTTCTACTTTGAAGATGATATCTGCTTCCAGTATTTTGTCAATCTCGTCTTGTATCTTGGTGATGTAATTCTTATTCATTATGTAGGGTCTCTTCTGTACAAGTTGTGCTCCCGATATGAGAGGGATCTTGTGTATGTACAATTCTAGCGGTATTCCCTTGAGGTCTTTATATGTCCATGTGAATGTGTCTTTGTACTCCATGAATATCTTGAACATTGCTGCCTTCAATACGGGGTCCCAATCATCTTCGACCAAGATTGTCTTTGGTTTGTCTTCATCCCCTAAGTTCACCTTTTCATCTTTGGTTCCTCGTACTTGATTATTTTGTCTTGTTTGAACTTGTGGGCTGGTGTATCGTCCAGTTTTGCTACTCCCTCCTTGTATTCTTCGTACTCAACCGAAATTGTCTGGTTGATTGCGCCCTTGTCTTCTTCTTCCTTGATCTCACCAATCTATAGCTTGTTGCACTCTGGGTGGAACACTTCATAGTCTTCTATCTGCCAATGAAACAGGGCGTTGGGAGAACTTGTGTTGTCCTTTGAGCAACTCTCGAGGTCAAGTACCCCTTTGTCATTGGGTTCCATAAACTTTCTTCCTTTGTTTGCTTTTGATTTTCCTCTGTCGGACTCAAACTCAAAGGATGCCAACTCTTCGCTCACAACCTGATTCTTTAGGTCAATGATGTACTTCCTCTTGCCGCTCTAAATGAAGAGTGTGTTCCGTTTCCAAATGTGATCAGCCTTGGTGGCGAACAACCACCCTCTCTTGAGTAATGCATCATACACTCTCTTTTGTAGTGGGATCATTAAATTTAGTGATCAAATTAAGTGCACAAAAAATTAATTCAAAATCAGACACAATAACACAACAGATACCCTGGGAAAACCCTCCTCTTGAGGGAGAAAAACCCAACAACAATATATCACTTTTATATTGAAATATAAAACCAAGAGTCTCCTTTACAAAGGCCGATATGAAGGCCAACAAGAGACACTACAAACTAATATAGATGCACAACGAGACTCAACCTTGTACAAATCTTCAATCTGCTCCTTTACAGAATTCACACTAAGAATGTGACAACTTATGATGAATGTGTACAATGAATATGATAATTGAATGAGAGCAAGGAATGGTAATATATACATAATGAATGGAGAGAGACACAACCCTTCAATATCATTAAGTCGACTTCCAACAAGAGATACGACTTTACAAATAATAAGTCGTCCTTCATGGATAATCGCGCCAAGAGATAAAAGGTCGGCCTCATCACAAGTAACTAATAAAAGACATGTCTCTTCATTGCTTCATGTCGGCTTATAAGAAAGAGTGTATATAATTCAAATAGCCGATGAGGCTCCATTTGAATTATCGCCATACGTTGATCTGGAAGATATAGCCTGACGCTGCAAGAACATCAACACTCCCTCTCAGCTAGGGATATTACTTCCAACTGCATAAGACATATCACCTCAACGTGATGTCCAACACATTGGCTACAACCAAATGTGAAAAGAAGAATATTACCTCATCGTGATATTTGATGTCACCTCAACATGATATCAACCATAATGGCTACAACCATACTATGGTGTGTACAAGTGTTCATCACTTGCATGATGTTGTTACCTCAACATGACTTTCACAAGTACAAGATGTGTCATGGAGTCACACACATGACATCCACCATGATTCCCTCAGAGGGTGGAAACAAGGGCTTTCACCTCAAATTCGTCCATCTCAGAGGAAAATGCATTAACAAGGAATTTCACCTCGAACTTCTCTCATAGAGAAGAACTCATTAAACAGGCTCACTGATACTGAGACTCTTTTTTAGTCAAGGCTAGATTCTCTACCATGCCAAGCTTATCTCGAAAGTACACAAACTTTATCCTAGAGAGAGGCTTGGTGAGAATGTTTGCCGTCTGCTCATTAGTGCTGATATACCTCAACTGTATAACCTTCCACAGTACCATATGTCTAATATAGTGGTACTTGATCTCAACATGTTTGGTTTTGTCATGGAACACATGATTGATAGAAAGCTTCACGCAACTCTGATTATCACAATGAATGATAGTAGGCTCCATTGATATTCCAAACAATTCTGCAAGGAGCTTACAAAGCCATACTGCTTCCCGAGCTGCCATACAAGCTGCAATATACTCTGCCTTTGCTGTACTCAATGCCATAGATGTCTGCTTCTTGCTGCATGAGGATATCATAGCAAAACCCAAATTGAAGCAACAACCAGAGGTGCTCTTCCGATCTGTGACACATCCTGTCCAATCATAATCAATATAACCATGTAACTCCAAGTTTGCATTTGAAGAATACCTCAACCCATATCCAACTCTGCCGCACAAATATCTCAGGATATGTTTAGCTGCAAGAAGATGTTTTTGTCTCGGATTACACATAAATTGACTCACAACATAATAGATGTCAGGTCTAGTGTTAACTAGATACATCAAGGACCCAATCAACTGTCTATACAATGTAGGATCCACCAAGTCTAAACTAGCTGCAACCTCCTTCAATTTATGTAGGTTGGTCTCCATGGGTGTAGACATGGATTTGCAATCCATCATACCAAACTTCTTAAGTACATCAATGGTGTACTTCCCTTGACTCAAAATCATCCCATCTGGTTTCTGCCAGACTTCTAAGCCAAGGAAGTAATGCATGAGCCCAAGGTCCTTCATCTCAAATTCAGAAGCCAACTCCTTCTTACACTTGAGAATCATGTGATCTTCTCTAGTAAGGATCAAATCATCAACATATAAAACCAACATTAGTGCTTCACCATCAATTACCTTAAAGTATAGATTAGAGTCAACATCATTCTTCAAGAAGCCCAAACTTGATAGGTAATGATCAATCCTTTCGTATCATGCACGAGGAGCCTGCTTAAGACCATACAAGGCCCTCTTCAGCTTGCAAACATGAGACTCCTTCCCATGTACCTCAAATCCATCAGGTTGCTCGATGTAAACTTCTTCCTCTATCACACCATTTAGAAAAGCTGTCTTCACATCCATTTGATGAATCTTCCATCCTCTAGATGCAACAATGGCGATGATGGTCCTGACAGAAGTGTAGCGAGCAACATGAGCAAATGTTTCTTCATAATCAACTCCCTCTTTCTGTAAAAAACCACGAGTCAGAAATCTTGCCTTGTACTTCTCTATGCTTCCATCAACTGCATGCTTAATCTTGAAGAGCCATTTCGAAGATACCGCAGATTTGCCTTCAGGTCTAAGAACAATGTCCCAAACATCATTCTTGAGAATTGATTGGTACTCCTCTGTCATAGCATCTTTCCAAACTTGTTGATTGGAAGCTTCCTCCACACTAGAAGGCTTAGACTCAATAATCTGACTCATCAATGCAACATAACTGGAGAACTTATGTGGCCTTTTACTTTCTCTGAATGTACCTCTAGGAGCTGCAAATCTCTCAGCCTCTTGCATAGTTTGTCTAGCCCAATGAGGTCTCTTTCTTCTAAACACAATATCGGTAGGCCCATTAGTAGGTTCCAAGGGCTCAACTGGATCAACATCTTCCTTTGTTTCAAAAGTCTCCCTCTGAATCTTAGGAATATGGTCAACTTCCATATCTTGAGGAGACTCTTCATTATCGATCTCCATATGAATGCCCCTGGATCTCCTGAATGCAACATCTTCCTTGAATGTGACATCCCTACTGATCTCAATCAACTTTTGTCTAGGAATGTATATTATGTAGGCTTTTGAAGTTTCACTGTAGCCCACAAAGATTCCCTTCTTGCCATAAGGCTCCAACTTAGTTCTCTTCTCTTTTGGAACATGAACATAGACTGGATATCCAGGGATCCTCAAATGACTAACCTCGGGCTTCTTCCCTATAAAGGCTTCTTGCGGAGTCATATTCTCCAAGATCTTGTGAGGACTTCTATTATGAACATATACTGCAGTCCTAGAAGCTTCAACCCATAAGAAAGTTTGTAGATCGTGGTCATGAATCATGGCTTTTGTTGCTTCCACGATTGTCCTGTTCTTTCTTTCCGAAACACCATTTTGTTGAGGATTATAGGGGACATAAAACTCCCTCTTAATCCCTGCATCAATACAAAAATCCCTAAAGCTGCCAAAGGTGTATTCTCCACCATTATCTGATCTGAGGACCTTGATTCTTTTACCAGAAAGATTCTCTACCAAGGCTTTGAACTCCTTAAACCTTCCTAACACTTCCTCAGATTCTTTAGTTTTCAAAAAATAAATCTAAGTCTTTCTAGAGTGATCATCAATGAAAAGAACATAATACAAGAAACCACTCAAAGAAGGAACAAACATAGGTCCACATAAATCAGAATGAATAAGGTCTAAAATAGACTTAGATCTATTTTCTCTACTATGGAAAGGGGCTTTTGAATTCTTACCCATAGCGCATCCCTTGCAAGTTCCTTTATGCTCCTGATTGAACTTGGGAAGTCCCATGACCATCTTCTCCATGATAGGTAGTGCTCAGAAGTGGAGGTACGCCAATCTTCGATGCCATAGATCACATAGGTTTGAAGAATCATGAACTAGTGCTTGTAGAGGACACGTACATAGCCTATAGAGGCTTTCATGTCTAACACCAATTACTTGAGCTTCCTTGAAACTGAAATTCCCCATCGACACAAGAACTTTGCCTTTGGAGAAGGCAACTTGATATCCTTCATCTTCTAGGGCTGAAATAGAAATAAGATTGCGCTTGATTCCTGGGACATACAAAACATCTCTCAACTGAAGTGTAATGCCAGAATCCAAATGAAGAGTAGAGGTCCCAATTCCTTTTACGGAATAGCCAACATCATCTCCAATAATAACTTGTTCCGAAAACTCTTTCTCCAGCAAACTTGATAAGTGCTCCTTGAATCCCGTGATGTGCCGAGAAGCACCACTGTCGATCAACCAAGTGTTGGTGTTAGTAGGTACATTGCTTGATAGAGTTGAATAAAACAAGTATTCACATGAATCCTTTTGCGAAGAGGCATCATCAACATGAGCAACGGTGGCTTGTTGCTTACGTCTAGTTGGACAATGCTTAGCAAAGTGGCCAAACTTATCACACCTAAAGCATTGCATCTTGTACATGTCTCTCTTCTTCTTGGAGGCAGGTGCATCATCATTTCCCTTATCTCGATTCCTTTTGAAGAATCCTTTCCTTCCACCTTTTCCTTTTTTCTTTGAAGCATGGGAGAAGAGAACATGAATGTCTTCATTCTTTGAACTTTGACCAACGCCTCTTGATACCAACCTTGATTCTTCTTGAATGCAATCAGACCTTAGATGATCAAACTTAGGCAATTTTGATCTTGCACTGATTCCCTGAATGTGGGATTCCCGAGACAAAGGTAGACCATTGAGAGCAAGCATAGTCAGGTCTTTGTCATCAACCATATGCCCAATTGTTGAGAGCTGATCTCTCAAATCTGAAATCCTCATGAAATATGCACTCGTAGATTCTCCCTTCGACATCTTCACATGGTGTACTTGTTGCTTCAGTGCAAGTGCCCGACTGGTATTGTTGATTTCGTACATTTCTTCCAATGTCTTGAACATGTCTCTTGCCATCTTCAATTTAGATATAATAGGAACAATATGATCCTTGACGAAATCAACCAATATTTTCATTGCCTTGATATCTTTCTTCACCCACTGCAATTTCTCTTCTTCCTCAAGTTCAGGAACACTGGACTCCACAAACTCACCCAAGTCATTTTCAGGCGAGGTAAGAATGATCCTAAATCTCCATGATGTGAAGTTTGATGCTCCCTCAAGTCTATCCTCAATCTTCAAATAGTTCACCATCTTGACTAATGTAGAAAATGGACAAAGAAATATGAAGAAGAGAATAGAGTATCGCTGTTTAGGAACAAATCTGATCATGATCCTCTCAAACCCGCTTTGATACAATGTTAAATTTAGTGATTAGATTAAGTGCACAAAAAATTAATTCAAAATTAGACACAATAACACAACAAATACACTAGGAAAACCCTCCTCTTGAGGGAGAAAAACCCAGCAACAATATATCACTTTTATATTGAAATATAAAACCAAGAGTCTCCTTTACAAAGGCCGATATGAAGGCCAACAAGAGACACTACAAATTGATATAGATGCACAACAATGAGACTCGACCTTATACAAATTTTCAATCTGCTCCTTTACAAAATTTGCACAAAGAATATGACGACTTATGATGAATGTGTACAATGAATATGATAATCGAATGAGAGCAAGGAATGGTAATATATACATAATGAATGGAGAGAGACACAACCCTTCAATATCATTAAGTCGGCCTCCAACAAGAGATACGATAGAAGGGTTGAGTTAGGATTCCTAACAACCTTTCCCCATCTCACCTTCTACCTGACCCTAAAAGCTCAGATAGAAGTAAGGTGGGGCCGAGGCACAATACCACCCGATAGGGGGGTATTGGATAGGCCGAGGTCATTCTCTGATTCCTTGTTTGTTGGGGCCTTGAAATCCATACGTAACATCACCATGAGGTCATGTCACGTATAGATTTCATCTATCCATTTACTAACGGTACCATCCGACCTTCCTTCCAGCCTTCTATCCAAATGTTGGGTGGTGTGGGCTGGAGCCCCGATAGGGGCGAAGGGGTCCTGTACCTCTCGCCAACTAGTTATTAGAAAAAAGAGCTTGGTTGTTCCAGCCTTTAAGTAAGAAAGAAGATTTGTTGGTTGGGTAGGTGAGCAATACGCCGGAGGGCCCCCAACCAGCTGGGGCCCAAGGGCCCCCACCAATAGGCCAGGGCCGGCCAAGTTCCCCAACCACCCACTTTCCACCTTTAACCTTGGACCGGAGGGGAGGGTACCCGACCTGGAGGCGCACTCTGGGCCGGAAAGAAAGAATGGTCGGTGGGGCCCTACTAATCCCAATCCTAACTTCTTCTCCCTGGCCGCTTGGGTTAGGATTCGTCCCTCCGCCCGGCAAGAAGAAAGAATGTCTCTTCTCTGTTTGCCAACTTCAACCAATCCTAACTTCTACCTTTCCATGTAAGGGAGAGAGAGAATGGCCGGTTTCCCGGTCCGGACGACACATCCGAAATTTCTCAAGAGCCTTTCCCTCGGTCTAATCCCGGCAATTCACTCAATTCCATCTAACAATTTTGAATGAGCCTTTAGCTTGGCGGGAGTTCATTGTCCGCTTTGGCGAATTCGCAAAAATCGAAGTGGTGGGGGAACATTTTAGGAGATGACATCGATTTGACCGTTTCTTTCGTCATTCAATCCTAAATTCTATACGTAACATGGTTGTTCTCGAGACCGAACCCATGTTACGTAGATAATCATCGATGAGGCACAACGAAAGATCACCGATGATTCCCCTTTCTGATCGACTTCAGGGAGAACAACTCAGTCGAGTGGGGGCTGGCCGAGACGACGCCAACCCAAACATGACCGTTGTTAGGTCCCCCTGCATCCCCGCAGGGGGGCAGGCCACTATTTCAACAAGCGATTAGATACAAGTCCTAAGGCACAATGTGGTCGCCGGTTCTGTTTAAGGCGGTTGGGATGTTGGCGCGGGTGTTCTCATTAGGTCGGATCCATAATGTAATACCATCAATAGGGATGATGACAAAGTTTAGCAAGAATTGTTGTGTGCAAATTGACACTTGTTGTGCCATTAGTGTATTAAGAGGTTTGATGCCATGTTGGTTGGCACCTACCAAGCCAAATGTTGGTGCCCAGAAAGTTGGTTTCCCTAGGCGCTTCCAAGTTTCGTTTGGTAGTACGTTTACTCTTGAGCCTCTGTTGACAATGGTGTTTGTGAGCGTCTTTCCCATGATTTTCGTTTGTATGATGGCAAGCTTCCTCTCGATGTTTACTGTGAGTAGCATTGGGTCTGTGGCTTGTTCACCCGTTAGTTGTTTCATGATCTTGCCTGGACCTCCATGATGAGTTTGATTATCTTAGATGACATTGGTAATTTCTACTCTTAGTTGTGGCATCATCTATAGAAGGATTGTTGCCTTGATAGGTACGATTGTAACACCTGCTGTACTATTACAAGGAGATATCAACTTTGATCAATCCCTTGAAATTGGACAATTTTGAAAGTAATAGACATGTTCCTAAGCAAGTGTATTCTTTACTCTTTCGATTGCACCATATTGAGAATGTGGTTTATCTAAATTGTTCTATAGAATAATTGTCTTATGATTTTTTTAATATTATTGAATGATTAAGTTATTAAAATGAATGCATTAAATATATTTAAATATTATTATACAATATCAAATTGTGTCAAGAGTGTCTATAGTCAAATCAAGATAGAAAGATAAGGGAGTCATTCATCCAAATTTAAAATTTTAGAAATTTTAATTTGAAAAGAACAAGTTTGCAACCATGTGGACTTGTCCCAAAAAATGATAATGATAAAGTCAAAGTGATAAATGATTAAATGGAGGGGACGTGGTTGCATAAATAAGTGTAATAAATTGGTGAAAAAGATAAATGCATAAGATAGTATGTGTAAATCGTTAGGAAAAGACTAAGTGTATAGGATATGATAAGTCAAACTTCTCCATCGTGATTTTGTGGTTAAGATGGTTCATAAAGTGAGAGGGAGTTAGTGATTGTTTGCATCACTTCTACAACTTATTACAACTATTTACCAATCTATTATAAGATAAATATCAACATAAAGGGAAGTTCATCACCTCCCACAATTATGAAACATACACAACTTCAACTTTTAGAGCTTGTACTTTGTTCACCTTCTTTGCATCACCTTGAGGTTTCCTCTCCTCTTTCTTTTCACCCTCTTTCATAGGACCGATGCTCAACAAATCTATGAAGCCAAATTTCCTGAGTTTACAGGGCAAACAAACGTGATCCACGTCCCCTATAATAGTGATCTTGTTTTCTTTCATGTCCACATCCGCATAGTCCATTGAGGATTGCCATTGGATTTCAACTCTCTAAAAATAAAACTAAGTAGACCTAAAAAACGTATGTCTAAATGAATGGCTCGTTATGACAAAATGAAAATAAGAGGCAACATTTAACATTTGATATTTTCCTTTTCCGACAGAAGAACATAACATGGAAAAGATTGTTAAAAAATTGGCACACTTTTTTAAATCTTCTGCTTGTTGCCGTTATATTCCATTAGCGTGCATATGTCAATGGTAAAGTTAATCAAAACTTGATGCTCTTTTTTAAATCTTCTGCTTGCTGTCGTTATATTCCGTTAGCGCGCATCTGTCAATGGTAAGTTAATCAAAACAAATCTACGGTGAAGGGGTGAAGCAAAGAGGTATTTTATACACTCGTAAGTATATTGCCTGCATAATCCTAGTGCCATCGCGTTTTCATAACCCTAGTTGATCAGAAGAAGATTTATGAGGGCCGCTCACCATTAGAGAGACAATTATTGTTAGAAAGCTTTGAGAAGGTAGCTGCAAAGAGATGGCAACAAAGTGTACTACCATGGAGACAACTTCTAATAACAGATCTGAAACTGGATGGCTGAAATGGCCAAGGGTATCAATGGGATGACCCAAATGGCCAAGGGCATCAATGGGATGGCTCCAATGGATAAAATCGCCAATTAATTGGTTGTTACAACCAGAACCAATTGATGTAAAACAAAATAAGCTGAACTTACTGGTAGCAACTCTATGCGTATTATGCAACACCGCTACCATAACCACGGTGACAATAACCAATTATTTTGGCTTAGCAGTTTTGTTGCTCAATTTTGTATCACTATTTCTTTCCTCCATTGTGATTCTCTCAGGATACCTACTGCTCAATGTGAAGCATATGGTAGTGGTTTCTACGTGCTTTTTCAACTATTGCGGTTTTCAAGCATTTGTTGCAATCAAGCTAGGCCCTGTTTTAGGGACTGCCGCAACTGCCATCTTATTCGGTGTTTCTGTAAGTACAAGAATTATTTTATTTGTTGGGGCTAAGGGTATCAATGGGATGGCCCAAATGGCCAAGGGCATGAATGGGATGGCCCCAATGGATGAAATCGCCAATTAATTGGTTGTAACGACCACAACCAATTGATGCAAAACAAAATAAGCTGAACTTATTGGTGGCAACTCTATGCGTATTATGCAACACCATTGCCATACCACGTTGACGGTAACCAATTATTTGGGCGTAGCGGTTTTGTTGCTCAATTCTGTATCACTATTTCTTTTCTTCATTATGAGTCTCTCAGGATACCTATTGCTCAATGTGAAGCATATGGTAGTGGTTTCTGCATGTTTTTTCAACTATTGTGGTTTTGAAGCCTTCGTTGCAATCAAGCTGGGACCTGTTGTAGGGATTGCCGTGGTTGCCATCTTATTCAGTGTTTTTATAAGCACAAGAATTATTTTGTTTGTGGGCCAAACTCGGCCGAGCGCTTTTCAGCCACCACTCGATTCTGCGTGCCCAGACACTTCTGCCCATCACCTACTGTAAATTTGTAGGCTATTTTTTCTGTTGTAGGTAAATATCTGTGGGTATTTTTTTGTATAGAGGCCTTCATATATTGATGTTTCTTCTCAAGTTTGTAGCTCCCTATTAAGTGTATATAGGGGGTTGCAAGCTTGAGAAAAAAAACAAAATTAATATATGAAGGCCTCTATACAAAAAAATAGCCATGGGTATTTTCCTACAACAAAAAAAATAGCCTACAAATTTACAGTAGGTGGTGGGCAGAAGTGCCTGGGCGTGTAGAATCGAGTAGTGGCTGAGAAGTGCTTGTTCGAGTTTGGCCCATAAATAAAATAATTCTCATGCCTACAAAAACACCAAATAAGATGGCAGCCGCGACAGTCCCTACAATAGGTCCCAACTTGATTGCAATGAAGGCTTGAAAACTGCATTAGTTGAAAAAGCACGCAGAAACCACTACCATATGCTTCACATTGAGCAGTAGGTATCATGAGAGAATCACAATGAAGGAAACAAATAGTGATACAGAATTGAGCAACAAAACTGCTACGCCCAAATAATTGGTTACCGTCACTGTGGTTATGACAACGGTTTTGCATAATATGCATAGAGTTGCCACCAGTAAGTTCAACTTATTTTGTTTTGCATCAATTGGTTATGGCCGTAACAACCAATTAATTAGCGATTTCATCCATTGGGGCCATCCCATTCATGCCCTTGGCCATTTGGGCCATCCCATTGATACCCTTGGCCCCAACAAATAAAATAATTCCCGTGCTTACAGAAACACCGAATAAGATGACAACCATGACAATCCCTACAACAGGTCCCAGCTTGATTGCAACGAAGGCTTGAAAACTGCAGTAGTTGAAAAAGCACGTAGAAACCACTACCATATGTTTCACATTGAGCAATAGATATCCTGAGAGAATCACAATGGAGGAAAGAAATAGTGATACAAAATTGAGCAAGAAAACTGCTACGCCAAAATAATTGGTTACCGTCACCGTGGTTATGGCAGCAGTGTTGCATAATACGCATAGAGTTGCCACCAATAAGTTCAGCTTATTTTGTTTTGCATGAATTGGTTCTAGCTGTAACAACCAATTAATTGGCAATTTCATCCATTGGGGCCATCCCATTGATGCCCTTGGCCATTTGGGTCATCCCATTGATACCCTTGGCCATTTCAGCCATTTCAACCATCCAATTTCGGATTTGTTATTAGAAGTTGTCTCTATGACAGTGCGCTCTGTTGCCATCATAACCCTCTCAAAGCTTTCTAACAAGAATCGTCTCTCTAGTGGTGAGCAACCCTTAGAAATCTTCTTTCGATCAACTAGGGTTATGAAAACGTGATGGCACTAGGATTATGCAGACAATATACTTACGGGTGTATAAAATACCTCTTTGCTTCGCCCCTTCATCGTACATTTGTTTTGATTAACTTACCGTTAACAGATGTGCGCTAACGAAATATAACGAGAGCAAGCGAAAGATTTAAAAAAGAGCGCCAAGTTTTGATTAATTTTACCATTGACAGATGTGTGCTAACAAAATATAACGACAATAAGCGGAAGATTTAAAAAAGTGCGCCAATTTTTGAACGGTCTTTTCCATGTTATGTTCTTCTACTAGAAAAGGTAAATATCATATGTTAAATGCTGCCCCTTATTTTCATTTTGTCATAATGAGCCATTCATTTAGACATACGTTTTTCAGGTCTACTTAGTTTTATTTTTAGAGAGTTGAAATTGAGTGGCAGTCCTCAATGGACTATGCGGCAGTGGACATGAAGGAAAACAAGATCACTATTATAGGGGACGTGGATCTCGTTTGTTTAGCCTCTAAATTCAGGAAATTTGACTTCATAGATTTGTTGAGCATGGGTCCTACGAAAGAGGCTGAGAAGAAAGAGGAGAGGAAACCTCAAGGTGATGCAAAGAAGGTGAACAAAGTACAAGCTCTAAAAATTGAAGTTGTGTATGTGTCCATGACCTTTCCTATATGTTTCATAATTGTGGGAGGTGATGAACTTTCCTTTATGTTGATATTTATCTTATAATATATTGGTAAATAGTTGTAATAAGTTATAGAAGTAATGCAAACAATCACTAACTCCCTCTCACTTTATGAACCATCTTAACCACAAAATCACGGCAGAGAAGTTTGACTTAACATATCTTATACACTTAGTCCTTTCCTAATCATTTACACATACTATCTTATGCATTTATCTTTTTCATCAATTTATTACACTTATTTATGCAACCACATCCCCTCCATTTAATCATTTATCACTTTGATTTTATCATTATCAATTTTTGGGACAAGTCCACATGGTTGCAAACTTATTCTTTTCAAACTAAAATTTCTAAAATTTTAAATTTGGATGAATGACTCCCTTATCTTTCTATCTTGATTTGACTATAGACACTCTTGACACAATTTGACATTGTATAATAATATTTAAATATATTTAATGCATTCATTTTAATAACTTAATTATTCAATAATATTAAAAAGATCATAGGACAATTATTGTATAAAACAATTTAGATAAACCACATTCTCAATATGATGCAATCGAAAGAGTAAAGAATCCACTTGCTTAGGAACTTGTCTATTACTTTCAAAATGGTCCAATTTCAAGGGATTGATCAAAGGTGATATCTCCTTGTGACATAACAAAAATCCTTTAAGGTAGTTTTAAATATCAATAATCCCCAAACTTCTGAAAAAGACACAAAATAATTATAGGTTTGAAAAACATAGTGGGTTGTGAGTGATATGATTGTGCTTGTTTTAAGCATAAGGGTGGAGAGCTTGGTGAGGAGTTGCAGGTACGAGATACATAAAACTAATGAAATTGACCTAAGGGGTGACTAGCCAAATGAGTTGTTACGTGTAGAGGTTTTTACAACACAATGTGGGTTGCAGGTTTGATAGCACCTAGTGTTTTCCAACCTATAATTATTGTAATGAAAATAGGTTTTGTTATTTAGAGATTATGAATGTAACGAAAGACACCTTCAAAATTTACCACAACTATTACTTAGAGTAAAAATTTCATTTTAATTTCCTCACATGATAGAAAAATAAATGCATAAAATAATTGCAAGTTGGAAAAACACAATGGGTTGTGAGTTAGGTGGAGAGCACGGGGAGGAGTTGCATGTGGGGGATACAATCAAATTGACGATAAGGGTGACTAACCAATTGGTTTGTTATGTGTAGAGGGTTTTCAACACTATACGGGTTGTAGGTTTCACAAAACCCAATGTTTTCCAACCTCTAATTCTTGCAATGGAAACGTTTTGTTATTTAGAGAGTACACACATGTAACAAAAGAAACCTTCAAAATTTATCAGAACTATTACTTAAAGTAAAAATTATGTTTCAATCTCCACATATGATGGAAAAATAAATACACAAAATAATTGTAGGTTGGAAAAACATAGTGAGTTGTGAGTGATTTCATTTTCTTGTTCTAAGCTCAAGGGTGGAGAGCACAAGGAGGAGTTGCAAGTGGGGGATACTTAAAACTAATCAAATTGACTTGAGGAGTGACTAACAAATTAGGTTGTTTTGTGTAGAGGGTCTTACAACACTATGTGGGTTGCAAGCTTCATAACACCTAGTGTTTTCAAACCTGCAATTAGTGTAATGATAACCTTTATTTATTTAGAGAGTATGAATGTAATGAAAAGAACTTTCAAAATTTACCACAATTGTTACTTAGAGTAAAAATTGTGACTCAATTTCCTCGTATGATGGAAAAATAAATGCAAAAAAGAATCATAGGTTGGAAAAACACAGCGGGTTGTGAGTGATTGCATTCTTCTTGTTCTAAGTTCAATGGTGGAGGAGTTCTAAGTGGGGGATACATAAAACTAATCAAATTGACCTGAGGGGTGACTAACCAATTGAGTTGTTATGTGTAGAGGGTTAAATGCAATAGTATGTAGGATATAGGTTTCATAACACTTACCAAAAAAGGCCAAGAAAAGGTTTTTCAAAAAAAAAATCCATGAAAAGACCCACTAGGTTATTCCTTGCACCGTACCTCTCTTTATCTACACCTCCCTCTTTCCCTCTCTCTAGATCCCTCTCTTCATCTCTCTATGTCCACTCATCCTCTCCCTCTCTACCTACTTTTCCCTCAATCCATTCCACCCCACCTCTCTTTCTACCTACTTCTCCCTCCTTCCCAACTTCACTTCTCTATCTACCTCTCTCTCCACTTTCCTCTCTACTTTCCCTGTATCCCCTCGCTCTCGACCTACCTCCCCCTTTATTCCTTCAACATTACCTCTCTCTACCTACCTCTGTTGGCAAAAGACACTGCACATGTTTTCTGGAATTGTCATTGATTGCAACCCTAGTCTTCAAACCCCCTGCTGGTAATTGACATTGAGATGTGGATAAGTGCAGTAATTGCATTGATGATCTACAAATACTATTGAACAATTGGAGAAAGTATTTATGTATAATTTTAGGTCTGTTGAAGAATTATTTGTCACAATGTATGGAAACAGGGTATTCAGATGAGTTAGGGCAAAAACATTTATTGCGTCAAAAGGTTAGGTGTGAATGATAAAAGGTCATTTCTATCTTTCATTTGTCACTTTACATTTCAAAAAGAAGTTTGGAGAGCTTTGGAGCGAACTTTGGTGAAATTTGGTGAGGATTCAAGAGTGAAGGTGATTCGAAGATCAAACCCTATTTCGGCGAAAAGGTATTTATCGAAAAAACTTGCGATCTTGTGAATTTGTGAAGATGGCTACTCTGTTGGTAGTTGATATCAAGGATAGACCCCATCCAAAATTCAAGTGACACCCTTTCAAATTTGTGGAGACTGACCCCTTAGGTGCATTTTCATCTATTTCGTACAACGTTTTGCATATTGAAGACATTAGGGCATACATTAGGGAGCTCACAATTGTTGAATTTGTATTCCAATCATATTTTTGGAGAAGATTTCAAAGTTAAGACCAAATTCAAAACCCTAGAGGAGAAGAAATTCACGCAGATTGTGAAATTTCTAGTGTTTGATGAAAGCAAATGGGTTCGACATGTTTTGAGTTGAGTTCATGTTGAATTTATTTGGTTGGGTCGACCATTCAAGATTACAAAAGAAGCCATAAGCGCTGTTACAGGTTTAAATTCCTCTGGTGGATTGTCAATCTTGAAATTCATGAAGAATTAGACAATTATGAATGCAACCGGTTTAGTATATGACAAAAGAGCGATTGAAAAATGACAATATCATTGATGTGGATGTGAAATTTGCCTCGATGGTCATTAGTTATAAGATATATCACTCCAGTCGGGATAATTCTGTATCCGATACAACAATATATGCAACATATCAGATGGTGAAAGAGAATACAGAGTATGACTTGTGTGAATTACTTTGAGGTTAGCTTATGAAGAATCTTGGTAAGATTAAGAAAGATAAGAAGAATTCCTTTAAGTATGGTAATCTGTTGGTGTGTTTGTTTTTTTAATTTCATGAATGAAATTTCGGGAGTTGGGAAAGTGCATTGGCAAAGAGATAAGCTTGTAGCTGTTTAGATAAGAGACATGTTATATGGCCTTGGTCATAGTAAGTCTAGGAAAACTGTTATCTGGGGATATTTCAAGAATTTTCAGAATGAGATACAAGCAAGAGAAAGAATTCCTACTTCTATTGTGGAAAAGTACAAAGACACTATCTATTTTATAGTTGACATTGATCAATGCTTGATGGAAGTTGTAGATCCTAGAATGGTATGGATTATGCCAATGGGCTATGAAGTTGAGCGGAACATCTTGGAGCTATATGCACAACATTTGTTGAGCAAACCTTTAGATTCGTTTGAAGAAAGGTTTGGAACCTATGCAGAGAAAGATATGCAAGTACATGAGCAGTTGAAGAATCCTATGATAGTTCAGAGAGTAAGAAAAGAAGTGGATGTCTTTACAGAGATCATGGGTATATCTGCAGAAGTGGTGAGAGAAGCCAGAAGGAAGAGATAACAAGTTGAAGCTGAAAAAGAGCCCGCTAGAACTGAATCTGCTAGTTTGACAACATCCTTTGCCCAAACTAGTTCAACAAAGAGCTCTACACCCGTATCTGGTTCTGCAATTAAGTCAACCCCTGCGAAAGCTCAAGTTAAGGTATCCAGTAAGAGGAAGAAGGATAAGAGCACAAGAGTGTATACAACCATTTCAAAAGATGAAGAGACAAAATCTAATGAAGAAGTAAAGGAATTAAAGCATATGGGCACCAAAGCAACAACAGTCACTAAGGACAAGCCCTATGGTAAAGAGGAGAAAGCAAAGAAGAAGATGAAGACTAACAAACTAGGTATGTCTGTAAAGGAAGTTGAGGAAGGCATAATCAAGGATGGTAATCTTAAGCCTCTATGTGAATTATATGGTACCTTTGATAGTGTTGGTCAAAGTTAAATATTTGAACAATTTCAATATGGCTCTTGTTGAGATAATGGCCCAGTTGCCTAAGGAATTGTATAAAATTTTGGAGATGAGAAGAGTGAGTACAAGAATTGAAGAAGAGCAGTTGAGAGAACAAATTCTTGTAGATTTATGTCCGGTAATGTCTATTGAGGAAATGAAGACAATCTTGAATAAAGCTAAGAGGGAATTTAAGAGTAAAACAAGAGTAAACAAGCTTATGATTGGTAGAACTGAAGAAGTAGCAAAATAAACTAAAAAAATTCTAAAGGAAGTTATGTTAATGAACAAAATCAATGTTGTTTCTGAAGAAGTGCATATTGAAGATATTTCATATGGTCCTGTAAATGAAGAGGTTACAATTGAGGACACTCAAATTCCTCTTGATGTGCATGATACATAAGTACCTATGGAGATTGAAGCTCCTAAAATTGTGTCAATTGAAGAAAAGGAGATGTCAAGTGAAGAAGTTGAGATTCTTGAAGACAAACAAAAATTTGTAGCTGAGGAAATAATGGTTGAGGAAAAGAAGGTTGAAGTTAAGGAAGTCCTTGTAGAAGCAAGAGACACTACAGAGGCAGTGAAGAAATTTTTGGAAGAGCAGTAGGAAGAGTTTGACCTTGAATTAGGTGAAGGTCCTATTATTTTGGCTACTTTATCTCCGATTCAGAAAGTGAAAGTTGCATCAATTGCTCAGGCGAAGGCTAGGGAAGAAATTCTAAAGTATCACATTGAGGACAGTGAGTTATTGAGTCTTGCATCTGGTATTCTAAAGAGAATTATGCCTACTTATGTTAATGATCCATCTGGTTCCTCCTCCAGTAAGCTGAAGAAGCTTATTAATTCTATAAGTACTCATTTTGAGTCCCTTGAGAAGTCAGCTGAGGTCAAGGTACAAAAGGAATTTGATGAGAAGAGATTCAGTAGGTTGAAAGGTATGATAGCTAATGATAAATCTTTGTTAGCTACATGCGTGAAGAATGTCCAAAATGCTTTGTCTGAAGGTGGAAATGTTTATAAGTCATGTTTGTCTTTGTCTAAAATTACTGAGGACAATGAGAAGAAGATTGAGGATCATGTGAAATAGTTAGTTGCTATTTCTGATGCCTATGATCCTTTAATTGTTTCTATTCCTACTTAATAAGATAAAGATCTTGAAGCATGATAATGACATAATTGTGGAAAGAGCATGTGAGCTTAAAGGCCTAATTGGTCTGAAGATGGAAACAATATTGAGTGCATTGAAGGAAGCACAAGATGCTTTGGTGGTCAGTGATTTGGTGAACCTTGAGTTTGCAGAGATGCAATCTTATCTATTAGGTGGTCACATGTCTATCTTGGAGAGTCTCAAGAAGGGTTGGGACACAAGCTTGAACCTGTTGAAAACAAATTTTGCAGATATTTTCAAGTTTTTGTAAGTTGCAAAAGCATGTTTGTACAGTCTATTTATTGCAATTTTTGGTTTGCAAATTCCCCATCTTTTCCATTGATGTCAAAGGGGGAGAGTAGAACAATGAAAAAATATATTCATCTTAGGGGGAGTTGTAGTTTTGAGCTATGATTGAAGATCTTCTTGGAGTTTTGGTTGGCAGTGTACTTATGTTAGTACTAATCTGACACTTAGTCATTTTTCACTAAGTGTTGCCATCAATGCCAAAGGGGGAGATTGTTGGCAAGAGACACTGCACATGTTTTTTGGTGTTGTCATTGATGGCAACCCTAGTCAGTGAGTCGATCTACATGTCGACATTTGATCATACCGACAGACAAATTGAAGATTAGTGACTATATGTTAAGCTAGAATAGAGCATCCGACAGATTTGTGTTTTTTGATTCATATGCAATTCTTTTGTTAGTATTTTGAGTTGTGGATATCAGGGAAGGTTGTTTGGTGTTTGATCGGTGTTATCTATGAATCTTGGTGCCTCATATGGATTTGAGCGTAAGATAGAAGATCCAATTGTCTAATCTTTTGTTCATCGGTGTATGAAGGCCGACTAAGTGAATGTAGTGTGTCGTAGATATTTGAGGAGTTATTGTTTGAGTGCTTTTGTGTTCGAGTATTTTATTTTGGGTCCTAAGTAAGTTGTGGCCAACCTTGGTTGATTTGCATTGATAATTGTTGTTGATTTGGGCTGATAGTTTATATTCATTTTATTATTTTGTTGAAACCGACTTGTAGTGATGAAATTTCTTGTTGCAAATATATAAGTGATTGTTTTTTCAATTTGGAAGTGATCTTTGTAATACCCCCATGTTGCTGATACTCTTTGCTACTATTTGTTACTCTTATGTGTTAGTGTGATATTGGTTTGTGATGGTGATTAGTTCACCGACTTGGTATGTGTGGATGCATAGTTTAGTTGATTACTACATTTGACGTTATTATGATGATTTATCATACTTTATGTGGTGTTTAGATTATTTGATTATGCAATGGTTTTTCCTTAATATTATATATGTCGATGTTGTGATTCTATGAGGTTTAATTTGGTTTCAGTAATACATTGTGATGTAGTGGTTTAGTAATTAGTTTATGATGTGATCAGTTAGTTAGCAATGTTACTTTACACCTAACGTTGTATTTGTTAGTATAGCTTTGGTGAGAGGACAGTGTAGCACCACTCATTTACGAGTCCTCTGCTACGTTGCAATTCCTTCTTACGAAATGATGCTTTCGATTATATATATATATATATATATATATATATGTTACTTGACGTTTATTTGTATGCAGGATTTGCAGGAATAAAGTCTCGATTCCACCTGTTTCGACAGGACAGGGCGAGCATCAATTTAACCCAATGGGTAGAATGTTGAAAAAGAGAGTTGATTAGGAAGTGTCCCTGTTCCAAGTTCGTCATCTTGTTTCGAGTTTTGTTGTGTCATGATTGAGGTTTTGTCCTTGTCTTTGTATAGTTTGATTGTTGATTAATTATTTTATTTATGGTTAGTGGTTATTTAATTAATCTTATTTTATAGGATTAATTAATCTTGTCTTGTTGCTTTAATTAATTGTATGTTAGTTAAATGTTGAGTTTTAAATATATTGTAAATTAAAAAGTTATTTAATTAATTAAAAGTGTAAGAAATTAATTTAAATAAATAATGATGATGATAATTATATATTATTTTTTTCCTGATATTAAATTAGAAAATCTTGTGTGGATAATATCTTGAGAAAATAATTAATTTTTAATTATAATTGTGAGATACGTGTGTGCTTTTAAAAGTTGGAAAAGAACCAATGAATGAAGAGGATTTTTGAGGAAAAAGATGATGAGCTTTATTTATTTTGATTTTATTTTTATTGAGGGAGTTTTTTTTTTACACGGGTTTTCTTTGGTTTTTGTCTGAAAAAGAAAAGAGAAGATAGGCTTTGTTTTGTGCTTATGGGTGAAAGTTGTTCTGTAAGAAAAGATAAAAAATATTGATTTAGAAGAGCGCGAAAGGAAGGAAAATTGAGAAGAAAAGACAAAAGGGATTCTACTTGCAAAGAGGAAGAAAGCTATTGGGTTTGGATTCTACATCGAACGAAGGACTCCAGGTTCCCTTAAACTTATTGTTTTCTTATTTTTGAATTTGTGAACAAAATCTTGTTTGAAATGTTTGGAAATTAATTAATTTATGTTTTGAAAGAGGTTTTTGTGATTGAAAATTGGTGTTGTTAAACCTTTGAACTTTTATGTTGAAAGTTATAGTTAAACTTTTCGAATCTCTGCAATAAAAAAAAATTAGTTGTGAAATTAATGTTTTGAAAAGAAAATCAATTATTATGGGAACTAAAATTGTATGCCTTATTTAGGTTTGATTCTGGAGAAAAATCGATCTGCTATTCATATTATTGATTTTTGTATTTTTTTTATTTTGGGCAAATATATATATGCACATTATATATTTTGTCTCCTTATAAAAGATATATTTTTACATACGTTTCTAGGAGTGTGCTTGTGAATTTAAAGAAAATATACATATAAAAATGATTGAAAAACAAAATTGTGTTTAAATTAATAAAAAAAAAATAAAAAAATAAAAAATAAAGTTTGTGTTTGGGGGAGAGTGGACGGCTTCCGCCGTACCACCCCCAACCCCATAGTGGGTTGGGCACAATCACCACCGGCTGTGCACAACAGCCGAGGCTACTATACGCGTTCTTGTGGGGGCAGCGGCCTCCCCACAGTGGGGACCGCAGTACCCATGGGGGTATGGGCTGCGGCCTGGGTTTTCATGGCGTAATTCCTTTGATTTAAGATTTTCTTCCTTAAACTTGTGCGAATTTTGTATTTCGGTTTTTATTATATATCTGTAAATAATTTTTTATATATATATATATTTATATGGGTAATTTTTATTTTAGAATTTGAATATATGATTTTTTTATATAAATGTATTTTGTATATATGTATATATGCATAAAAAGCGTATATATGTGTACATGTGTGTATATATATATATATATAGGTGGTTTTATATGTTGCAAATGTGAGGTTATTGTTAATTTTACTAGCTGCAATGTTAGAATGTAATCGAGGAAATTAGAGATAAATTATGTGTTTTAAATATAAGGGAATTTTCTTTAGAAATTTATTTATTTATTTATTGGAGTTATTATGTACTGGAAATGTTTTACATGGCATTGATTAAACGTAATTGTTATTCTTGAGATTATTCGTAAAGTCTATTGTGGTTTTCTCTTCTTTGGTTTTTTGTGTCGTATGGGAAAACCCTAGAGTAAGTTTATCTTGTTATTGGAACTTAAGTTGTAGTTTAGAACTTCCAGAGGTGGGGATATTGATGTATAATTGTGATCTCGTATTTTGATGCTTGGCCTATGTTTCGACTGTGGATGTGTTTTATATGTTTTGGTGGGATGGTTATGCCTCGCAGAGGATCCATTTGATTGGATCATTAGTTCTTGTTGATACAATCTTTTTGTGCTGGAGATTTGTGTTTGGGTGTCTAGAGAGTGGCTCTAAGTTGGGGCCGACGCACAAAGGGGCTATCAGGGTAACCCACATAGAGTTAGAGTAATCAGTGATAACCTAAGTAATTAATCATGGGTGAGGATTAAACATTAATAAGATAATTGTGATACCTCGTCTGCCTGTTAGTGCTATCACAGACTAAAGGGGACCAAAAAGACCGTGGTTGGCAAGATCGTTGCCTTGTCTTCACAAAATGTTAACAATTCTGTATGATTAACCCTATGGAGCGGCACCTTCGGATAGGCTGTCAGGAGAACCATAGATGGAGGTGACACCTTGAACTAGGTTGTTAGGATAATCCATGTATGGATGAAGGCGACACCTTGTGATAGGTTGTCTGGATAATCCATGTAAAGCCATGCGATGACACTCTCCTCTAACATTCCATTTTTGTTGTTTTATTGAAGTCCTCTGGAAATAGTCTTTTGATATTATGATTTGAGATTTAATGATGATGTGTTTCGTGACTTGTAATATTTGGGAGTGATTTATTGTTATGTTTCAAAGTGGTTTATTGTGATGTCTGTTGGTGAATGATTGACGCCTAGTCTTCTGATGTTATGTTATCTTGTCTGGAGTTAGTCTTGTGTTACTGTTAGACGTGCTTGGTCGGGGATCCTTCCTTGTTTACTCTCAGCACGGGGGTGGTTGGGTGGAACGTGCTTCGCACCCCATTGGGTTCCCTTTGGATGCAATTGTATCTTTTATTGCAGGGTTTTGGCAGATGCTGTTGATTTTGGATTCTTATGCTCCAGATGTGCATTTGTACTATTGACATATTTCATTTATTGATGTACCTCTTCCACATATGTTGGGAAGACCTTGATGTAATTTGTTTATATGTTCAGTATGTTGTACTATCATATTGATGTAATGTATATTCAGGCCATGTAATCATTCGTGAACTATCGTTTGTAATTATTGATTATGTTGTGTTGTATTTGTCGATATATATATATATATATATATATACTTTATGTCTTGATGATTCATTTATTGTCATATGTATGTATGGTTTTATTTGGTATATTCACATTTGTCTTGATATCATGAATGAACGTTTAAATTGATGTCATGATGATTGGATTTATGTAATTATAATTTTAATGTTTATTCTATTATCTTTGTTATGGGTTAATTTAGTAATGTCCTCGTGTACCCCAAGGGATTTAGTTGTGCAACTTAGAACATTGTTATGTTGGAATACTTAAGTACATTTATTATGTTCTTTAAAAAAAAATAATGTTGCGTGTTCACTTGTTCCTTTGGGGTTTGCACAGCAAGGCGCTACATTCTTGGTGTGCTTCTATATGTGTGTGTGTGTGAATAATTATCTAAATCATTCGAAGGCAGAGCAGAGTGCGAAGAAGAGTGAATAAGAGTTCATGAGCTTAACTGAAACTGTGATCAAGCATTAGCTGATGCTATTTTGTTAGTTCAAAACCCTGCATATGTAATCTGAGTCTTTCTATAAAACAGTGTCTTCCCTTAGGCAGTTAGCCTTGTTGTAATTGAGCATTGAGCTCTAGGCAATGTGCCTGAATGCATGTGCTTCACATTTCATGTTTTATATTTTTAACAAGGTATAATCTTGTGGACTAACCTCCACTGTAGTTTTTCTCCTAATAGGGTTTCCACAAAAAATCTTGGTGTTATATGTATTTCTGATGTGTTGATGATTTATGATTTCACTGTTATTAATCATATCTGGGAATAAGGTTAATCAATCCGCCCTTGTGTTGCCAACAACCTCTTCATGTCTCCCTCATTTCCTCTCTCTCCGTTTATTCCTCACATGTTACCTTGCTAGACCTCTCCATCCCCCATCCCTACTTCTCTCTCTTACTCTATACATACCTCTCCCACCCTCTCTCTATATACCTCTATCCTTCCCACCTTACCACTCCCTATCTCTCTCCTTCCCCCTCTCTCCCTCTCACACACACAACCTCTCTCGACCTACTCCTCCCTCTCTCCCTAACTCTCTATACCGACATCACCTACCCTACCTGTCTCTATCTCCCTCCTTGCCTCTTTCTTTGAAAACACTTGAAAAGAAGTAGACCAAAGTGAATGAGATAGATAATGTATCAACTAAAGAGATCCTTCCTACTTTTGAGAAGTTGATGAAAGAGCATGTGCACTATGTGCAATGGGAAAATAAAAACGTAGAATTGGAGGTACTAGGTACTATAATGTATGAAATGAAAAATGAATCTACTCTAAAAACACTTAAAAAGTAGACCAAAGTGAATAGGTAGATAATGTATTTGCTGAAGAGATTCTTCCTCCTGAGAAGTTGAGGAAGGTGTGTGTGCAATATGTGCAATGGGAAAATGACAATGTAGAAGTGGATAAAGTCAATAGGTTTTGTATTGCATATGAATTTGTGCAAGCAAAGAAATTTCTAGAGATGAAACTATAAGTGGAGGTGAATAAATGAAGTCAAAGATTCTTGAACTTGAGAATTTCATGGAAAAAATATAATTGGAAATATATGATAAGGAAAAGGAAAAATCAACCGTTATATAAAACGGTAGACAAGTGTTGTAAAGAACATATAATGATGTATGCCTATATGGCTTTTTAGTTATCACATTTTTTTACCAATGTTTTCCATATTTGCATTATAAAAGATTAATTGAATAAATTGAATAATGAAATAATAGAACTAGAAATGATTAATGATATCCATATTTACACTATAATTGATTAATTAAATAGTTGAAGAAGGCTCACTTTCACCATGTAATTGATGCAATCATCGTAATTAATCATTCATAATTTTCATCAAATGTGTTTATAAGGCATCTGGAGCAGAGATTGAAATATTCAAATGCCTTATAGAAGCTATGAATTATTAAAGAAGAAAGTGATAAAGCAACTAGAGTTTTTTTAAATAGTGATGGTATTGATAAAGAACTAGTACAAAGGATAAGTCCCTTTAGAAATGTATACAAGACTAAATATAAGTGCTATAAATTCATCATAAATAATGGTAGTAAGGATATTTTAATGCCAAAAGAGATGGTTAATAAGTTAAATTTGAAAAGCTTAGAATATCCAAGTCCATATAAAATTTCACAATTATAGAAATAACATAAGGTACTAGTTAGTGAAGGTACTAGTCATTGAGCGAGGGGAAGGAGGGAGATAGGGTTGATGAGGGAGTAGGTGATCTAATTTCTATTTGCTAATTTTATGCTTTCGTGTTATATATTTATGAACCCAATGTTGCATTTATAAAATTAGATTTGCATACTTCTTGGAGCATTACAATTTATAATAGCTCACCTTATTTTAACAATATATAATTCAACCCTATATTCCCTCTATAAATGAGCCACCACCTCGCCCTCTCCCTCGCTCCATTCCTCGATACTTCCCTCTATCGCTCCTATATCATCATCCCTCCTAACCTTCCTCTTCCTCCCTTTGTCTCTCTTTCCACCTAACCCTCCCTTTATCGCTCCCTCTATCCCTTTTGTAAAGAGGTTTTGTATTGCATATGAATTTGTGCAAGAAAAGAAAGTTAGAGATGATGCTATAAGTGGAGTCGAATAAATGAAGTCAAAGATTCTTGAACTTAAGAATTCCATGGAACAAATACAATTGGAAATTTATGATAAGGATAAGGAAAAATCAACCCTTGTCTAAAATGGTAGACAAGTCTTGTAAATAGCATATAATGATGTATGCCTATATGATTTTTTATCTACAACTTCCTATCTCCCTCCTTCCCTTTATCCCTCCCACCCCATCACTTCCTATCTCCCTCCTCCCCCCCCCCTTCTCTCTCTCTCCCTCAAACACACATACACAACCTCTCTCCACCCACCCCTTCTTCCCTCCCTCCCCAACTCTCTCTATACCTATCCCTTCCATCCTACCACTCCCTATCTCCCTCCTTCCCTCCATCCCTCGCACCCTACAACTCTCTATACCTATCTCTATCTCTCTCCTTCCCTCTTTCTCTCCCTCCTATCCCTCCCACCCTACCACTTCCTATCTTCCTCCTTTCCTCTCCCTTCCTCTCTCACTCACAACCCATTGTGTTTTCCAACCTGCAATTATGTTTACAATAGTTGGAAGTGTTGAAACTATATCAAAACAATGAAGACTAAAATTAACCTCTTATAGCATCATCTATTTTTTATTGTTTTTTTTCATTGAATTCTTAAGTTCACAAATCTTTGACTTCATTTGTTCAAATCCACTTATAGCATCTTCTCTCATATCTCATTGATGCAACCAATGATTTCATGAAATTCTCACCTCCCTTAAAAAATAAAGGATAGGTACAAGTTTCTAGTGCATGTTATTTAAAAAATCCTTCATGGTAATAGATATGAGAGTGAGATAGGAATGATAAATAATTAAATTTACTGCATAATGCAAGAGAAGGTACATAAGGAGCTCATGGTGAAGATGAATGCAATACACAAAAAAAAATCTCAAATAAAGTAAGTTATTGGGTTGATAGAACTAAGTTATATGTACTTATCGTGTTTGAAGGTACTCTCAGTGGTCCTCATATCCTACCTATCAACATTTGCTCATTGGGATTGCCAAATATGAAATATATTTTCAATTTTCAAATTCAATTGATTTTATTTTGTGTCAAAGAAAGGTATGAATATCCCTACCACTCCATCCAAACTCATGGGATAAACTTATAAATTTATGTAAATTTCAAATATTGGAGATATAATTAGATCTTTTGTTTTTTATAAATTGCGACAAATATGTTACAACAAGGTAGAATTAGAATTTTAATCCTAAAAAATATATTAAGAACCGTTGATATAAACATTATGAAAAATCACATAGTAGTAATTATAATATATACATGGGTTGTATTCAATAAGAACCACTCTCTCTACCTAACCCTCTCTCTCTACATCTCCCCCCTCTCTCACACACACATGAAAAGACGAAATCTATTATTTTAAATACTTGAAAATAAATAAAAAGGGAATATGCTTTGAAAACACTTGAAAAGAAATAAAAAGGGAATATGCTTTGAAAACACTTGAAAAGAAGCAGACCAAAGTGAATGAGATAGATAATGCATTGATTGAAGATATTGTTCCTACTCTTCATAATTTGATGAAGGAACATGTGGACTATGTGCAATAGGCAAATGAAAATGCAAAAGTGGATAAATTCAAGAGGTTTTGGAGTGATGGATAATAAAAGATAGGGACTGGTAGGGTGTGAGGGATAGAAGGACCAATATACATAAATCAAATATTACACAGGTTTTGTTTGGTGGATGAGTGATGGTCTCTCATATTCTTGATTATATACTACTAATGGAATGCAGATTTATCTTTAAACCAACATAATCTTGGTATAGTTGGACGATTTTTAATAGAAAAATGGTAGCACACACCTACTAGAGAATGTAATGATGATTTTGAATGGTAAAAGCTTCTATTTGTAGACTCTTGTTGTGAGGAATTATGCAATTCAAATATCAAGGGATCACAATATATGAGATATATCAAGAAAGAGGAAATAACCAAGTTTCAAGAGGAGGTTTATTGGAAAGGGTTGCTAATGATATGGATTGAACAAAGAAAGGGGAAATCTTTGTAGGATTCATAATGGGATGAGAGGTATAATGTGATGGAATCCATAATGGGGTTGAATTTGTGATGTATGGAACTTATTTGCCCAACAAATTTGGGATGTGATAAGATAAAAATAAAAAAAGTTAGATGTGGGGATTATGGGTTGAGGGGTTGGGGTTGTTGGATGGAGTGATGGATAATAAAAGATATGAAAAGGATGAATTAACAAAGCTAAAGCCATATTGCAAGGAATTCCACCTCCAGTTAAGGAATATAAGGGAAAAGAGGCCTTAATCTGAAAGTAAAGAGCAAGTAAAATTTTATCCAACCAATGCACTCTTTGCCATTTATTTTTCATAGCAACCTGTATAATCCGTTGTCTAACAAGGATTTTCCATGGTTCATTTCCAGAAGCAGCCCGTATAATCCATTTTGCTGACAAGCAGACTCCTTGAGTTTTGGGATCTAACAAGCCTAAGCCACCCTTGTCTTTAGGCTGAATATAATGACTCCAAGAAGTGGTTTTGAAACCAGTCTTTCCCTCCCAATTAGACCATAAAAACTGCCGAATGATTTTAGTTAAATCATCATAGCCTCTTTTTGAGGGCATCCAACAAGATGAATAATAAACATGGGAAGCCAAAAAGATGCGATTAACCACTTGAATTCTCCCAGCAAGCGAGAGAAATTTATTCCCCCAGGTAAATATTTTGTTTTCAGCTTGGTAATGAACCAATTCCACATATTAGACAGCGTAACACCTAAGCCAAAAGGGATACCCAGATATCGAGTAATCTGTCCATGCTTAATTTGCTTCCAATCTTTAGGAATCCAAGGTGGAGTAGCATCAGAACTAATCATAAGAAACTCAGTTTTATGATGAGCAATCTTTGATCCCGAAACAACACAATAAAGATAAAGAATTTCGAGAACATTTTTAATTTCAATTTTAGAATTTTGCATGAACATGCTATCATCAGCAAAATGTGAACTAAGAACCACCGCATTATTTGGAATGGATATCCCTCTAATTAAATTCATCTGATTAGATTTTTGCAGTAGATAACCCAAGGCATCAACAACGAGCACATAGAGGAATGGAGATAGTGGACATCCTTGCCTAATTGAGCGTTGCAAACGAAAATGATCAGTCAAGGAATTATTGATCACCAATTGAGCATTAGCATCGTTGAATAACATTTGAATATGATTGCATATTTTAGGACCAAACCCCAACCACTGCAACATTTTAAGGATAAAGCTCCATCTCATTCTGTCATATGCTTTGTCAAAATCTATTTTGACCAATAAAACATCTTGTCCTGTTTGTTGTGCCCATTCACAAGTTTCCCAAGCCAACATTCAATTATCAAGGATATACCTTCCTCCAAGGAAACCTGTCTGTTCAGGTCTAACTTTTTCTTTAGCCACTGGTTTAATCCTAGTAGCTAAAGCTTTGGCTATAATTTTATAAGAAGTGTTAAGCAAGGTTATAGGACGCCACCCAGAAATAGACTCCACATTTTTCCCTTTAGGAACAAGCTTGTCCAATATCATGGCCAACCACTTGCTGTTGCATTTCCTGAACAATCTAACTATCTTTTTAAAAAGGGTATCCAACAACTTGGAGACATTTGGGAGTTTAGTTCCTTGGATTGGAAGCATTGGCTGAATATTAGTAATGATTTCAAACTGAATAACAATTCTCAAAGGTTTTTGATTTTTGTTATGGCTTTAGTACCCATGGAGTTGCTCATGAAGTTTTGTACACCTTTACAACGTAGCTTCTTCAAAGATTGGCAATGGCTTGATAAATACTCCTTTTTTTGTTTCCCTTTGAAGAGAATTTATCTTCAATTACTCCCAAAAATGATGCTTAATCCAAGGCTTAATATGAAATGGAATTGTAGATTCAAGGAAAGGAAGTAGAAGAACTTAAGTTCTCAGATTTGGTCAACTAAAGTTGAGGTCAATGCCCAAATTTTGTCATGGAAAATTTTACATCACAAGCTGCCTGTAGGAGACAGATTGAAAAAAATGAATTTTCAGCCAGCTGAATGTCCTTTTTGTTAGCATTATGAGAGCTTGAAGCATATTTTTTGGGATTGTGTGCATGCTAAACAAAAGTGGAAAGCTGTTTTTACGCATTTTCCTGCTATTTTTGATCATGTGTTGTATTGGAAGGAAGCCATATTGGGTACTGGTCTTCAAAATAACTTGGTTGTTGATTCCATAAGACAAGTCATTTTACTTAATATATGGAAGACCAAATGTTCGTCAATGTTTTCTAATCATGCTCATCAAGAAGTTGATATTCTAAAGTTTTACTCTGACATCATTTTTCAGTTTGTTTATTTGTGTTCCCAGCTGAAGAGTGGCAATTTGAAGGTCATTAAACAGAGGAATCATTTGGAGGCGATTAAGCTTTAGTTTTTGTAGCTGCATGAAAGAGATATTTGTGTTTCCAGACATCTTCAAAAACTTTTCAAATTCAGATTTTAAGGGTCTCATGTTTTAGGATGCTACCATGTATCTTGTTAATTGTTGTTCCGAGGTTCTTGGCTGATCTGTATCACGTTAACTATTTCGTGTAGTTTTGCCCTGTGACTGATTTTTGTTCTTATTTCTGAGTAGTTCTTTGTTGAGCTGCTGTTCTTTTCTTCATTGTATTTTTTTCCAGCTTTGTTTAATATAAAAAAGATATGAAAAGGATGGAAATACACATTCAATCAATACATTATCTCATTCACTTTGGTCTGCTTCTTTTCAAGTGTTTTCAAAGAAGATTCCCTTTTTTATTTCTTTTCAAGTGTTTTCAAAGCCAAATTGACGTGAGGGGTCAATAACCAATTGGGTTGTTACGTGTAGAGGGTTTTACAATAGAATGTGGGTTGTAGGGTTCATAACACACAGTGTTTTCCAACCTGCAATTATTGTAATGAAAACCTTTTGTTATTTAAAGAGTATGAATGTAATGAATGACACCTTCAAAATTTACCAATTCAATTTCCTCATATGATGGAAAAATAAATGCATAACATAATTGTAGGTTGGAAAAACATAGTGGGTTATGAGTTATTTCATTGTGCTTGTTCAAAGCTCAAGGGTGGAGAGCTACAACTTGAACACTTCCAACTATTTCTTTTGCATCTAGAAGCTGATCGTCAATACATTTTTCCTCATCCCTATTGTTTTTACTTGTTACCACCCTCTTCTATTCCTTATCACAATCTTCTAACTTATTTTTCACATCTTTTACTTGAAGCTTTAGATTAGTTGCTCCCTCATCAATGCTTAGGATAACATCCCTTTCTTGGATAGAGTTTTCAATGTCTTGAATACTTTTATGTAGCTTTGTAGCGACTTTTTTCTTAGCTTTGAGAGTTTCTTTCCGATTAGAGAATGTAGATGCTTCTTTTGACAAGTTCTTTACAAGATTTGTCTACCTCTTTAGATAAGACTTTCATGTCTCCACTTGGAATTGATTGTCTTTTTTTGCACTTAGATCTAATTTTTCATTTTCCTTTTCTTTATTTCGAATTGTATTTGTTCCATGGAATTCTTAAGTTCAATAATTTTTGAGTTCATTTGTTCAAATCCACTTATAGCATCATCTATCACTTCCTTTGCTTCCACAAATTCATATGCAAAACAAAACCTCTTTAGTTTATCAACTTTTGCATTGCTATTTATCCATTGCACATACTGCACATGCTCCTCCCTTAACTTCTCAAGAACATAAATAATTTCTTCATTCATTACATTATCTATCTCATTCGCTTAGGTATGCTTCTTGTCAAGTGTTTTTAGAGAAAATTCCTTTTTCATTTTATACATTCTAGTACCTATTGCTCTAGTTCTACTTTGCCATTTTCCCATTGCACATACTCTAAAAACACTTGAAAATAAGTAGACCAAATTGAATGAGATATATAGTGTATTGACTAAAGAGATCATTGTTGCAGTTAGGGGAAGAACACTCGACTCCAACTATTGATTGGCCACAAGTTTCTTTGAGACCCATCAATGAATACTGCACTGAAGGATTATTTGTTATGGCATTCCCCACATTGTTTCCAAAAGGCACAGTTGCATTCAATCAACAACATATGAGAGAGATCAAGCTACATGAATATGCTCTCCATCTTCTAAGATACCATGATAACAGGTTCGAAGAACACCCACAGTTTAGATACTTCATACTTAATATTCTCATGCGCCATCGAAGCCAAGCCACGACTTCTATTTTTGTTGAAAAATACTTGGAATGTAGCTTGCCAACAACAATACTTGCCTTGTGCCAAAGATTAAAGGACCTTCCCGATGACAAGTTTGCAGACCAGGTTATGCAGTTTGGCTCAATAATATGTGGTACATGTCCCTTTTAGACTCATCGTAGGAGGGCGCTATTTGACATGGTAATTTAGGTTGGTTTCCCAACTCTATTCTTTTCCCTTAGTGCAGTAGATACTAAATAGCCATACATACACAAAGTCATGCTGTTTACCACACCATTGAATGCTATGACTACAACTCATTGGAGGATCCAAAATATAGTACAAAAACTGCACCTTTCTACACTTTACATGCATCACATATTCACTTATTTTCATGAAGAAGTTTTGGAAAAAGTCCTTTGCACAATTGCCTACTGGTACAGGTAAACATGTTTCACATTGTTTTTTTTAATCTTTTCCATACACTAATTGCTTACTAAGATCTCCACTTTGTAGGTATGAAAGACAACATGGAGTTTCTGCACATGGCCATGGCTTCCTTTGGCTCAAAGAAGCATATGATATTGCCACACTACAATAGAATAATCTTGCATCAGTTCAAAATGCAATCAACTACATTGAAAAATGTCTTTGGATGGAACTCGTACCCCCATCCAATCTCAAACGAGAGGGTTCCATGATCTACCTTTGACAACCCATGCTTCATAGGCACAAAAATGATTATGTTGTCCAACCCTTCACATGACTACACTGAACTACTGAACTGCGTTCAATGCCATACATGTACCTTGAACACATGCTTGAGAAAAAAAGGAGCCACATTTGAATGCCAATACAAAGCCCCTTGGCCATCCAAGCCACTTCAAGCCTTTCAAATAAGAATGGCCAACCAAAGCACACCCCTGGTCGTAATGATGATAGAGTTAATCTTCACAACCCCACTATCCTCTCTATTTGGCAAGCAAATGTAGATTGCCAACCCGTTCTATTTATAGATGTAGTGCTCAAATATATAGCAAAATATGTAGCAAAAGCAGAAAACAAATCCGAAACATATCATGCAATGCTTTATCATATTTCAACCAACTTTGATCCTGACAAGCCAACACCAATAGATTTTAGAAAAATGCTTGTTGACAACCTTGTCGACCGTGATATTAGTGCCCAAGAAAGCTGCCACCTTTTACTAAAACTACCCCTTTTCCTGTCTAGTAGGATGTTTATTTCTTTAAATGTAAACCAGAAACACTATCAACGCATTCTGATCTCACCCACATCCCCATCAACAAACATAGACTACATTGATGCATACATGGGACGTCCTATTTGTTTGGAGACAATAACACTAATTGATGTCACACAACAATGAAGCTTTAGAGAAACTCGTAAAACGAACCAATGGAAAGAGCGTGCCACAAAGGCTATTGTTCGAGTATCCCCACACTTCACAAGCATTCCTGCAAGGGATGATCTGAGATTTCATGAGTAATGTTGGAGTGAATTGCTTCTATATAAACCATTTCGTAACATTGCAAATGATTGTGGGTCATCCACCACTGAAATTGTTGCTAACTGGGAGAGGTTCGCATGCACTCATCATCCATGGCATGTGTGACACACTACTCTAGAAACAGTTGTAGATCTAGACCTCAACACTCCTTCGAGCAATGATGAACAACCACAACAGTGCGACCAATCCGATTAGGAAGTTTTGTCAAGTGTACAACCAAGCCATCCAATCCACCTTCACAAAATTGACATGCTTGGTAACTGTGAAATAGACCTTAGCCATGATTGGGAGACACCATCAATAAAACCACTATATCCCACCTTGGCTACCAACTTCGTAGACACAAACTGCACAACATTTCAAGTCCCTCTTTTTCCTAATGTAAATAACCCACTTTCCCTTTCATTAGAACAAAAAAAACATTGGATTTATTGTTGTCGCACCTATCCTCCAACACTTACCAACCACCACTAAAAATAATTGTTCAAGAAACTGCAGGAACCAAAAAGTCACACCTAATAAAAAATATCAGTTCAACACTTAATGGTTCAGCTCTAAATGGTTAGACATCACTCCTACTTCTTGCACCTATAGGCATTGCAACTTTCAACATTGGAGCATCAACAATCCATTCCACACTTTGCATACCTATCAAAGAGATGGCTCCTTTGCAAGGCCAAACGCTAGCAAGCTTCCACATGAAAATGTACTTTGTTCGCTAAATTTTGATACATGAGATGAGCTTCATAGGTCCGAAGTTGACAGAACGCATTGACATTCATTTGCGCAAAGCATTCCCTGCACATATCCACACCTTGTTTGGTGGTCATCCAGTCTTGCTCTTTGGAGACTTGGGCCAACTACCACTTGTCAAAGACATTCCTATGTACTCTTCTTCTTTCTACGATGGGACACTATGGTAGAGCTTTGGAACAATTATTACGCTCAACAAAATATTTTGTCAAAGCAAAGAGGATCCCACTCAAATTCTATTTCTTGAACTATTGTGCAATTTAAGGAAGGCCAAACCTACAATTGTAGATTGGAAACTTCTAATGTCATGGTCAACCTCTGCACTAACGTTCATAGAATAAGGCGCTTTCTTATCATCCATACATAATAAGCGCATGTTGTTGTCTTTAGTACAATCCGTTGCCTTATCCACTGTAGAGCAACCAAGGAGCTCATTACACTTAAATCCAAATGATGAACAAATCCAATATAAAATCCTGCTTTGTGTCAACCAAAAGGTTATGCTATGTTGTAATCTTTGGATTGATATAGGCCTTGTCAATGTTGCTCTTGGACAAGTCAAACATATTATCTACAAGGAGGGCAAAAAACCACCCCAACTCCCCTTGTTTGTTGTTGTTCGCTTCAAGCATTACATAGGGCCTGCTTGGGATCCAAGCAATCCAACACATGTCCCTATTACCTCGATGAGTTGTGGTGGTCAACACCAAATTCCACTTAAAATGGCATGGGCCTTAACCATCCACAAATCATTGGGCCTTACACTTGAAAGGGCCACTGTTGACATTGGAAACATTGACCGGAAAAGGGTTAACATTCACAGCTATTTCCAGAGTCACTCACCTTGGAGGACTTTGTATCCACCCTTCATTCACATTCCAAAGATACACACGCATGCAACAAAGCCCTTATGCTGCTCAAAGGATAAAAGAGGAGGCACAACTATTAGCACTATTGAATTCAGTCACTTGACATTATCAAATACTTTTCACCCAGAAAATACGTGTTAGTTCTATAATTGTTTACTCCTTTCCCTTGCAAAGTCTCCATTACTGCTGCATACACTATTGTTCCTACAACGAGTATCCAATCTCTTGCTCACTTTCAACATTCACTTTGCAGGCTTGCCTGTTTCAATGTAGTTATTGTTTGTACTGGACCTCTCCACTGAAAATTTGAGTTCACAATTGTACATCCTTCTCCCTTCTCTTTAATTCTTTTTTCTCTCCATTCCTCTCTAATTTCTAGATATTTGCATCTTCCATTCAATTTTTGAGCTCTCTACTATTCAATTAAAACAACTTGCAGTTTCTTATTTTACTTGAATGTTCCCATACAGGCTTGCTACTCTCTAATGTTTGAACTAAGAACAACCTCTCTTGGTAGCAGTGATGAAATTTATTTCATAAAAAATACAAATTTTCAATGGACATCAGTGCTATTGACCATTATCTTTGCTTTGATGTGCTTGGATTTTACAAGCAGTAGCAATGCAATAAATCTGGATGGTAAGTTTTTTGCTGAGCCAATCTAACTATGATTTTTCTCTTCTAATGAACATATTGAATCATTGGGACACATAGTAACTTCCACACAACCTCCATGTGAAATTTTACTTGCTTTCAAGACACAAGTCATTGATTTTGATGGTCTTCTTGTCAAATGGAAAAAGAGGATTTGGATCCTTGTGGATGGATTGGTGTTACTTGTGATTCTTGGACCAGGCGGGTTATTTACTTGTGAGTTTGTGTGATGAATAACTTTTTTTGGATTTATCATTGTTCAATTTGATGTATGTATTGGGCTTGATGAGAGAATTTATGCTTTTATAGAATTTCCCTATTGCCTTTAATTTTTCTTTCATGGATCATGTATGAACTCTTTGCTTTCATTATGTTGTTCCGGTTTTCAGGCACCTTCCTTATCTCAAACTTAAGGGGTCTATATCGTCTGATATTGGCAAGCCGAGTCACTTACAAAGATTGTATGCTCTTTGCAAGACCATGTTTGGTTAATATTATTGAATTGACTCCATCTTGCCTTGATATTCTTTTCCTTTTGTCCAGTGCATTTTACCATACATATTTCATTCATTGTATGAACTCAATATTTTTATTGGCTTCAAATTTTCTTGGTCTTAGAGGCATAAGCTTTATAATAATTTTTCAAACATTTGTGTTGGTGAGACTCAAGGATCAAAGGGGGAGACATAGGTATAATATTAAGTATTACTGTGAAAATCTCAAATCTTACATGTTCTTGTACTATGATTTTCATAGCATTGCATGACAACAACTCTCTTTTGGGGTATTACAAACAACTTGTCTCAGAATTTCTACAAACATGGAGACCTTTTCAATTGTGAATCTGCCCATTATTCTCATTCACCTCCTTCACAACACGACACAATTTTTGCAGAATCTTGAGGTAACGCACTTGCCATCATTTCAGTGAAATCAATTATGGGAATTTGTACACAACCATATCACGTTTGTTGTGTTTTATTTCATTCTTACAGTTCTCTTTTTTTTCTTGTAGATGAAGACATTAGTTCTATGGTTTTATCTGTGGTTGTTTCAATATATAATACTATTTTAATAATTTCACGTTAATTAAATTGTTTAAATTTGGGAGCCCATGTAGTTTTGTAAGGGCTAAATGCAATAAAATAATCTATAAATGGCACTTTTCTATTGATTTATTTTTAATGTCAATGGATGTAATATTTATTAAAGTAAATTGTATAAATAGGTTGAGCAGCTGAAGCTGTAAATGCAATGGTTAACAGAGCTATTTTGATTGGAGAAGTTATTGGAGCATATCGGTTGACAACATTCCCATTTTTGTCAACAAGAAATTTAGTCAAGATCCACTTTATTCTATTTCCCAAAAAGCCACCTTTACTTACTTTCAAGAGATGGGTGCTGCATTATCACCATTGACTTCAATATACATCAAATAATTGATTTCCAAGTGCTTATTGATTAAAATAAATATTTAAAACTCTCATTCAAAGAGGTATAGATGCAGTTTTGTTATATCCTACATTCCCATTTTTGTCAACAAGAAATTTAGTGAAGTTTCACTTTATTCTAATTCCCAAAAAGCCATCGTTACTTGCTTTCAAGAACTTGTAGAGGTGTTGCATTATCACCATTGACTTCAATATACATCAAATAATTGATTTCCAAGTTCTTAAGGGATTGGCGTGATACTATTGAATGTATGGTAGGTGTTGTTGAAGCTGTAAATGCAATGGTTGCTAGAGCTATTTTCAAAGACTAAACAGTAAATATCTGATCATTTCATATGTTAAACTTAATACATTTTTTTTACAAAGCTTCTGCATTATATAGTAAATATTTCCTCGAAAATTTGTGCATTCTTGTACTTTCCAAATACACTATGCTAATTTGTAAAATTGGCTTGTAATGTGACATAATATTTTCTTAATAAAATTGAAATTACAAAACACATCCATGCATAAGTTCACATATGTAATAAAAATGACACTTCACATTTTACAATTTTTATTCTTCGAATACAATACTAGCAATTAAAATTTTCATCTCCATCAAAATCTTTGGCATACCCATTGCACACAAAGGTGCAATCACTAGTTAGTAGATTCTACCTTACATTATGTCATTATTGAATGGACAAGGAAAGTAAGGATAAAACTAAGTGTATATTTTAATCTACCAAGCTAGGTGTTAGATGATGGAAATGAAATATAAATGAGGTTGGACTTAAATTTCAATGTGTTGCAAATGGACGCTACATTTTTACATGCTAACAATTATAAGTCATCTTAAAAGCATTTGGAGCTTGATGTGGGTTCACAGGCCAAGGCAATCGATATAAGATTTATATAACACCCACATAGTAATTAAGAAAAAGATGTAATCAACATAGAGACAGGTATAAGCATTAATTTCCTTAAGTGCTACCATGAATGACTCATAGTTTGGATTGGACCGAATAAGGAAACATCATGTGTTGTACTACTTTTGTAGGCCTTAAGATCTAAATTATTTATGAAGCAGAGGAATTCGGTATAGATTGCATACCACCATCTTTTCCACAATTTTGCTCGCTACTCACTCATGGTCCTCAGTATCCTCAATTTCAAGATGAATGGTTGAAAAGGATGGTTGCTAGGCAGTAAACTTGCTTCCTTCATGACAATGTTCCCACCATATCTCAGACATAGTTGGGAAAATGTCACGTCCTTCCTTGCAATACGTAAGGGATACAATTCTTAATAGACCACCTAAATTATTAAGTCCTTTGATTGATATGATGGCGAATGAGATGGGCGATACTGCATTTCACCAACTATATTAAGTACTTGTAGAGGGTGACATTTGGAAAATAACATTGACCCTCCTTTTTTTATTTAATTATTTATTATCATAACAGTAATAAAAAAGAGTTTACTTGCAAATTTGGTAGTGCGATTTTTGGCAATAAATTAACCCAACATTTATGGCGTTAAATGGATACAGTAAAATCTATACGGTTCTCACAGAAGTTGTGCCACATTTTAATGAAAAGGAGTCACTCCATCACACCATATTAAGAGTTAGGTGGTGATGTGAGGGCAAGGAATTGCAAGCTATCCATACTCCCCTTGGCTGTTGTAGCATGGTGCCCCAGTCAAAACCAAGAGTAATTTTATTAGCTGATAGGCTATTACATTGGGGAATTCCACTGGGATCTCCTCCAGTTTGACACTGGTGTTTTCCTTTCTTGCTTTTCTTGACATGCTCACTGAATCAACACATTCCCCAAAACAATAGTCATGTCGCTAATAAATAATACCAAAGTATATCAGCCTATCGGCGTAAGCATTGCACCTCATTGGGGTGCAAGTGCTAGTTATATTTAACCCCACTACAGATGCAATTTAGTGGTGATGGAACAATGGATCAAGGGATGTATACGCAAGCAGGATCTCAAATCTCATTGTTCATTGAGATTAGGAATGCATGCCCAAATTGGTTCAAGGAATGAGTACAATCGGAGATGGATACCACTCACTCGACTCACCATTTAGGTAAGGTATGTAATGGAGGACTATAGTTTCAGATGTGGTCACATTCTTCATTATAACGTGTCATTATTTTGTTTTCTTTTCTTGACCGAGATATTTGGTACAATGTAGGTAGATGCCTAAGAGGCAAGATCCCAACTCTAGTCCTCTTATAGTTTGTGTGTCCATTGCCTTATGAGAGACAAGAATAGGAATAGTGTAGGATGATAAACAGGTTGAAACTAGGTCGAACCTCCTCTTCTTGATGTGATTGAACTTTATATTGTATTTTTGCTCCCTATTTGCCTATGGCAGATTAGGATGAGGTGTTGAGGAAAGCAAGAAGAGTGTTGCAATCAAATTTTCATGTCCATGAGAAAAATAAGAAGATGAAGTAATGAAGGAAAATATTCAAGGTGATAGGAGCTACAGATACAAGGAGCTCCATATGATAGTGAGAGACCAGTAGGGTACTCGAGTACTTGGAAATAAAGGCAATAGTAAAAGGTTTTTATTTTTTATTTTTTTTAATCTATATTACTATGGCACCAATGAATGAAAAACATTACTTATCTTTCACACCAAAGAAACTTAAGATACTACTAATTTTACATTTTGGACAGAGGAAAGCACGTATGATTAAAATTTAGACATTGTATTGAAATAAACATAACATGGTTACACTTTGTTTTACTTATTCTTTTTAGAAAACTAATAGTCTTGTTTTTATATATAAAAATACTCATATACCCAAATCTCTGTTTGGTTTATGCCATAGTAATACCTTCTTCTTTCACGTCATATGCAACTTTTCATGTAACATATCTCTACACTGACATGCAAATCTTTTTTTTTTTTTGTCACAACCACAAGAGACTACAAAACTTATATTTATCTAGAAAGGCTCCTGAGAAGTACTTTTCCCAAAAGAATTGGTTTTAACATTTAAAGGAAAATATTATTAAATCTACACAATATTCCTATCTAAAACCAAAAAAAAACACCTGTTTGTATCTCATTCTCTTTTCTTCTTTTTATTCAAATACATTTATTTTATTAAACTCTCCTTATTACAAAAATACATAGGAGTGAAATAACTAACAAACCAATACATGAGGGCTTGCTCTCCACCCTACCGTAATGGCATCATGGAGCCACATGGGCTCTATCCATACCCCCGAGCAAGGAATTATTTTAGCTCTATGATGATAAATGGAGTCTTTTCTCATTTTACAATGGGATAAAACTAGCATTAAACAACTTTCAAGTATCTAGGTTCTCTACTCTCTATTCCAACCATGATCCAAACACTATGTCACATTCTTAGAATCTATAAATAAGAGTAAATGAAAATAGGAAAGACTTATCTCTTTTCTTGTAGGTGAATGATTTGGACTCTTTCATCCATCTTTCCTCTCCAAGCCAACTAGCTTGAGTAGCTTCCTCTAAGAAGCATACCTCCTCTCCTCTCACATCTCTCTAATCTCAAGTAGAATTCTCCAAAAGGAGAAGTGGGTAACACCCACTTCTTTCTTCCCAAAATATATAGGAGCCTCAAGATCAAACCCTACCCTTCTCTCCGAACTCGCCACCCTCCATTATGATGACTTTTTAGGGATTAAAAAATGTCCTATGGGTACTATGGCATGCCCATTTGGTCCCTACCTCTAAGGTATAGATCCTAGGGAGGTTTTATTTGCATCCCCACCAAGGAAATTAACCAACAACCCTCTTTTAAAACCCATTTAAGGACCTATCCGAATTTCAACTTGGGTGAAGGGTTCCCCAAGATCTAATCTGCCACTTACACCTCAGATGAATCACAATTGAAGGCCCTAACATGACTTAAATGAATTATCCATTTTAAAACAAATCTCACAACCTTAGTCTTTTGATACATTAAATCCACTTGTTTCTAGGCCCCAAATGGGGTCAAATTTATATCCTCAAAAAGAAACCTTTTGATTTTCTCTTGATGGTTCTCCCTTGTCATGCTAATGTAATTGTCTTCCTGCACATTATCAATCACGATTGTAAGTATCAATTGAGTATCACACTAATCTATTAGCTAAATATTCAAAGTTTTAACTATATGATAATCCATTTAGAATTTCAATTTGTACTCCATGGTATATCTTCATGGTAATGACAATAAATCAAAATGTCAAAATGTTATGCAAGAATATTTCCAAAAGATCACCTTATTTATTATCCACAATATATTTAATCATCATTTCAAGAAAAACATATAACAAATTATGGTTGTATTAGGTACATACGAGGCAGGGTCTTACATGCATTCTATTAGATCATTCCTAAACGGTATATATCAATTATACATGGTATATTAAGTTCATAGTGATAGGGATTAGAGATACAAGAATCAAGATTGATTTGTAGGGTTTTTGTGCTAGTTTAGATTTCAAATAATTATTATTCCAAGGTAAATAATTGTGTATGGAAAATTATTTATAACATCATTAGCATCATTATTTTTAGAGTTAAGTGCACCTAAACCTTACATTTAATTTTGATACATTTTTTATAATTATTTATCCCAGCTTGGATTAACCTAGGTTAATTTGTGCTTGGTTAATTGTGTTTGTTTATTAATCCTATATTACTTGTGTAAAGAATTTATTTTCTTTACAGTTTTTATGAACCCAAATTTTCTCTCATGACCTTTCCAAAGTAGGGCAATTATTATTCTACATTATAGTTTTAAATATAAATTTTCTAATCATTTATCCTTTATCTCAAACCTAATTATTATTTGATTTTTTAATTTATATTAGCATTTATCTCAATCCTAAATCATTTGATTATTTATGATACAATCTTCCTTTGATCCAACCATCATGATTTATTTTATACATCTCTTATCATGGATTGTTATAGACCTTTGCAATTACCTTCTATTCATGAAAATATTACTAATTTTGATATTGTATTACACTTTATTTTAATGGATCCCCTTGTCCTTGATGATTTCATATGACATTTAATCCCATGGATAGTGATATTTTTATTGAGGTGTTTTATAATTTTTAATCTCTCCTCCATAGATTTTGTTATTAATTATCTTTTTCTTTTGAATACCCTCACTTTATTTTTCATCGTCTTCATGTTATCTCTACACACTCTATGAATAGTGAGCGGGGTGTGCATGAGCATGATGTATTATCTTTGAGCACTCTTTTTCCTCATGATTTGACTCATGTTGAAGATGCTTGAGCCATAGGTCATACACACACACATATACATATATATGTATGTATGAATATATATGTCTATATATGTGTGTGTATCTTTTTGGTTTTTGAAATTGCATTTTGCAATGTGGATGTCTTTGAAATATTCTACTTTATTTTCATGTTTACACTCCTCTGCAATGGGCTCTTCTATTTTTATGTTCATGGTAAGCATTTTTGTATATTGAGAATGTATTCCTTTATGCAATATTTTTATTCTAGGTAATACCCTTTCTTTCTATTAATTCATGCATTTTTGTAAGTAAACACTTATCGGCTTAAATGCACAAGTATCGATTTCTGGTTCAAGTTTTCAAAATTATTTTGGAGTCTACCCAAGTTATGAAATTGTATTTATCATCGTTGTGCCAAAATAACCTTTCAAATGCTTCGAAGTGTGACTCTTCTTCACCTATTTTAATGAACTCCTACAAAAAGCATTTCGTGAGATGATATGCAACATTTATTAAGAGTCTGTTGCGAAAAAAGTTTAAGTTTTGGAAACCTTTTTGGGAACCAACAAAGGTTTCAAAACTACCAAAAACTCCAACGAAACTACTTGTCATCCTTCTTCACTCTAGATATACTTAGGTAGTCACAAAAACCTTAAGTTTTGGAAACCTTGATGGGAACCAACTAAGGTTTCAAAACTACCAAAAACTCCAATGAAACTAATTGTCATCCTTCTTCACTCTAGATATACTTAGGTAGTCACAAAACCCTTTCAGAAAAAGGATGTTTACACACAACTTTCAAAAAGATTGACACATAATAGACTTTAAGTTGAACCTTTAAGGTTGGCAATTGGATAGAAGTTAAGAAAGCTCGATGACATCCGACAACAACAAAACTTTGATTCTTTTAAAGGATAGGGCATGATTTTCCTTTATTTTGAAGGTGACTAAATATAGTGGCAATAAATTGGAACGGGGCATATATTATCACTAACATTCATTAGTGTCTATGACTAAAATTTAAGCTCATACTTTTATGGCTCTAGCCAACTTGGCTTCATACCATTTTAGCTTCATGTCACAATGACTTTATGTTTCTTCATTGCCATAATATTTATAGTTTCATGCCATTTCAACTTCATGCTCACTTTGATGACTACTACAACTCCCAATGGAGGTTACCTTTATCCAAGTTTTGCATTGATTTTTGATCAGTGACATTTTTAAGCGATTGTGTAGACCATTTTTATATTTTTATCAAATGCTACTCTTGAATATTTATGTTTTTAGGTTTCAAGATGGAGCGGTCATTACAAGGAGAATTTACCAAATCATCCTCATTACTAGTATCCTTTTTATGAATTTTTAAATATTTAATTTCATGTTGATTCTAATTTATTGTTTTACTTTGACTTGCATATTCATATTAGTTCACATGCAAGTCAAAGAGGGGGAAAAAATATAATGGTGAAAAGTGCATAGCTAGCACTTTTAGTAGTATTAATTTTTGGCTTGATTTGATTGACATGTTTCTACACAAAGCTAATAAATTAGCTATACGCAACCTAATTACATCGATACACATCTTTAGGGATTGATCCTAATCCTCTACCTTATTTTTTCACCCGCGTGATTCAATTTAATGAGTGCATAAAGAAAACACGTTCAAATCCATGATGCAAAAATAGTCCGATTTTTTTATTCCAAATTTAATCATGTTTCCAAGTTAGCCCCTTCCAAACTAACAAATACCTATTGACTTAAATGTGAAACCTTCAAATTTGTATAAAAGGACAAAATGCTAATCCACCAAGATCATTTAAAATATTTTATTTATCTTGCATTAGCGCATAGAGAGTAGTGTAGGTTATTAATTGCATTATCAACTTACATTAGTATCTACACTTAGCTCAATAAAATAGGGTATTTAGCATGGTTGCTTGTTGTCTTCAATCCTTATTCTAACACCATTAAATAAGTTCCTATGAGTTTGCTAAATGAGAAAATCCTTGCTCAGAAAACTCCTAAAGATGTTCATCAACACCATCTATTTTGTAGATAAATTCTAGCGAGGCAAGCAAACTCCTAACATCTTGAAGTGAATAATTCATTTTCATGGACACTTATACGCAAGAATGGTTCATTTGCAGAAGTATGTATTTGTACTATAATAATGTACAATTCATCTAGTTGTTTGATAAAACCTACTATCATCTTTAATTTAATCACAAAACTATAATATTATATCATAAACCTCCTAACTATATATAAAGCTAATCTTGAATCCCTCATTATTTTTAAAAACATACTTATATCTTAATTATTATCTCAACTCATAATTCAAATTAATTTGTAAACATTATATAATTTACCACATCATTTATTTATTTCCTTCTAAAGACTTAATGACATTATAACTATTTTTGCACTTTTGGCATACATATAGAGTATATTAAAAATGTACATTTACTAATTTAGTGCAATTCTATAAATAAGCATGGTTTTGAAATTTTGTGTGTATAATTGTGGAACGTGAGGTTGAGATTTTAGTCTTAATGATAATAAAGGAGCGCACAAAAGAACAAAGAGGAAAGTAAGCATAAATTTGTGTTTAAAAGGAATGAGCATCTTAGACTGAAACTTGGCGCCAAGCCCTATTTTTTAAATGATTAAAAGTTGGGGATAAAGTATTAAATGAGAGCATTTATTTTATGCTTGCAAATTGTCATAAAATATTTAAAATAAGTTGTGGAATGCATAATTTAGGAAGTTGGATGCTTAGTTAGGTCCAATATCTTAAAGGGGAGTAAAACATAGTGTGAAATTGTCATGGGTGACAATTCACGATGCTACATTTAACCCTCGCTTTAGTGAGAGTATGAAGGTACACTCAGACTCACAGTAAAGTAGATAATTATATGTCAAGAGGGGTTCAATAGTACAAATGTTGAAGAGATTGGATGACTAAGGAGCAAGGAGGTGGCCAAGCCCCCAAGATCCAATATCCCATGGCAAAGAAACATAAGCAGAAAGGAACACATATGCATTATAAGCAAAGAAACATAGGCACAAAGGAACCCAATACCCTAATCCCTCAACCCTACAGGTTGTCAACCCTCTACCCTATACATTGGATCCTCAACCCTTATATATCTATGTCCCTCCCTCCTCTTCTCTCCTTCTCTCTATCCATCCATCCCTCCTCTCTACCCTAATCCCTCAACCCTAAACCCTTAAACCCTCTACCCTTAGCCCAATACCCTATACCATAAACCCTAATCCCTCAACCCTTACACCCTTAAATCCAAGAAAAATCCCTACCCTAATCCCTAAACCCTCAACCCTTAAACCCTAATCCTTCAACCCCTATTCCCTCCAACCTATACATTGGATCCTCAATCCCAATCCCTCAACCCTCAACCCTATACCATCAATCCTCTACCCTCAACCCTCGACCCTCAACCCTCAACCCTAAACCCTTAAAACATCTACCCTCAACCCTCAATTCTCAACCCCCAACCCTTAATCCCTCAACCCTCAATCCTCAAACCCTAAACCGTCAACCTCTATACCCTCTACCCTTTACATTGGACCCTCAACCTAATCCTCCAACCATATACCCTCAAACCTATACCCTAAACCCTCAAACCTAAACCCTTTAACCCTAAACCCTTAAACCTTCTACCCTATACCCTCAATCCAATACTCTCTACCATCAACCCTTATCCCTCAACCCTCAACCCTTAAACCCTAATACCCTAGAAACCATCAACCCTATAGGTCCACCCTAATCCATCAACCCTATACCCTTAACCCCTATCGCTTTGTCTCTATCTATACATCTCACCTCTCCCTCCCTCCCTCACTCCTACCCTCTCTATCCACCCTCTTGTCTCTATCTACCCTCTCCCTCTTTCTCATGTCTCTCCCCCCCCTCAGGTCTCTCTCCTCCCCTCTATCCCTCCCTCCACCCCTCCTCCCCTCCCCCTCTCCCTCTCGGGTCTCCATTCCACACTCCCTCTCTCTCCCTCCCCTCCGCCTCCACTACCTATCTCCTCTCAAGTCCTCTCCCTCACCCCTCACTCTCAGGTCTCCTTTGGCCCCCTTATAACTCTCTCTTTCCTCTTCCACCCCCTCCCTTCCACCCTCCTTCTCCATTCCTCCTTTCCATTTATCCTTCCACCATGAGTCTCCTTCTTCCCTCTCTTTCTCTTTCCTCTCTCCCCCTCCATTCCTTTATCCCTTCCACCTATTCCCTCCAGCCCCTTCTCCACTCCCTCTCTTAAATACTCTTCCTTTCCCTCAGACTCTTTGATCTGTCTGTCTTTCGATGTTTGATCTCCGCCCCCTCCACTCCTTTCCACCGTACCTGGACGGCTCTGGATGCTAAAATTCTCCCTCCCTCTAAAGACATACATAAATACATACATACAAGCATAATACATATGTACATACAATCCTACATACATACAAGCATACATGTACGTGCACGTATATACAATCTTACATACAAGTAGGCATACATACAATATACATGCATTGATGCATACATGAATACATACATGACATACAAGCATACACGTGCATAGAAACATACAAATATATAAACATACATTCAATATGCATTTAACATAAAGCAAGACATAACGCAAGCGCATTATACCGCGCTCGCATTATGTCTTGCTAGACATGCCCCCCACAAACAAAAAAAACCATGTCAAAACTGACATATAACGCGAGCACATTATAATGTGCTCACATTATATCTTGCTTTGGGAATCCCCAAGCCTTGGGATTGGTATTTTCCTTGGAATACCAACCCAAAGGCTTGGAGGGCATTCCCAACGACTAGAGATGTGTTTTTGCAATTTCTATAATATTTCATATAATTGGGTTCGTGCTCATTGTTAGGATTGCACATGGTTCAATATCAAACAAATCAAATATCTGGGTAATGTTAGGTTCTCTCTTAGCTATCCAACGATGCATTTTTTTCACTTTCTAACAATGTTAAGCCGTTCATCCATAATTTCTTTTGTTTGTATGTCTCTTTTTTGGCAAAAAATAGTGTTTGGTATTTTTTCGTTATAAATTAACCATTCATCAAAATTTTAAATAAATTACATTTTTATAAATTAATTAGTTTCCAAAATTTGTAGGGGTAACATGGCCAAAATTCTGTTTTTCAGGAAGTGTCCACTTTGAAAATTAGTAAAAAAAAAAAATTCATTAAAAAATTATCAAAAAAATCATGCATCAACTACATACTATTAGCTAATTTTTGACTGTAGCAACTTTAAAAATACTAAAAAAAGGTTTACCATACGAGGGTTGTACAAGAGTTGCTATGTTATGTTTTTCTGACAAAAACATCACCAATTTGTGTACGTCCCTCGTTTGAACCCCTTAATCTTTACCATTTTCAAAATAAATCAGTAGTTTAGAAAGTAGACTCAGAGCACTTGAATCCTTTTTTTGTTCCATCTCAAATTTTTGAGTGTAAGTATTCTCACTTTCATGTCCAAGGTAAGTATTTCTCGAATTTAGAAAAAAAGTTGCCACTTAAGCCCCCTTTTTGGGAACCATCTTGGTGCACTTACCCTATTGCATTTATTTTAATTAAATTCTTCATGTTTTGTATATGAATGAAATCATGAATGAGATCTTGCTTTATACTTTATGTTTTGTTTGTCTTAATGCATTATCTTGAGACAAGTGTTTAGAAGTATTTAGGAGTGTGTCTAAGTTAGTAGTGTTAAGTTCATTATAGAGTTCAAGTTTTAATAGTGAACTACTCACAATCTAAAGCTGTAAGTACCCATAATAATAGTTCCATATTTAATCATTTTTCTTTGTTTTTAATTTAAGCTTTAATTCCTTTTGCATTTGTGTCAATCACCTATACATGATGATATAGGCAGTATAGGATCTATGGGTGCACATATAGTGCCAACATCATCACAAGCTTATGTTAGCCCTGGTTGATAATTAAATGGAGTCTTTACAAGGGTTTGGTAGTTTGTTTAGTTATGATCACCCTTTGAATTGTGTGTCCATCACCAATTTTACTAAGCATTATTTGGACCTTACAACGCCATTATAACATTATTAGATATTGGTTTTACTTATGAAAGATTCTATGGTGCATATAAGAGCATGATCGTATGGATTTGCATAGTAGACTTGACATTTTACCAAATTTATGATGTATGCTATGGCACATCATAAGACATTTTTGAATAGGTTAATGGAGCCAAATAGATTTTTAATTTAATTCAAGCAATTAATGATCTTTAATAACACAAGGAGATTGAAAGAAAGCATGATAGAAAAAAAAATGAAATAACACAAATATCTTATTCCCAAGCTTGAACTTTATTAAAAAGTTAAAGAAGCCATGGCTCACAAATGGATTCTTTAATTATCAAAAAAATATATATGTTAGTATACTCAAATTTTCCATTTATTATAATAAAACAAAGTTTAGAATGCAAAGGTCCCTCCATTAGACTATCCTCGACTGTTAAACTTGTATGTAGAGAATTTACATTATTATCCTTAAATAACTAGAGAAAATAATAATAGTCTACATTATAAAAGCAATTTAAAACAAAAACAATTTACCTACCAAAAGAACAACTAAATTCAAAGACCTATATCAACAAAATACAAGTGCAGATAGATTGCTTTAAGTGTAGAAACTTCAATTAAATCTATGTAAAATAATAATAGAAATCATATTTGTAAGTGACATAAATAAACATGAAAATATATTATATTTAAATTGATTTACAATATTAAATACGAACTTATAAAACCATTTATTTTCAACTCTCAATACCTAATCTGTTAGAAATTGAACCAACAAACAAAATACTCACTACTTGACACCAAAAATAAATAAATATAACAACAAAAATACAGAGAATACAACTTGCAAATAAACTCATGCATCTTTATTCATCAACCATTGTTACATATTAGATATACATAAAACCCAACAATCTTCTTATAAATCAGCTAATTAATTTGACAGTAAACTGGATCTAGTGACAACAAACTAGACTTAACTAAACATAATGGACACCTAAACATTATTTGATCATACATATACAACACATGCCCAGTTCTGTTACGACTTATTCTAAATTATCTTGAAATGTTATATTCCAACATAAACTACCTAAATCACAAACTATTAAATTAACAAAATATTAATACATAACTACAAACTAATTACATGATAGAAAGAACACACTATAGAAGCACAAAGTGTAAGAACATTAAAGTGAAACACCCGTTTCTCAGCTTCAACCAGAGTTATCATAGTATCAGTTAGGCACTAATTTATGCAAGATTAGATAATAATTTGGCACTAGTTTATGCCTTCAAAGATAGAGGAGATAGGGGAGGCTTGTTGGTCTTGTGGGCTCAACTTCTTCCACCATTTCACAAAATTGGATTCTCCTATCACAACCTCCTCCACACACAACTCATTCTTCTCAATCATTTGCTTCACATAATTCTGGAATTCGTTGCACTTGGTCCTCACAACCTCTGGGGTTTCCCTTGGATTACTCACGAATCATGAAATTTCTTCTACAAGAGTCCAGAAGCAGGAGTTCTTCCTTATTTGTTGCTGATTATGAAGTAGAGCATGCTTCTTGTCTTCGGGTTTTATGTATACCAACCACTTTTCAATAGCTTTGAAGCGACTAGTCCTTGCATTTCTCATATAATGTCCTGAATCCTCTTGCTTGCCCAACCTGTAATAATTGGCAATGTCAAGAGGCTCCACCAGAAGCATGTACTTTGTTGCCGTTTGAATCAATTCTTCAATGAACTGAAAGTCGTCAGGCACCTGATGAGTCTCCACCATTTCTTCTAACCTGTCATAAAAGGCAGCAAGGTTAAGCCTGCTAAGGTTAGCATAAAAATTTGGCTTCTCTTTTTCTTCCTTGAAAATCACTTCCTTGAAAGCGTCATAGTATACAATCTTCATCCTCACACATCTATTTCTATAATCTCTTAGTCTTTCCATGTGTCTTGCTTCCTCCAACTTTGCCAGTTCTGCCTTTAGTTTGTTGCGGGTCTCTATCAGCTTTTCTTCCACCTCTCCTGCAGCTCTTAGGGAAAGTCTGGCCTGAGAATAAATACAAAGAACACAAGATTAATTTAACAAGTAATTTGTGTATTATCTTTGTAAAGACAGGATGAATAGATCCCCCACTAACTCTTTCAGGCTACATTATAGATCTAATGAAAAGCTTCCAAAACCTGACTGCTAAGTGATCTGTATTTCTGTTCAGCTGAGTGAAATAACACTTCAATTCTTTTCTTGTTTGCAGATAATTAAAAAGTAAGATGAATAATGTCAAGAAACTTACTTGAATTCCAAGTCCAAGAGCATCTAGTTGGATTTCCATGGCAGAAGACAATACACCTTGTGATAAGGGAACCTTCAAAAGCTCTTCCAAGTTAAAATACGAGGAAGTCTCAAAGAAATTGCTTCCATTGATATTTCAACTATCCTAAATTTTTTTGTTTCCAATCACGATCTCTCTTTTCCCACTGCCCATCCAATTAAACTTTGAAATTTTAAAATATGAGGAAGTCCTAAGGCAATTGAGTGTGATTCTTCATGGTCAAGATATTTTTGTTTGAAAGTGAGTCTCAATGGTGGAGAACTTGTACTCTTCAAAGAAAGGTCACAAGTTCAAATCCTACAAGGGGTAAGGTATGCACATCTTGTATTAGAAGCATAGTTAGGTGCCTCCTACATAGTGGGAGTATGTGGTAGTCTCATAAACTATGTTATTTGTAGATCCAAAAGCAAATCACTTGATATTGTGGAGTATAAACGATTCTATTTCCAATCACATTTAAATCTATCATAAATGTACTCATGAACAACCACAAACATGAAGACATAGTCAAATGAAAGAAACAAATTGATATTTGTCTCATGAATATGTTGATTATATCAAAACATTCATAATTACAATGAAACCACAAAACCACAAATTTCTTCCTAAGCTTGTCTTTATTGCACATAAACTAAGTAATCGACAATGCATTTATAACTCATAAAATAGTTGTATAATCCAAAGCCACCTAACTTTATTGGTGCATATATATCTATGTGAAGGAAAATAAATTTTAGATTAATTTAATGAAATGTATATAAATAATTAAAAATTGCATTGGGCTGATAAATGATTAGTGTATGTTGATAGATTTGATATATTATATTTATTATTTTAGAAAAGTAAATGAGAAGATAAAGTAATTTAGTTTCAAGATTAAAGAATGAGTATCTTCGAGGTAAGATTTTAGAGTTCGATTTATATATGTACAAAAAATAATGTTTTTCTATGATTGAAGCATTTATGAACTTGTGTTAGATTTGAATTTTAATAGAGGATAGGTTTATGGATTTGGGATAAAGTTGTAGTCACAGATTAGTGGACTCTAGTTTGTATTCATCCACACACAATGATGCTATGTTGTTTTGCTCACCTAATTGATAAGTATATGCTCTAAATTTTCTAAAGAAGTAGGGAATGATGGTATTTATAAATACATAAAAAGGTTGTTAATTCATCACAAGGAGATAAGTTCTCTTACATTAATCCCTAGAAATTATAGAAAGATTGAAACAACAAGCTAGGGTCATATTATGCAAATTTGTTACTCCTTTTAGTGCATCAAATTGAAATTTGTGTTGTTATTATTTGCATCCAATGCTTTAAGATGAGAGAGAACAAGTTATCCTAGATTATTAGAAATAAATGAATTGAATTCCTTTAAATTCTAGCACATAGTATCAAATTATACCAACATTTTATTTAGACGACTCATGATAGAAGGATGAATAGAGCCAATTGGCCAAATTTGAATTTTAAATTTTAAATAGAGGATAGGTCTATAACTATGGGGTCACCTCTATAATCATAGAAGTGTCCCAAGATGGGAAAACAATTATATCTCTAGGTGACTAATGAATAAATGAGGGTAGGTGTATAAGTGAATGCAATAAGTTTTAGTAGATAAGAGAATGTATAGATGTGTGTGTGTGTGTATAAGGATAGGGTAGGGCTAAGTTATAGGGATATGTATGTATATATATAAATAAAAATACAATAGAATAAGTGTAAATTCACACAAGATCATCCCATTTTTCACTATGTACATGCATCCAGACATTTCTTCAAATACCAACTTCACTAGCCTATGATGCTTTGGTTCATTGTTCACTCACAAATATCAGAATTTTTTAGCCTGTGACTCATGGATCTTACTAAGATTTATGCAGAGCTTACTAGTTTTTGATTTTCATACCCCTTTTGCATGTTCACATTGTGTTTGCATTGCCTATACATAGTGTTTACATTATGTTGCATATTATTTGCATTGTACTTAAGTTTTGTTTTGTTATGTTATGTTATATGTTATGTCATCATCGTGTTTGGTTCATGTTTGTCATACTACATTACATCTTACATGTGTGTTCCTTTATCCTCATGTTGTATTTCCATAGGATCTTAAATCTTGGGGGCCAGCACATCCCCTAGATTCAATGTCATTATATCTCTTCAATATTTGGATAATTGAATACCTTTTGACCTATCCATGATTTAGTGTGATTCTAAGTGTAAGTTTGTACTCTCACTAAAGTGGGGGCTAAATGTAGCGTCAAAACAATTTTACACTAGGTTTAGCTCCCCCCTATGTGCTTGGACCTAATTATGCATTTAATCACCCATTTTACAAACATCTTTGAAAAATCAAATAATGGGAAATAAAAATAATCATTTAATATTTTTCCCCGACACTTTGGGCCTAAAAAAGAATGGGTCTAGCCTAGGGCGCACCACACCCTAGACCACCTCTTTTTTGCTCTAATTTAAATATGTCAATGTCGGTATTTTATTATTTGAATTTCCAATTTCAATTGTTGGCTATCGATATTTGATTTTTGATAAATAAGAATAATTGCACATAAATACAAAGTATTTTCACTATTTCAAACACTAGCAATTTTAGAGAAGCAATTAATATTATTTTCAAGCACTCAAGAGCATTCAAGATCAAAATTATCAACATTTTAGCAACATCCATTCATATCAAGCATCATGTCAAGCATCAATCATGTTTTTATGTAAGTTTGTTCATGTTTTATGATCATTTGTTTGTGAGCACTATTACTTGCAGGACTTCAATCAATCAAATCAATTTTTTCTTGAAGGTGATGAGTGTATGACTTTAGTCCATCAAGGAATGTAGATCTGAGTGGTGAGTTGCAATAATTTGTCAATTCATTACTTGTTATCATTTAGCCTATGCTCGACCGAGGGTAAGCTCTCTTTATACATCATCATATTAGACATTATGGAGGTAGAAATACCAAAATAGGGTTTGAATTAGGTAAGCCCTATACAACACAACCATTCCCTCTCTATCATTTGTGTAGTTTTTTAGATATGAAGATACTTGGAGGGAGATAAAGGACTAATTGCTCATTTGTACATTCAAGCCTACAAGTTGTTAAGACACAAAAAACTAGATTTTCTCATCAATAGAAAAAGTTATAATAGTGAGCTCAAAAGAATAGGTGTTGTAAATTAGAGACCTCAGACATGTGAAATTAGATCTTAGAAAATAGGACAGTCTAGGGTGCACTACACACTAAACTAGCTAATTCAACTTCAAATTTAAATACCAGGTTCCTCTATGTCTTCCTTTTGCATTTATAAATTTTGTTTCTATCTTGTTGTATTAAATTGCTCATAAATCATAACAAACATTTGCATTTTCATACTTTACCTAGGAATATCAGTGCATATTCAAATTTAGTCAATTTATCAATCATCACACACACCACAATCAATCAAATAACATCATAAGGATTAGAACCTTGATCCACCATTTTGGTTGTTCCTACTAGGTCTATAGTCAAGTGGATTTGAGATCATTTCTAATCCTTATTAAAAATTGGGATAAGTGTGATTTAGGACCTAGTTCCCTTTACCCAATTAAACATCAATAAAAAAAATATTTGTACTTCTCTCTAGAATAGTAGCACTAACTTTGTTTTGAAAAGCATCAGGACGATGTGATGGCTAGGCTATGTTCTCTTAAACTTTTCTCCCCCGATAAGCAAGAACCCAACAAGGGGTCAATGAAGGCTAGAAGGAGAGTTGACCAACAAGAAAGATAAAAAAAATATAAAGTATCCAAGTTTTTTGTTGTGGGAAATGGCCTAGAGGGTCCAATCCAATTTTTTGGCACAACCCTCTATACTCCATCTGAGAAGTAATCCCAAACTATGGACCAGAAGGGCATGAGGAAGGCTAAGAAATAAGACACAAAAGGTACGACTATGTGAAGATCAACAAGATTGGTTGCAATCCAACAACCTAATATGAAATATATGGAAACACCCAATGACTCCCAGTAGGAAGAGTACATTTTTGTTGATGAGGTAATTTATGTTGACAGTTCCCCCGAGCCTTATCCTTTGTGGTTCAAAGGAAAATAATCCATTCAATGAGATGAATGCTCTTGACTTTGAACTTGAGACTGAGGATGTGTCTGAAACCGCCATATGAAAACTAAGGATCTCCCTAAATACCCCATCTACATTGTGAACGAGGAATCTCCTAATGTCCTTTTTGCAAAACAACATAATTGTGAGTGTTGTTTACAAATTATGTTGGAGGTGGAGAAATTAAAATCCAAACAAGAGGAGATGGAGAAAAGAATGAAAGTCATGATGAAGTTTAGTACCAAATACATGCACAAGTCTACCACCACCCTCTTGGTCTTGCAAGGGATGAAACTAAAGAAATAAGGGGAAAATGTTGATAATTTAGAAAATTATGAGGATATGTATAAGTTCATTTTTGAAGATTTGGGATCCCTCACCCTCTAAGTTGTTCTATGATTTTTTTTATTATGTTCAAGTTGAACTCTTGCACTTTTATATAATACTAGAATGGGTTGTTAATGTGTTGTTTTTGACATGTTTTGGTTTGATTTTTCTCTACCCTTGGGGCTCCTTTGTATAGGGATTAGGACCCTTTTTTCCTACTTATCATAATGAAAAAACATAGTAGAATTAAACTTCGATGGGAGATAATATAAACTTATCATTCTATGTATATTAATATTAAAAAAATTTGGTATTCATTTCTTCCTAGGCCCCTTGCTTGTCTTTGTGTTGTGGTGATGACAACCCCCCTTACATGTCTACTTTAGAGATAGGGTGAAATTATTGTCTAAATGAGGGTTCTTTTCAAGATCTTTTCAATCCCTTTGTTTAGGCCTTGGAGGTTGCAAATAGGGTTAGACTAGTTTTAAGTTGAATCAAGATGTCGAGGTTGATGCTTGTGTATATTGATGAAGTCTTAGGAAAATACTATTAAAGGTGTGGATCTCTACACTCCTATTCATTCTCTAACTTTGTCTAAGGATAGCAAGGGTCTTCTACTCTATTTGCCTAATTATATTATTGATAAGTAGACTTCCAAACAAGGGAATTCACTTGTTGGGAAATTTGTTTGGGAAGGTAGGTTAAATATTGACATGTTTTTTTAAAATGTCCCAATAAAAATGGAAACTTAGGGGCCAATTTGATATTTGACAATGATGAAGGAACTATTTTTTATCTTTTTCATGAACTATAAGGACTATGTAGAAATCATCTTATATGACCCATGTTTTTCTCAATAAGGCTTAGTTTATTCTATAAAAAATAGCTAGGGGAGAGGGGCCAGTAGTCGTGCGGGCTAACTTTGTCAACATGTAGCCATTAATTGGAATATCATAGAACCTTTGTTTTTTTTAAAATGTGGATTGGCCTCTTATCTATCTATATATAACTAAGGTTTGGAGGTTTGACTCATCATGCAACTTGTCACATTAGACATCTATTAAGAAGTGTCTAAAATTTGAATTTTTAAATATTCAACCAAAACTTAATCATGAGAACCCTAGTAGTTGAACAAAAAATACAATTTGTAGCTTGTAAAATATCATATTTTTATTTAAAATGACTTAATATGCAACCTAAATGGACCAACTACTTATTGGTAACCATAAATCTATGATCTCTAGCTTTTATATTCAACACATATGGACCAATAGTTGAACACAAAAAAACCACTTGTTATAAAAACATCACATAATTATTTAAAATACAACTTATATCAAACAAAAATGCACCAATAGTTGAACACTAAAACTTTTTGAAAATCCTTTCAAATTTAATGGAAAAATACATGGTATTTATTGTACTCACCTTTTATATTTGTGATCGGAAAAACTATAAATATAAAATACTCTAATGCTTGTACATCGCTACCCCAATAATTGGACACATAAGAATAATACTTTTTCACTATGATAGCAATACTTGTTTAAATGAGTATCTTATTTTATTAAATGAGAATTTTATTTTTTAAATGACACACTTATAGTGGATAGTTGTGATATTTTATTTGAGACAAAAAATACTTATTTTGAATTTCTTCATGAATGTATTTATGTTTTTTTAATATAACATTGAGAGGTTCTCATGTGTTCGAGGATGGGTCCACTTTTGATTAACATCTGGTTATTTTTTTATTTACATTTGGACTATTTATTTACAACATATAGCATAAATATGTGGTAAGATTGGATATTATAATCACAATTGAGTGCATGACTATTGGACCCCGCACGACAATTGGCCCCTCTCCCCTACCATGTTGATGTGTTAATCCTTCAAAGTAATGTATTGATAGGGTTTTAGTAAAGGTTAGGTTTCTTTGGTTGTTATTCAAATATTAGGAGGAGGCCTTAATGGCTCTTTTAGCTAACTATTTATGGTGAATACATTAAGTAGATCTAGGTAATGATTGTTGTTTGTTAGGTTTTATGTTTAAGAGGAGGTTGATAAGGTACTCCTTTGTCGATTAACTTATCTTCTAAATTGAGTAAATAGGTGCAACATATTGTCTACGAGGACTCCTTAGTGGCTTTCCATAGTTGCCTCAAGGTTGGTCATGTAATAGGTGTCTTCGTATCCTCTCATGCCTTTGATGAGTAGTGGTGAAAAGAATGTTCGCACTTATGATGAAATTAATATTGTGTGCAAGGCCCTTGTAGAAGCAATGCCAAAGGAGGGTTGTAGGGAGAGGGAATTTAAGGAAAGTAGGGATTTGGGAAGAACCAAGTCAGTTCATTGATTGATTTGTGGAGGTTACCCATTCCAAATAAAGAAAAAAAGGTGGAGTTGGGAGAGAATTTTTCAAATTATCCTTTGTATCCCTTTGATTCTAGAGTTGCAAGTAAAAAAGGAAGAACAATTCCGTAGAGGAAATTAGTGTCAAAGAATTAGTGGATGATGTTGTCTAGCGCTCTCTAGAGCAATTTGGTTTCAAAGCGCCCTAATTTGGTTGATAGCATGGGGATTGTTTAGTTCATTTTTTATGTTTTTAAAGGTCACCATACCAATAATTTGATGGAGGCTTTAGCTATTTTGCATGTTCTGGAGTGTGCTTGTGCTCTTGGTTGGAGACATATGATCTGTGAGTTAGACTCACAGGTGGTGGTGCATATGTTGACTTGGCAGTATTATGAGGATGTTAGTTGGAGATTGGTGTTGGTGGTTAATCATATTCTTCATTCATGTGACTCTTTGGATTCTATTAGTTTCACTCATATCCCTAGGGAGTGGAATGGTGTTGTGGAATGTTTGGCCAGAAGGGCTTTTGATCAAATGAAAAACTAGAATATTAGAGAGAAGGATCAATTACCTATAGATTTGTCTCATCAGTTAGATCACTTAGTGGAACTTGATAGGGTTGTTTGATGCCCCTGCTTTGTTTTTCTTCTTGTTTGAATAAATTTTAACCCCTCCTTTATTTCCACTAACAAAAATCACTTATTTATAACTAATATTATTAACTCCTCAAGTGGGGGTGCATGGAAATGAGTCTCCATTAGTGTTCATGATGGTGACTATTAGTTTTTAAGGAGAAGTTATTTTGGGTGCCAAATTTGATGACTATTATATCTCCAAGGGATAGGGTATTTAGTTTTTGGAAGAGGGCTTTTGGTGCTCCTCTTGTTGTGGGAAAGTTTCTACTAGTTTCCCTCCTCCAATAACTCCATAAATTGGAACCTTGGGATTAAGGTTATATTGAATTTTCATAGGTTTACAAGAGTTGTCAGGTTGAAAACAAAGGAAGGATAAAGGAAGTGTGTTGCATTTTAATCTTGCTTTTGAAGATAATACATACTTTTCCTCTCTTCTTGGTTGAGTTTTTCTTGTAAATGTTTATCTATATTGAATCTTTGTTCCTAAAATATTCATAATTATCTTTGTTTTTCCATACAATCATCTAAGGCAAGGCCTTGCTAATTTATTAGATTGAAAATGTTCATCCCCACCAAATTAGTTGTCTTGCTCCCACACTCGATTGCAAATTCCTCAACGATTTAATTTTGCATATAAGAATATTACTAGATAACCATCAGGCATTGATGGCATCAATCAACCCCACACGTCAAAAATACAATGCACTTTAATAAATATTGAAATTAAATATTACAATGGTCATATTTGCATACCCATGCCAATTCACATTTAGTTTTAGATATCTTTTTTAACATAAATTCATATGTCAAATTTCATTTGTTTTTCAACGGGCTGATGTTGTTTGAGATTCTTGTTATTTTTCATAATGAGTTGAATAGGATAGAAACTATTTTTTATTTTGGTATGTATGGTGATGTGATTGTTGATTTAATTAGACAAGTTATTTTAAAACATATTTGGAAGGTTATATGTATTGTTGTGTTTTCTAGCAACTTTTTTTAAGTAACTGGTACTTTAAGGCTTTACTCTGACATATTTTTTCAAGTTTGTTCTCTATTTTTGTAACTTAAATAATTATCAAAGAAAAATGTATTGACCCTGGATCAATTTCAACAAATTCTAGACCAAGATAATCAGTTTCAGTAACAACCACCTTGGCCTATGTCATAAAGTATTTTAGCTCAAGTATTGACTCTTTGTTACTCCTAACTTTTAGCCCTCCATATGGTGATAATGTAATCCTTGAGAGTATTATTTTACATCTTATTCAACTATATGTTGGTAGCTTTGATTCTTTGTATTTTTCTTTGCTCAATATAAATAAAAAACATTTTTTTAGTTTAAATATTATGAGTCTAAATTGATATAATTACATATTGATAAATGACACATTCTTGTGCAAAGTTAGTTTCATTCCCTACTTTCCATTTGTACTCATTTTTATATATTTGACTTTATCTTACTTGTACCCACACATACTCCCACATAATTAGTGTTTATTACTAATTTTATGTCCAAACATTTATTCTCCATATTGATGATATTAACATACCTCTACCTTTGGTCAATCTTGTGATATGAGATCAATGCTACACCACATGGAATTGATCCCTTAAATTAAAAAATTCAAATTCAAATTTTGTCAATTCTCAGCCACTTCATTTTCACCATGAGTCAACTTGTGACATGTTTCATGTTATTTATTGTTATTTACTAGACTTTAGAGGAATTCAATGCACATCATTTTAAATTGACACCAAAGTCATCTAGATCATTTGTATTGTCTAAGATTTTTGTTTTCAATCATTTCCACAACCATAAAGTATGTAATCGATGTTGATAAAAGTGTCCCAACCTTGCCTCTCAATGTTTTGTATTTAATTATTTATTATTTTTTTCTCATATGGGAAATAGAGGATTCCACTTGAGATGACACTTTTGGTCACGTGTCAAATACTTTGTAATTTGTGTAGGAAGTTATAAGAGCATCTAACATCATTATGACATTATAAGATGTGAGGTTACTTATGAAAGATTCTATGATGCATATAAGAGCATGATCATAGGGATTTGCATAGTATGCTTGACTTTTTACCAACTTGATTATGTATGTTATGACACATCATAAGACATTTTTAAATGGGTTAATAAAATAAACTTTAGAATGCAAAGTTTTACCCATTAGATTGTTGTCAACCATTAAACTTGTATTGAGAGAATTTACATTATTATCTTCAAATAAATAGAAAAAATAATAATAGTCTACATTACAAAAGCAATAAAATAAATACAATCTATCTACTAAAAAAACTAAACACAAAGACCTATACCAACAAAATATAAGTGTAGATAACATATTTTAAATGTAAAAAATTGATTAAATCTATATAAAATAATAATAAAAATCATATTTATATGTGATGCAAATAAACATAATATTATATTTGAATTGATTTACAATATTATGGACTTATAAAGCTATTTCTTTTCAACTATCAATACCTAAACTACCTAAGTCTCAAACTATTAAATTAACAAAATATGAATACATAACTACAAACTAATTACATGATAGAAAGAACACACCAGCAAGCACAGAGTGTAGGAACACATTAAAGTGAAACAACCGTTGCTCAGCTTCAACCAGAGTATCATAGTATCAGCTAAGCACTAGTTTATGTAAGATCAGATAATAATGGCACTAGTTTATGCCATCAAAGATAGAGGAGATAGGGGAGGCTTGTTGGTCTTGTGGGCTCAGCTTCTTCCACCACTTCACAAAACTGGATTCTCCCATCACAACCTCCTCCACACACAACTCATTCTTCTCAATCATTTGCTTCACAGAATTCTGGAATTCGTTGCACTTGCTCCTCACAACCTCTGGAGTTTCCCTTGGATTACTCATGAACCATGAAATTTCTTCTACACGAGCCCAAAAGCAGGAGTCCTTCGTTATTTGTTGCTGATTATGAAGTAGAGCCTGCTTCTTGTCTTCGGGTTTTATGTCTGCCAACCACTTTTCAATAGCTTTGAAGCGACGAGGCCTTGCATTTCTCATATAATGTCCCGAATCCTCATGCTTGCCCAGCCTGTAATAATTGGCAATGTCAAGAGGCTCCACCAGAAGCCTGTACTCTGTTGCCTTTTGAATCAATTCTTCAATGAACTGAAAGTCGTCAGGCACCTGATGAGTCTCCACCATTTCTTCTAACCTGTCATAAAAGGCAGCAAGGTTAAGCCTGCTAAGGTTAGCATAAAAATCTGGCTTCTCTTTTTCTTCCTTGAAAATCACTTCCTTGAAAGCGTCATAGTATACAATCTTCATCCTCGCACATCTGTTTCTATAATCTCTTAGTCTTGCCATATGTCCTGCTTCCTCCAACTTTGCTAGTTCTGCCTTTAGTTTGTTGCGGATCTCTATGAGCTTTTCTTCCACCTCTCCTGCAGCTCTTAGGGAAAGTCTGGCCTGAGAAGAAATACAAAGAACACAGGATTAATCTAACAAGTAATTTGTGTATTATCTTTGTAAACACAGAATGAATAGATCCGCCACTAACTCTTGCAGGTTACATTATAGATCTAATGATAGGCTTCCAAAACCTGACTGCTAAGTGATCTGTAGCTCTGTTCAGCTGAGTGAAATAACACTTAATTCTTTTTTTTGTTTGCAGATAATTAAAAAGTAAGATGAATAATGTCAAAAAACTTACTTGAATTCCAAGTCCAAGAGCATCTAGTTGGATTTCCATGGCAGAAGACAATGCACCTTGTGATAAGGGGAGCTTCGAAAGCCCTTCCAAGTTAACAATGCTCGTTTCAGCATGGAAGACTCTACCATACCCAGTGTGGTCTGAGATATTAGCCTGATCTTGAGCAGTAAACAAGGAATAAAATAGGATGGGCAACACAGCCTCATAGTTTTCAACACACAGAGCTCCCTTGTCTGAGCAAAACAAATAATACCCAAATGGTCTGTAAGGGCTTAACTTTACTGCAGGCTTCAGGCTTGCTATCAGTTTGTTTGTAGGTTCCATACTCGCAACAGTGGTGAAGTTAACCACTGCACAAGCATGATGTAGGACAGTGCGTAAATACATGGTTATGTCCAAGTCTGCAGGAGGGGCTTCCTCCCTTTGAATGTCATTATCATCATCGTTCATCTGCTTAGCAGACCTCTGCCAGTAAGGCAGCAGAGCTTCCAAAGGTTTAGACACAGATATGCAAGGAGCCAACAGAGTTCTGGCAAAAGTATCACCATTTGAAACAACATTGAAGAAATGATTTGCCCACCCCTGCCTACGAACCGCTCTGGTAAGAACTTCATCTCCAATCAGAGGAAAACCAAATGTGGTGGCAAAAACAGGGGTGTCCTTACCATATTTCTCCAAAATTGAGAGTGTGGCCAAAGTGGCAATTGCACCTCCAATGGAATGGCCTGTAAACAAAACATTTTTTCCTGTGCCAAGTACATCTGCAACCTGCGAGAACCAAAAAGTAGTTTGATTAATTCCAAGTACAAAACCATGCAATCTAGCAATGAATATACACAGGAAATCGAAATGTAATGTTGTCTGAATATAACATCAAACATGTAAAACCAGTGAAGTCAGATATGCCAATCGTATTTGGGAGTTAGAACTTAACTAAAATGGTTCCCTTCTAAAAAATCTACTTCTGCTTTACCTAGTCATAAAGTTTCTCCAATATTGTTTGCTGGATTTGGTTGGATAGATACATACTACATAGCAGATAGCTAGACTACAGAATAATATTAAGCGCTCTCTAGATGAAGGACTCGACCGATGACCGAATGTAGAGTATTAGATTTATAGATCTCTGAGTAGGAAGTTAAACAATGTCCTCTGGGACAAAGGACTCTCAACTAACGATATAATATCAGATTTATGGATCTAGGACTGGGAGGACCTTCTTCTTAGTAGTTCATTCTCCTTTGCTGTGTTTGGCTGAATGAATAGACAAACTGGACTAAACTGTAAATAATCTAAATGGGTTTGGATTTGGCTGCCTTTAGGTAGAGTCTGCCATCTTTGACTGTCAAGAGAGAACCACCCAAACCCATTTCAACCCATCCAGTTGATTTATTTTCTCCTAAATGGATCAGACTACTTGGGCAAACGGATAAACCTATAAGAAACTGGGTTTATTTACTCCAGATATGTAGGAATGAATCCGCAATGTTCAATAATAAGGACATCTAGTCTGGTTAAGTTCTACTCAATCTTAGATAGACCTGGCCTAAGATGAGGGAAAAAAATGCACCCAACTAATAAAGCCGAAACCTGTGAGGCTTTTATGTGGAGGGATAGCTGCTTCTTTTGACTATGCCCCAGGTTGCCCCCGCTACATAAGGCCTGCCATAGTCCTCCTATAAATGCCCCTTTGGAAATTCTAACTAAACAACTACCCAATTCTAACTGCAGAATACCCATTAGATAATCCCTAGTCTCGGCCATAAAGCCCAAGATTATAGAGCAACCTACCCACTTTCTGAAAACTTTCCACACATACAGTTTCTAAAGATGGCTAGATTGCTAACAACTGCACATTGTTTCTTAGACATTAATTCAGGCAACATACGTGCAGATTCAAAACATGTTTACTACATTTTAGCCCCATTCATAGTCAAGTCTAACCAATTTAAGTCTAGAAATAATTTACTGAGCTACAAACCTGTTGTTGGAGGTTGGCGTCCCAGATATCTAAAAATTTGGCGAGTGCCACTCTGTAGACACTGGCTCGCTCCCGGGGCTCCTTTCTTGTAGTACCATCTACCATGGACTCAAAATAATCATTACGCTCATTGATTTTGCACACAGCAAATTTGGTGTCTGTTTGACTAAAGGCACTGGAATCCAGAGAGCCAGAAAAGGCTAGGCAATTTGTGTTATTTCCAATATCTCGCCAAACATATCAATTAGTACTGTTGTAAGCAGCATAACCTGCCTTCCTTGCATCAATCAATCTCGCTTTGATATCTTCTAGTCCTCCAAGCCTACACTCAACATTCAACACAAACAAGAACAAATGAGCAACAGTACTCATATGCGAGACAACAAGGCTTAAAAATGCAGGATTTATCAAAGTATATTTAGTTATTTAGAATGTTGTCTATGATTATGAAAGGTAAAAAAATTCACAGAAAGTTGTTAATAAAACTAATTTTACTAAAAGCAAAATTGAAACTGTATTTACGATCTAAAGCAAAATCGAAGTATCTATCATCTGAAGAAATTTTTGCAGGGCTGCAGAACATCAACAAATAGAATGAAAGAGTCATAAAATTACTGACCTTGCAACAATCAAACTGTTAGCCATGAGTATGAGAAATTAGATCACCAATGCAAACTAGTGCTGTAATTCACAATGCAAAGGCTTTCCTTTCTTTCTTCACATGATGGTTTGAACGAAAACAAGCTCTATGTATAGCTGCAGAGGACATGGGTCCCCTAGTGAAGTTGACAAGCAAGAAGTGTAGAAATTTTGCTTGTGCAGAAACTTTTTTGTCAAGGGCACATGGGAAGGCACGTCCACCCTTGGTTATCAAGATTGTAAGGAATTCTTCCACAAGCATTTTCTTTTGATTATATTCGAATGTGTAAAATATGTTTACCTTGATATAATGATTATGACATAAAGAAGGTTTTTTTTTAATAAAATATGGAAAGCTCAAACTTTAATAAAACATTAACCACATCATTTCTATTGATATTTCAATTCTCCTAAAATATTTATTTTCAATTATAACCCCTCTTTTTCCATTGTCCATCCACTTAAATTTGATAATTTTAAAATATGAGGAAGTCTCAAAAAAATTATTTCTATTGATATTTCAACCCTTTTAAAATATTTTTTTCCCAACCATGACCCCTCTTTTCCCATTGCCCATCCAATTAAACTTTGAAATTTTAAAATATGAGGAAGTCCCAAGGAAATTGAGTGTGATTCTTCATGGTCAAGATATGTTTGTTTGAAAGTGAGTCTAAATGGTGGAGAACTTGTACTCTTCAAAGAGAGGTCACAAGTTCAAATCCTACAAGGGGTAAGGTATGTACGTCTTGTATTAGAAACATAGTTAGGTGCCTCCTATATAGTGGGAGTATGGAGTAGTCTCATATACTATGTCATTTGTAAATCCAAAAGCAAATCACCCGGTATTGTGGAGTATAAAGATTCTATTTCCAATCACATTAAAATCTATCATAAATGTAATCATGAACAACCTCAAACATGAAGACATGATCAAATGAAAGAAACAAATTGATATTTGTCTCATGAATATGTTGTTTATATCAAAACATTCCTAATTACTATGAAACCACAAAACCATGAATTTCTTCCTAAGTTGTCTTTATGGCACATAAAATGAGTACTAGACAATGCATTTATAACTCATAAAATACTTATATGTAAGCCAAAGCCACCTAGCTTTATTGGTGTATATATATCTATGCGAAGGAAAACAAATTTTAGATTAATTTAATGAAATGTAAATAAATAATTAAAAATTACATTATGCTAACAAATTATTAGTGTATGTTAATAAATTTGATAGATTATATGTATTATTTTAGAAAAGTAAATGAGAAGATAGAGTTATTTAGTTTCAAGATTAAAGAATGAGTATCTTTGAGGTAAGATTTTAGAGTTTGATTTATGTATGTACAAAAAATAATGCTTTTCTATGAGTGAAGTTTTTATTAATTTGTGTTAGATTTGAATTTTAATAGAGAGCAACTTTATGGATTTGGGACGAAGTTGTAGTCACAAATTAGTAGACTCCAGTTTGGACTCATCCACACACAATGATGTGTTGTCTTTCTCACCTAATTGATAAGCATATACTCTACACTTCCTAAAGAAGTAGAGAGTGGTGGTATTTATAAATACATAAAAAGGTTGTTAATTCATGACAAGGAGATAAGTTCTCTTACATGAACCCCTAGAAAGTATAGAAAGATTGAAAACAACAAGCTATGGAACTATATTATGCAAATTTGTTACTCCTTTTAGTGCACCAAATTGAAATTTGTGTTGTTATTAATTGCATCCAATGCTTTAGGATGAGAGATAACAAGTTATCCTAGATTATTATAAATAAATGAATTGAATTCCTTTAAATTCTAGCACATATCATCAAATTATACCAACATTTTATTTAGACGACTCAAGATAGAAGGATCAGTGGAGCCAATTGGCCAAATTTGAATTTTAAATTTTAAAAAGAGGATAGGTCTATAACTATGGGGTCACCTCTATAATCATAGAAGTGTCTCAAGATGAGAAAACAATTATCTCAAGGTGGCTAATGAATAAATGAGGGTATGTGTATAAGTGAATGTGATAAATTAGTAGATAAGAGAATGCATAGATGTGTGTGTGTGTATAAGGATAGGGTAGGGCTAAGTGTATAGGGATATGTATGTATGTAGATAAATAAATATACAATAGAATAAGTGTAACTTCACACAATATCATGTCATTTCTCACTATGTGCATGCATCAAGACATTTCCACAAATAAGCACATTACTTAATAAGAAATGAGTGGGTATCCAAATTTCACCATTATATTTTTCTCCACTTTGAGGTGCATGTGAATCCCAAAATATGTTAAAAATCCAAAAAAAATATATAAATGAAAGCAAATGAAAACATCAATAAATCTAATTTATGGATTAAAATATGATGTAATTATTAATTAATTAATCATGGAGATTCATATAATCAACACATAAAATAGGAAACATAACATCAAATGTATAGGGAGACACCCTTTCAGGAAATAACTCCACCATCAAAAATAAGTAAAGTCGATATTAATCCCAAACAACATGTTATAATAATATATCAACTATCTCCCTTCAATTTGATAATATTTTGGTAGCATAATTGTGCTCAACCTAAAATAGACCCATGAAAAATCATTAAGGAACCTAATTTATAGAGAACCAAAGGGGAAAACCATTGATGGTTTTCCCAAACTAAAACCACTAAAACCCATGGTATGGAAAAAATCCAACACGCCCATATGACAAATAATCATTTCCTCCCTAAATAGCAACCATACTCATCAACATTTTTGAGCAATAACTCAAGTGGGCACACACCCCAAAGTAGTGCTCTATTTTTTAATCTACTACATAATTTGGACTCCTAATGCCTAGGAATGGGAAAGCTGTGTAAATGCACTCTAAATAATTTGTAAAATTGTCATCATTATAATCCACCTTCTTTCTTAATTCCACTACACCAAGTATTCAAGTTAATCAAGAGATTAATAATAAATAAATAATCCCTTAACCACCTACATGGACATCCAATTAGTTATTCCAAAGGTGTTGAAGACCTGACATTAATATATTAGGATTGCAATTAAATATTTCTCTATCGTAACATTCTTCCATATATTGTGTATTGCAATGGCATAGATAGGGATATATAATGAATCAAGTATAAAATGGAAGTCATGTGGCCTCCTTAAACTAATAGAACTTATCCATTCTCACTAGTTTCATAAGTGAATCTACTATCTAAAGTATCAACATTCTAGATCATAACCTTTCCACTCTCCACTATCCCTTGAATAAAGGGTATGTGCAAGGAGATGTGGGACTAAAAGGGGGTCTTAAGTAGCCACTTTTATTTTGAAATCAGGAAAGACTGATCATGATGAGAAATTGAAGATAGTTATGCTCAAAATTTGAAGGCACAACAAGAACACGAGTCATAGTGCTCCAAATATACTTTCTAAACTATTTTTTTAAAATGGTGGAGAATAAGGGGTTCAAAAAAGGGAGAGCACATAACTTGTGCTCTTGTTTTTGTCAAAAACATAACATAGCATCTAGTGTGTTCCCCATAAAATATTTTAAAAAATAGTATTTAAAAATCACTTTGGTGAGAAATTAGCTAACACCATGTAGTTTATGCCTAATTTTTCTGCTAATTTTTTAATGAATATATAATTTTTTACTAATTTTGAAAGTGGACACATCATGAAAAATAAAAATTGAGTGTGCTACCCCTTGATTTTTTGGAAACTAATAAAAAATAATAATTTGATGTGCAAAGAATAGAGTCTATTTTGTAAAAATGTAATTTGTTTCAAATTTAGACAAATAGGTAAAAAATGAGACAAAAAATACCATATGTAGGTTTTTGACAAAAATGGAGACACTAGAAAAACAAATTAAAGATCAAAACCCTAAAATATTGAAAATGTGAAAAAAAATGCATGGTTAGAAAGCTAACAAATAGTTCAATGTTACTACATCATTTTTTTGACTTGACATTGAAACACATGCAAAATTGAGGGGGAGCATGCTCAAGATTGTGTCAATTTTTTACATTTTTCAAAAACACCTCTTTGGACATTGAAATGTCAATTAAACCCTTTGGGTTTGTGATAAGGTGGAAAAAGTGAAACCTTAGGGCTTCACCTTAGGATTTCAAGGTTTTTCACAATGGGGTATTAACATTAAGATTGGATTGAGGGGATATGAGATTGACTTCCAACCTAAAAGGTGAGTCAATCAACCCTTGTGGATCTAAAAAAGAATGATTTGAAATGGATTTTGTATGAAATTCAATGATGCAACTAACTAGTGATGAAAACACGCTACTCTCATGTAAAACAACAAATCTAGAAGGTCACTAAAACATTTAATATTCAAAAAAAAATTGAGTAGACTTGTATGCACCTATCATATAAATTTGGAGCTTAATTTGCAACACTATGTCGCCCAAGGTACCTATATGTTTAAGTAACTCAATTTGAAATCTGTCTTCACAGTCCTCAGAAGTCTGATTAGAGGTTTCTTCCTTTCAAATCCTACTATTGGATCTTCATTGAATGCTAAGATAGCCGAGTTTTCATATCTTGTTAGGTTGTAGGGTTTGAATGCAACAATGGATAAATGATCTTCAATCTTCCTCTGAACTTCTTCAGATCTACAACCTACACATTCAAAGAGAGAGGAAGGGTTGTGTCATATAGGGTCTTGCCTTAGTCAAACCCCATGTTGGTGTTTTCACCTCCATAATGGAAAAATTGATAAAAGAGAGCTTATCCTTTTGAGGGATAGAGGCTAAATGGTAAATGAACACGTTGAATCAAAAATTGGATGCAATTCACCACCCAAATCTGATTTCCTTGAAGGAGTGACATCATGCACATCTCCTTAAAGCTCAATTGTAATTTGGATTTATTTGCTTGGAAGACCTACAAATATTAGTCCTCACAAACAAAATGATAGCATAATCATGAATAAACTCACATAAAACTTGACATGATGTTGAACAATGTTGAAATGCTGCAATAAATCTTCTCTTGACTACTCTTAAATATTGATAATGATTGCTTGATAATTCTCTTTATTTACAATTCTTGATAGATGATTTCATTTAATTTTCAAATGATGGAATGAATTGGTATTTATATGCAATTAATCTAATTTACCAAAAAGGAAATCCCAATAGTTGACATTTGACATTTTAAATTCAAATAGTAAAATGGAAACTTCAACATATTACAAAATGGAGCGGAAATAGGGGGACCAAGTCACCTAAGGCGCCATTGTCCTGACCCTATTTTACAAAGTGTAATGTCTCGAGAGAAAAATATTAATGTTTTTCCTTGGTTTTGTCCATGGATTTTCTTGATAAATATTCAAATGGTCCATGGAATGCATAATTTAGGACATTAGATGTGCAATTAGGTCCATGAACTTAGGAGGGAGAAAAATCTAGTGTGAAACCATCAAGGGTGACAATTTACGATGCTACAATTCAAAGCCTAAGGAAAATCCAACCCTAAGGTTAGAAATTACCATAGTTGAAAATAATGTGAGTGGCCTATAATGTGCTCACATTATTTTTTGTACTAGATTTCAATAACACACTCACATTATTTTAAAGGAAAAATGATTCTCACCTTCTATCTCTCCCCCCCTCTCTACCTCCCTCCCCTCTCTACCTCCTATCCTCTCTCTATCTCTCCCTCCCCTCTCTATGTCCTACACTCTGTCTCACCTCTCTACCCCTCCCCCTCTCTCTTTTATGATTTTCTTAGTAGACATCCATTTCATGTCATCCTAGAACAGTTACACTTAGGACATTCATTACTAAAGTTACCTTGGATTGAGTGGAGGACTATCATAAAAATAGGGCATTCATATTGGCACGTAGCAACATGTCCTTCTACTAAAGCATTATCCATGGTTTAGGGTTTAGGGCCTAGGATTTAGGGTTTAGAGCCTATGATTTTGGGTATTTGATTTAGGGCTTAGGGTTTAAAATTTATGATTGATGATGGAGGGTTTAGGGTGGCACCTACCTCTCTCTCACTCTCTTCTCTTTACACCACTTATTTATATATATCCCCTCACTACCTCTCCATTTATCCCTCACTCCCTCCCTATGTCTATCTTTATCACTCCTTCACTCTCTACTCCTACCTACCTACCTCTCTCACTCACTCACTCTCTCTCTCTCTCTTGTTGTGTCTCTGTCTATATTTCTTTGTGAAACATCTCTCTCTATCTCTCTCTCTCTTCTCTAATTGTCCCCTCCTCTTCTTGTTGGGGTTAGACTTCATTCAAGTGATAATGCAAGCAAGTTATAACATAGCCACATTTTAGGGAGACACAAAAATGGTAAAAAATGCATGGGGTCCCCATGATTTAGGATCCACATGCTCTTTTATTTTTCATTTTATGCATTACCTGACAATCGAACACCTTTTTCATGGTGTTGAGGATGTATATCTTTATTGAATTGTTTGCATATTCCACCACCTTTATTTTTTTTATCAACATAGAAGAAGAAAATTGCATGTTGTTAGGCTGAATTTGGTTCTATGAACTAATATTTTCATGTTTTAGTGTTGGAATGTTAATTATCATGCATTTTTGTTTGAATTTGATGATATAGAATCATTTTTTTCATTTTTTTTTACTAATTCTATTATATTGATATAGAATTGAACATTTAATATGAAAGAATTTGTTTAAAAAATTGATTTTGAAGGTGTGTGAAGCCAAAAATGAAGAAAACACAATTGTGTAATTGGCCAAATTGATTCTTGAATTTTAAGGTTCTCTCTCTTTGTCTTTCTACATTTTGTGCATTCCACCTTGTCAACATAGTTCATGTGCTATATTTCATACCATTCATAGTAATAAATATATTGATATAGGATTTGTGTATCAAATTAAATTCACGCATGCATCAATATACTTGAAAATTCACATTTTCTCAATGCACAACCAAGTGTCACTTGGTCAATCATAAAACAACATATTGGTCAAGAATCTCTTAACTAGGTAAATAAAATAGGCATGAATTAGGTTTTAATTGATATCATAATGATTCCATTGCACAAGGTGTTACTCAATATCCACAAAGCTCAAGTAGTAGTAATACTTATTAAGCTTCATTATGGTCACATATTCTTTATAGTGCATCAAGTGTTGATCATATTTGAACATCTTGGGATGAAGACATTTCATGTTTCCCAATACTTTATTGAGTTTCTTTGTTATGCATCAAGTGTTACTTGGTAATTATAGAACCTTAGTTACATTAGGTCATTTCTTGACCCATGATGCAATCTTGGATCCTTTATTTGTTCTAAATGCTACTTGAACAAGTGAACATCCTTAACAATTCAATCATACCCTATTCAATAAATTTCCCCTTTTGATTCTTCACTTTTTCTCTATGGTTGGTTAATACATTTGCACCATAATTAGGTAAGTGTTTAAATGATTTAAACTATAACAAGGTCTATTATTTAACTTCAAGAATGGTTTCAACCATATTATTCTCATGGTAGGGTCAACTACCTTGGCTAGTAAATCCAATATTTAATTTACCATCCCAAATTGGTTCAAGTTCTTATGGATATAAAATTTTACATCTCAAAGTCCACTTTCAAGTTAACTATATCATTTTTCATCCCTTATGTCACAATAGATAGAATATCAAAATACACACATAATAATTTGACTACAACATGAATGCACAACTCTCAAGTAGAAAATATCCTTAATTATTATTAGGACACATCAAGCATTTTTTTGAATATTGTTACATGCTCAAAACACTTGAATAGTGTTATTATTTAGTATCCTCACCTTTGCATTTAGTATAGAAGATTAAACCTAGAAGACTACTAAAATGCTTGCAATTTATCATTCAAAGTATTGTCTTATAGCTTATATATTTACACCAAATTGGATTAATACTATAAATATCCCTACACTTGGTAACATACATTAGGAATCAATTCATAATAATGATTTTTTATTTGCACTAGTGATGTAAAAAATGGAATTAATTAGAAGTATTTTTATTTGCAATAATTTGTCTAAATGTAATCTTAATTCACATCTATAGAAAAATTGGTAAGACAATTCACATGATAGAACTAATCTCTATGTAATTAATGATACATATATAGGGTTCAACATCATGCCAAGGAAATGACAAAAGAATCTAACACTAGATGAGTGTGAGGAATAAAATGCTAAGAAAATGGAAAGAATGAGGCTACATTGTCAAAGTAGGAAATTGAACACCATAGAAGAAGACAGCATCATTTCCAATTGAAGATGAATATGAAACATCCAATCAAGCTAAGAGAGAAAATGAGTTGGTAGAAAAAAGGAAAAAAATGTAAGACCTTTGTGGAATGAGGAAATTGAATCTCGAAGTTGGAGGAACTCAATCTTTTACATCTCAAGTTGGAGTCACACAATTGTTCACATCTCAAATTGAAAGTACACCATATTTTCTATCTCAAGTTCAAGGTACATTGTCTTTTCCATCTCAAGTTGAAAGTGCACAATTTACCTCATCTCAATTCAATATTGAAGAAATTCCTAATATTTAGGCAACTTTACCATTGAGAACACCTAAAATTTTGCATAAAAGCCTATTTTTTATTGATATTGATGAGAATATTTTGAAGCTAATGGTTGATAAGATTCTTATGAGTACTTATTGAAGATATGCCAATAAGATATGGAGATTATTTTTTGAGAAGATAAATGAAACTGAAAGATGTCAACTATTTGTTGAAATGATAGGAAATCTAAAATTTAGACCCATTATGAAGATTCTTGACCTAAGAAACATCATAAATGTTTCAAGTGAAAAACCTATTATAAAAAATATAATGAGTGCATATGAGAGTTTGGGTTCCACTTTATGCACCAAAGATAGTAATGTCACACGATGTGTCATTACATCAATAATAGTAAGAAATCAAACAAATAAAGCTCACCTCATTAGAAAGACAAGTCAAGAATTGAAAATAAGTAGAAAACTCTAATGAGAATTGTTGGAAGGTGTGAAAGAGTGGAGGACCCAAATAACAATTAATTATGGGCATTCTCCAGTAGACTCCCACAAAAAGATAAAACCAATCAGTGAAGCCTTGAGACCCCTAATTGAATAATTTTGTAAAAATAACACAAGGGTACCTCCTAATCAAAGATATGTTGTAGGAAGGAGAATTGTTTGTCAAAAATGTGAGCCATATCCAAATATTTTTTTGATATGATTCAAACAATTTTTTTTACTGAATTTCTAGAGATGTATCCTCAAATTAAAATTAGTCAAAGACATTTTAAAATGGAAAAGATTTTTTATGTCAAAATAAATCACACATGCACAATTTGTTGTATAGTACATATTGAGTTTTCTAATCATTATGATGTTTATCAGAATATGTGTAGATTTGCATACTAACGATTTTTTGTAGGAGTATAAGATACTAGCTCCACCTATATCTTCAAGATATTTTATATCAAGCATTTTATGTCAGAGATTGGATGGTCAATTATTCTACAAGAAATTATGCCTAGATAGCACATGTGAACATTGGTGGATTGCAACATTTTCCAAATTTTCTAAATATAGAGAACGCACTTGCAATTGAAAGTGAACTAGAAAGATTTGGAAAATATAAGATAGTGGCATACAATATAAAAGATGGTAAATAAGCAAAAAGGTGCACAAATTGGTGAGTGAAAATATACCAGTGTATCAGTTTATGTCTATTTTTGAGAGAATATAGTGTATGAGTATGCAATTCATACCCATAGATCTTGATGGTTGGACTTGCAATTCAAGTTATGCAATGACATGTTTCCACTCGGTACCATAATTTCAATTGTTGACTTTATAAAGAACTACACACTACAACCATATAATGAGGTACAATCATAGTATTACAACTCCACACATGTTATATTTGTGTATGTAACATTCATTCATGCACATGAAAGTATAAAGGAAGACATGAAGATCTTGAGGGAGTCACTTTTATATCAGTGATGATTGCACACATTCTATAGAGTTTGTGCAAGGTTGCTTTTAGGTGTTCTACCATGAATTGGCTAGCAAGAACATATCATATGGTTAGATAATTATGCATCAAAATTCAAGAAATCAAAAATGTTTTATTGGTTGAGTAGGATGCATAAGATCATTGGTGTTCAAAATATGTGGAATTTCTCAAAGGACAAGCATGAAAAGGGGGATCATGATGGTGCAAGAGCATGTATTAAAAGAGACTTAGCATGAGAAGAGTTGAAGTACAAATAAAATTCAAAGTAGATAAATGCATCATCTATCATTGAATGGTGTAAGGATACAATGGGTCTAGGTAATGAAATTAATTCTGCAGTTCATATATTTTTTGGTTGGTAGATGATACTAACATTGCAAAATATGAAGATGTACATTGATGGGATCGAGTGAGATACACTCTTTTAGAAAATCAAATGTAAGTTCATGGTGTATTTATATGAGGAAAATGGTGTGATTTTATTATCCATGTATAAATCAAGTTTGAAATGAGTGTGGGTCAAAAGATTGGGTTGATGTATAGTGTACAATAAGTCTAGGCTCACTTGAGACATATCAACACCCAACAACAATACAACTCATAGAGATGGAAATGTTAGTCAAATTTGAATACATATCAAATCTAGTTCAACTAGGTAATATCTACATACATAGTTTAATAAAATTCAACATTTTATCTTATTTTGTAGTTTTTTTTGCATTGTTGACTAAATTCATCTAATTGGATGCACATATCAATGCAAGGGATGCTTATGCAATAATTGTAGATGAAGACAATGAAGAAGGAATGGATTGCTATTTATATTGTTGTATTGAGAAAAATAAATAAATTAGAGGCCCATGTTAGAGATGGAGAAAATATATTGAGTATCTTATATGGTTAGTGGTTGTTATTGGAACATAGATTAGAAGGTACCCAATTAATAATTTTGATGTGTGGTTGTTTGAGGACTTTGACATGCATACAAATATTTTTCATTACTATAAACTTGTTATGGAATCAAATTTTCATTTGATAAAATATGGGAGAAACCATTGAACAAGAACTTATGGGAGTTTCATGAGTCTGACCATGAGGCAATACTTGACACAATAAAGAGTAGAGAAGATTTGTATGGTTCCTTGGATTGATTATAAATGAAAAAAATTGCAAATTCAAGTTGATTTGTATATGTACATCAGATTTATATATTTGTACAAGTAAAATTATGTTCCTTCAAGCTACAATCATGTCTCCAAATTGATGTCATCCTTAGTTCTAGATCTAGATCTATCATATAATGTTGATAGGTTTAACTTTACTTAGCAATTGTGCTTCTCATTGAGTTGATTTCTTAGAAGATTCTTATCATCATCTTCTTGTGTATTGGTATGCCTAACTTGTTTTTGTTTATATGTGAATTTATGTTAGGTTTTCATGGCAAGTATAAATTAACATTGTATGATTGTGGGAAGGTTTTGTATAATTTGTACACGTAAAAATCCTATAAATTTCACTCATGTGATTCTACATTAGGTTTACTTTATGCTTTTAATTCATAACTTTGGTATGCCTAACTTGTTTTTGTTTATATGTGAATTTATGTTAGGTTTTCATGGCAAGTATAAATTAACTTTGTATGATTGTGGGAAGCTTTTGTATAATTTGTATACATAAAAATCCTATAAATTTCACTCATGTGATTCTACATTAGGTTTAATTAATTTGTATGCTTTTAATTCATAACTTATTGATTACCAATATATTGTGTGAAGGTTGGGTACCTATTTATTCCACATCAAACTCTTATGGTATTGCCTAGTGTTTTTTTTTAAAAATCAAAAGTACATTGAGAGAGAAGAGGATAATGAAAATTTTGTAGATTTGTAGTCCTCTAAGCACATATTCTAGGATATAAGGAAAGGTTGGAACTACTTTAGAGGCTTCCAAAAACATGGTCAAGAAACTTTTTTGGTCATTCAATATCCATGATAAAATCATAAAATGAGGATGATTTGAAATATTATGTGTGCTTAAGATTATGTGAGACTAAAAATTAATAAGATTCAATAGATAAATAAATATAAACGTGTTTATTTCCTAGTCTATATGGAGAAACATACTAATGTGGGTATGTTTTGAGAATAGGTGATAAGTATCACTAATAATTTTGATAATGGTAATAATAAAATTAATGGTAAACAAATAATTTCCAAGAGAGACAGAGTTTCATGTGAATGGTTCAAATTCAAATAATCCTTTTACATAAGAACCATGAGTGTAAGCATAATAAAAATATATAGGTTATACCATATCTAGAATTGAAATTTGTTCATAATCATTATAGAGAAGGTCCTAGGGTTTCATTTATTGTTAACCTCCTTAAGAGGCTTATTGAATTTAGAAGAATGTGACCTCTTAAATTCTTCCATAGATGTGAATAATGGTGATGGTTAAATTATGTGTCTTTGATTGTTAATTATATAAGAAAGAAACATTCAAGTATCACTAAAAATTTACAAAACCCCTTATGGGTTATAGGCTACCATATGAGTAGAAATTTAGATGGCTCAACAATCTTATCTCAAATCTAAAAACTTACATCTTGCACTAGACTATGCCATCATCTACAAACTCTAAACCATCTACAAAATTATGGTAAGTACATTGATAGGATTTGAACACCAACCACTCATCTTATATTTATACAAGAATACTTGGAAACCATAGAAGTTGATTGCATAGTTTCCGTATTTTCCTAACATAATCTAGATATAAATGAGGTCATGCATATAGAGCCTAATTTACACCTCCTCCATGTTAATTTAATTTATGAGATTCATAACTAATTCTTTCCTATTATACATATAGTTAGTCTTTCTTGATACCTACTGATATATGGTTGAAAATTTATAAGAGTTAAAATATGTCATAAAATATCTAGCCTCATTAGCCCATTTTTTTCATGATCACATCCATTTACACCTCCATCAAGAAAAAAATAAATTTCTTACATTCATGACTAATCCTATTACCATTTAAAATTATTTTCCTTTCCATGATTGCATTCAATTATATCTCCATCATGCTATGTAAGAGTTGTTGATGAACTCAAGCACCCAGGCTCACCTGCAAAACTGACATTAACCTTCTACACAAGAGTAGCAAGAGGATGAAATGCTAGAATATGGTGCAATAACATAATGATGATATTATCACACTCAAAATGATACAATATGCATTAGCACTCCCTTGAACTGACTGAGCTGATATGAGCTCATCTAGACTAGATAGGAAGGAGAGGTGAGTGTTGATTATATAGTAGAATGTGGGAACATAATCCCAAGAGGGGTAATAACTCTCAAATAATAAAATTAGGTGGGAGTTATTCCTACTTGGAAAATTCCAAATAGGTGGCATAGCCTACTTAGACGGAGAGAAAAGAGTGGTTTTGTGAGGTGGCATAAAAGGCCAAAAGAGGGTGTGAGACTCAACTACCCAAGTGTGGGTGAGAGTGACACATGTAATCTATGGATTACACCATGTGTCCTCACATGAACCATGTCTTGTATAACCTAAGTATGCTTAATAATGTGTAGGAAAAATAAATATTAAAAAAGCTTACACTAACACCCCCCCTTAAGCATAGCTTAGGTGGGTGAAAAGACACAAGGATGGGTCCTGACTACTAGGCCATATTAGGTACCCATGTACAAAATAATCTCTTAGAGAAAAGGAGAAAAAATAGTGGTACAAAAATCCTCCCCAAAAGAGAGAAAATAAAACAAGATTCCCAACATAAGAAATAATCCCATGCAAGGAAGAAGTTCCCTCCAAAATAGAAAGGATAAGAAAGACTATGTAGCCTTCCCTCAAGTATTCAACTGTACCAATGGTTGATGCTCAAAACTAGATGTAGAAGATGGTCCATGATCATCGAACAATGTTCCTCCCATTAGTAAGAAACAAAACCAAAGGTGCATGAAAATTTCTTCCCATTCCTGAAAGGAATATAAGGGAAGAAAGCTCAAAAATTGTAAGAAGCCTTTGAAAACTGCTCATCTATCTCCATGTTGATGTTGAAAGCTGCCACCATCAAATCAAGTGTTCTAGGCCACACTGATGAAGATGAAAATCCATAACCTAGTAGGGATGTATTTAGAACAAGATCCAAAGACTCTAATATCTCCTCTGAAGACAAAGATGCCTCCCCTGAATGTTGCTCAAAAGTATCCACAATCATGTCAAACTATGATGAATGATCACATGGAGAATGAACAAGAGGATCCAAAGGTTCCTCCACAAAAACTGAAGAAGAATAAACTTCATAAAAGAGAAGATGGATGTCATGAATAGTGTCTCCCAAGTCTGAAATATGATACTCCATAAACAAACCTGCAATGTCTGTCAAGTAGTCATCCGAAGTAGCTATATCTGGAAGATGATGTGTATCCTACTGCACTAAATTACAAGAAGCCATGAATGTAGCAACACAAGTATCCTCACAAGCAATAGTAGATGGAGGAGAAGGAATGAAAGGCTCAAGAACTAGATCAAATGTGAGAATACCCAAGCTCAAGTAGCCAAAGTTCTCCTCAAAATAAAAAAATCACACTAGGAGTGTGATCAACAACCAAAGGATCAAAACCATCATTAGGTGCAAATCCTGAAAAGGTGTATAACTGAGATGTATGATCAACTATCCCAGTAGCATTTATCTCTCTACTCTCCAAGTCTCTGATGATAACTGAATCAGGTGTGAATTCTACAGTCTTCCTTGTTCCACCATGAGTGATCTGATAGATGGAAAGAATATTGTTTGAAAGATTAGGTACACAAAACAACATTGAAGGTGTCATCCCCAATATGAATAGATCCTTTCCCAATTACATTCATGTATGTATTATTTTCCATTAGAATAAGTGGCACAACACAAGGCTCAAAAGAAGAGAACATAGACTATGTAGAAGTCATATGATGAGAAGCTCCAAAATCTAGGAGCCATCTCCCTGATCCAAGAACTGTAGAGGCACAAAGAGCTTTACCTTTTGATTTACCTACCCCTGAAGCATGGCCTTTTTCCTTATTAGATTCTAAATTTTTTTAATTTTTAGAATTAGAAGAAGCTGAATCAACCATTTGAGAAGGAAAACTGATTTTGTTCTTCTCAAGAAGATGTTTTAGTTCATCAATATCCTTCTTATAACAAAAATGTTCTTCATGTCCACTCCTCTTTCAATATGCACAAGTGGGATTCTCCTTCTTAGATGAATCCTCTTTTGAAGAGAATTTAGAGTCTACTTTAGAAGTAGATGAAGATTGATCTAAATCTTTATTTCTATCTCCTTGGTTCCTTTGTTTCTTATTTTTCTTATTAGTGCTTTGTTTTGTAGTCAAGGCTTGAGACTTGGAAGATTTAATAATGCCCATTTGAATCAATTTATCTTGCTCCTTTGTGAGATCAACTGTGAACTCACTAAGAGAAGGCATAGTAAATCCTTTTCCTAAGGCTCTTTTTATTGCATGAAATGTAGAAACAGACACTGCATAATTAGGACCAAGTTTTGAAAGAATACTCAAAATCAGCTATGAGTCATCCTTTTTAACTCCACATTGCTCCAATTACAATCTTATGGCATTAAATTTAGTAAAGAAATCATGAATGGAGTCAAAATTGTATGGGCTCAATCCTATGAGCTCATTCTCCAATGAATGTGCTCTCAAATCATCATGTTTACCAAAGAGAGTATTCAAAGTATTCCACACTTCATTTGGTGATTTTGCAGACATAATATGAAAGTGTAGATTAGGAGATACAACCAGGCATAAGGTGCCAAAAGCTTCATCACACTTGTTGAACCATTTAGGATTTTCTTCATCCTCTGAAGGTTCCTTTTCAATACCCATTGTTATTCTATACAATTTTAACTTTCTTAAGTGATGTTCCATTTCATTTTTCCACTCAAAGTAATTGTATGGTGTAAGTAGAGGAATCATTTTATCCATTTTAGATTGTTGTTGTAGTGTGAGAGAACAATAAAAGAAGAAACACATAGAGACACCCCCCTTTTCACTCAATAAAGAATTCCCCTCAACAAAAAATGATTTGGTACTTTATAAATTAGTCCGTTTACAATGCTGGAGTTGTTTTGCAGAGTTTTGCAAGTGTCCAAAATGGACCCAAATACTAAAAGTACAATAAAATCTCAAAATCAAAACCTTAGAATAGCACCATAATGTAGTTCTAAGAAAAATACCAACTTTCAAAAAATGAATCACCTTGATATGAGGTCATACACGAAAGTTACAGATGTTTGAAGTTCAAAAAATGGTGATTGTTCTTTAGATTTGATGAGAAAACTGAATTTCTTGAAAAACAAGAGCACTTGAGAAAAAAATGATTCCACCACTGCGAAGCCTACAAAATTCTACCCCAAACCAAAAAAATTTCTCACAAAACGAAGCCTGGATGATTGAGTTAGAGGCCTCTAAAGTTTGACTGTGAAATAAAAAATGCAAATGAAGCAAGGTTTGAGTTAGGGAAGAAAATGTTGACGTTTGGAAAAATTGCTGCCAAATTAAGAACTCCTCCAAAAATAACAACTTCTAGATAAATTTGGAAGTATCGCCAAATTTGGTAGAGATGCCAAAAATACAGCTAAATGTAGCCAACCTGCTCAATTTTAGACCTTCGCCAAAATTGGCGAACCACTAGAAGAGGCTCCAAAAATGGCAGAGGCATGCAGTATGAAGTCTAGCTAGATCTATATGACACAAAGGCAGAGACAGTGGCGCAACATTATGGACGCAGAAAGAAGTTTTTAATTTTCTAAAGCTTTTTTTGAAATTTGTTTTTGAAATTTTCAATAAATAAATAAAAAAAACTTTGCCAAATAAGTCGGTGGCCTTTTCTTCAAAAACCGTCCGCACCCTTTAAGAGTGTGGGACCCAATGGTGGGGCCCACATACCTTCAATTACGACTTTGCAAGGCCTGTACAATACTTTTGCACAAGTTCCTTTTTTCACTTTTGATTTTTTTTTGAAATTTTCTTTTTTTTTTTAAACATTTTTTGAAAATTAAAAAATTATAATGAAATTTTTACAAAGATTTTTAATAAAAATGAAAAACCCGAATGTATTCTTTTTCAAATAAATATGATAAAATTTGCAAGAAATCAAAAGAAATTGGAATTTTTTGAAAAAATATCACCTTGAATTGCGTGCAAGGGGTTTTTGGGAAATTTTTTTGCCCCAAATTCAATTTTGTCCAAATTGGATAAATTATATATGAAAATGGGGGTTTTGGGGCCTTGTAGACTCGATGGAATAGTCCATTTTGGCTCAAATTCTAGAAAAAGATCAATATTGAATTCTCCCAAATTCAAGGAGGGGCTTACAGATTTGAATGCTTTGATACCATTTAAGAGTTACTGATGAACTCAAGCACCTAAGATCACTTGTAAAACCAAGATTAACCTTCTACATGAGAGAAGTAAGAGGATAAAATGCTGGAATATGGTGCAATAACAAAATGATGATATTATCACACTCAAAATGATACAATATGCATCAACATTCCCTTGAACTAATTGAGTTGATATGAGCTCATCTAGACTAGATAGGAGCAAGAGGTGAGTGTTGATTATATAGTAGAATGTGGGCACACAATTCCAAGAGGGGTAATAACTCTCAAATAACGAAATTAGATGGGAGTTATTCCTACTTGGAAAATGCCAAATATGTGGCATAACCTACTCAGAAGGAGAGAAGAGAGTGGTTTTGTGAGGTGGCATAAAAGGCCAAAAGAGGGTGTGAGACTCAACCACCCAAGTGTGAGTGAGAGTGATACATGTAATCTATGGATTACGCCACATGTTCTCACATGAACCACATCTCATATAACCTAAGTATGCTTAATAATATGTAGGAAAAATAAATATTAAAAAAACCTGTAGCACTAACATGCTAAAATTTAATTTTGTAAATATGGGACTCATTATCTTATAGTCTAGAGAATGCACAAAAGGTTAATAACATGTTTTGTAAATTACTATCCTCACTTGTGTCTCTTTTTTTATAATTACATTAATTTACACCTCCATCATGTTAAATTTCATTTCTAAGATTCATAACTAATTCTTGCCTATTCTACGTACAGTCAGTCTTTCTTGACACCTATCGATAGATGCATGAAAATTCATAATAGTTAAAAAAACACATCTCATAAAATCTCTACCCTCATTGGCCTCTCTTTTTCATGATCACATCCGTTCACACCTCCATCATGCAAAAATTGAAGTTATTACTTTCAGTACTAATTGTATAACCAATTAAAAGTCATGTCCTTTTCATGATCACATTTATTCCTATTTCCATCATGCTAAATTTAATTTTTTACATGCAAGAATCATTATCAATTGGTATGCATATGCTTCCTTTGAATGAAATATATCAATTGGTGCAATTCCTTGTCGGTCCCAATCAATTAGGTCAGGGTGATGGAGAGAAAGGATGATGGAGAAAACAAATGTGGATTCGAAGAGGGTGGGGAGATCCAAATCATCATAGTAAAGTATGATGGCCTCCTCTTTAGGTATGTCATCAAGAAAATCGGTTTCTGAGCTAATATTGTTCAAACTACTAGTGGATGTTGTGGATCCATTTTGTTTCTTGTCATAGTTGAGACCCAATTGTTTAGGACGTGTGGGTGTTTCAATAGGCTTACTCATTTCATGTTCATCAACACCAAGCCCTCCCCCCTGATAATTATATTTTTCTGCTCACTTGGAAGCGTGAGGGTAAAATTTTTGGAAGTATTCTAGAAGAGGAGGCGAAGGCTTGGGTTCTTCTCTGTAAAGCCATTGTTTGATGTCCTCATCCACCTAATCCTATAAAGTTCTTGGAGACTGGAATGTATTGGAACCCACATTCTTAGAGTTGATTGTTTTAGTCATAGGCTCTTCCTTTTGTAAAGAATTAGATGGTCTACCATTAGTGTGGGGAGAGGGAGGCATTCTTCCCACATTAAGCGCAATACACATCTCATATTCTCCACAACCCTTGTCAATGATTTGGAATTTGGTGATAGTGGAGTCTGATGTGGAAGATGGGGTGGAGGATGCATTGGATGATGGAGTGGTGGATGGAATGGAGGAGGATACCTGAGGAGTTCCCACTTCTATTCCCGGACAATGGCGTGAATGCGGGAAAGATGTCTCAAGAGCACGACAATACTCGAAAGGTTGGGGATCTGCATGGATAATAATTTTTTCAACCCCATTATGTGGTAATTTAAGACATTGATGATAAGTAGATGGGATGGATTGCATGGCATGAAGCCATGGGTGGCCAAGGAGAAGGTTGTATGGTAAGTCTAGATCAAGGACATGGAAGTGGTATATTGCACAACATGGCCGACCTAAATGGGGAGGCAAATGATGCCCTCTAAACTCTTTCTACATTATCATATGCTTTGATTGTAATCACTTGATTATCTAAGTCAGCGTGAGTGTACCCCACATGCTTTATGAACATTAATGTGCCAAAATTTAGGGAAAAACCATTCTCTACCAAGACCCTCTTAACCTTATGCCTGGTGACAAGGACTTCAATGTGGAGGGCACAATTGTAAGCGGAGTTAATGGGTGGTATATAATTTTGACTAAAGACCAGCTGGTAGGTAGATGATAAATGTCCCATAAGAGCTTGAAATTGAGTGGGTTCAATATCATTTGGTACATGTGTGTCATGTAAAGCCTTTGTGAGAATCTCTTGATGGATTGGGGAAGACCTTAGCAAATCTAGGATAGATATTTGTGTAGGGGTCTTGCCAAGGTGGTCAAGGATATTATACTACAAGCTCATAGGTGTTGGTTGGGATGACTTAGAAGGCCCTAGAAATAATATGTGGGTCTTGCGGGTGGTCACTGATTTTAGTTTGGGTGTCAGTATAAAGCAATGTTTCCAGAATCTAAACTTCAAAGCATAATAAATGCATCAAAAATTTAAATTTCAAATCACATACCAGTGGTCCTACACCTTGAGAAGCTACTGGAACTCTCAAACTTGATCGGAGATGTGCTTGGGAAGCTCTCAGTTCACCATTTCGTTGAAGGGTCAAAGCTCAAATCGCAAAATTCCTTAAGGTGTGAATGCACAAATGAATTTAAAATGACCCTTCTTGGCCTATTTAAGCTAGAAAATTAGGGTTTTTTCCCTAATTTAACCTTGAAGATGGGGTTTATAATTATTTTCACCAATTTTTCCAATCTAGACCTAATTTTGCAATGGTTTTGCATTTTTGACGTTATTCTTGCATCCCAAAGCCTCTCTAGAGGCTTGGGGCAACTTTTAACCTTTGTTGAGAAATCAACCCAAAATTCAAAATTTTCACCCTATTTCTCAAAGGGGCAAGGAGTCAACTTAATCCTTTCGTTGGGGCATCTAAAAAATAAAAAATAAAAAATTATTTAAGCAACAGTTTTAATCTAAAAGGTGTTATTCTTTGAATTGAAGCAGCAAATACCTTGCTTCAAAGAGGGGCAAAATGTAGACATTGAAAAATGTCCTAATTGATATCATACATTTAAATCAGATTTACTAACATCATTTCCTCTTTAACCCATTCTCTTTTCACTTAATTGATTTAATTAGCCTAGATAATTAATTAATTGCATCATTTTCATCTATTAGCCTAATTAATTTAATCGGGTTAATTCATCTCTTTTCACACTAAGACTTCATCTAATTAAATTAAATAAATCAAAATATTTAATTTAATCTCCTAAGTCATCTTATTTAATTAGATAACCCTAAGTTATTTAATTAAATATTATGTCACCTCTCCCACATTTATTAAATCATCTAATTTAATAAATATTTCTTAATTCCCCTAATCGCCTAATTGCATAAATTAAACCTTGTTTACTTAGCAATTAAATTAATTTTCCTCTAAGCAAAGGAAATATTCCCATGGAATATTCTTTATCCCCTTTTGCACAATTAAAAATTTGTTTTAATCTATAAATTACCTTTTTCCTCACCAAAAGGAATATTCTAAGGAATATTCTCTCTCCTCCAATCAACTCACTTGGCTTCTTGAACAAGCTAAACCTTCAACTTCTTGATCAAGTTACCTTTGACCTGTGTGAGTAGGTCAAAAGTGTGTTTATTCGATGTAAGTGTGAGCCCTTGATTAACTTTCATCATGAATTCTCATCCATTAATGAGAATCCATGATCCATGCCTCTCATCCCCTTCATCCTGAACCATTGATTAAGCTTTTTGATTTCAACCATTCATTCCTCATTTGCTCTCCTATAAATAGGTCACTATTTGGAGACAAATGGATCCATATTTTAATTGAAAACTTATGCTATTGAATTCACTTGCATCCATACTCTCAATTTACTCACTTTTTAGCTTTTTTTAGTTCATTTTCATTGCATAATAGCTTAGAGCATCCATTAATAGCTTCCATGCATCCATCTTAGTTTGTATATAAATTAGGGTTTTCATCTTTAGCATAATTTTAGCTTAGATTAGCTTAGCAATAGCATAATTAGATCATTTGTAGCATAAAATCATAGTAACTTAGCTTGCATCATGTTAATTTTTAGTATAAACTAGGTTTTCATACATTAATCATAATGGTTTCATCGATTCTCTTCCATAGAATCGATTGAAACAAGCTCACTAATCATGGGATTGGGAAAGGGTCGTGTTTCACATCAACACGACGCCAATTCCAAAATAGGATAAGTTTCAAATGGGCTAGGTTAGGAATTTAACTATTTTTGTGTAGTTTGTAGCTTTCATTTTCAAGTAAATGCTTAGTTTAGATTTCCATTTCGAATGATCTTGTTTGGAAAAGTTATGCTTCAATTCATCATGAGTTAAGTACCTTGGTGAAAACCTGGCAAACAAGTGCCTTGTGTAAATAAAGCATCTCCATCTATTATTTAGCTCTTTTTGCCCTATCATTCTTTGCATCGTCATTCATCCCTCATCCGCTTCCTTATCATGGCTTGTCATTGTAAGGTATGATGAAATATTTAGCCTTACTTCCCATATTCCCAAAGATCAGTCTGTCTTGCCATTATTGAAGTAGGCTAACATGTCACACTAGGGGAATTTTGTTATGTGTCACAATCGGGTCTTTGTATATCTTGAGGTCTTGGGACATCTTATCAGAAAACACCAAAAAAATTCATAAAATATTATTTGGAGAAAATCCAAAAATATTTGCAAATCTTGTACAGTGAAAATCCAAAAAAATAAAAAAATTGTAAAGGAAAAATCCAAAATATCTAAAAAACATCAAAATCCCTAAAAAGTTCGAACACCGAAAATCCAAAAAAACAAGTCCCTTGTCGATCTATGTTGTCTCTAAGCTTGAACATAGTAAAGGCCATCATTGATGTGCCCTCGAGACACCCTAGGTCAGTCCTTTAAAAATCCATCATAATAAACTATCGTCTTTCATCTGTGCATATCTTCATCTTGTGAATGGGTTGAGTCAGTCAAACTACATGGTATATACGTGTATAATGTAGGCAAGGCTAATCTATGATCAACTCCCAAGGCCCCTAGGAGAGGTCTCTTAGGTTAGGTTCTTGGTTGAAACTTAGAAACTTTTGTGAAAATTCAAAACATCCATATATTTCAAAAAAAACCAAAAACATCCAAATAACATTTTGAAAATCCTAAAACATCCAAATATCTCAGAAAACACAAAAACATTTGAAATTTGAAAAATTCAAAAACATTAGAAAAATTCAAAGACCTAAAAAGCCTCAAAACATTCAAAAAATCCTAAACAGCTTCAGAAAACTCGAAAACACAAACATCCACATAAACATTCAAAAAGACCAAAAATAGCCTCAAAATAAATAAAACACCAAAAGCATTAAAATATTTGAAAAATCCAAAACCCATCCATCTCATCTTGCTTTCACCTACAATAAACCTTCACCTGCAATAAATTGATCGTCACCTTCAACCTTTGGCGAAACAAGTAGAAAGCAAGTATAGCAAGTCGTAAAGTGTGAACCTAAAAGTAAAAATCTAAAGTCTAAATTAGAGGTAAGTGTGTCAGTGAAGTTTATAGCAATGGCTCATCTTAGCATCATCATCCTAACATCAAACAATCCTTTGATCAACATGTCCTAGGATGTATCCTTCTTGCGATGGACATCAGTATCAGACATCACTTTATGTAAACTTAAACAAGGAAAGAGCTATAAATAACACTGACAACTTGTCTTTGATATTTTCTTATGATTTATCTTAATGACCCATTTTGAGGACCTCTCGATGATGTCTAATAAAATGATTTAGAGAGAAAGGAATGGGGCATCGATCATTATCTTTCATTTGTTGTGTCTGTGTATACTCTTGTAAAATAATCTTGGTGCATACTTGTTTAGTTGTGTGTAGGAAGGTTATTTGGAGTATGTTGTTGACTATTGCATATGCTTTGGTACCATATATTCTAAGCTTCTAACTTACATTCCAATGACGTTTCCGTATGTCAAGGTGTGAACAAGAACTATCCTATTTGCTTGTCGAGTCAAAGTCCATTACACTAGATACAACATTTCCCGAGTTATTAATACCTTGATGCATCGTATCTATGTGTAATATCAAACAATAAGGAATGATGGAAAATCCCAATCCCAAAGTGTGAGCACTCATCCTACATTTCATCCTGCATTTTTTCATTGTCTCGTCACCATCTCTAATAAAGTCTCGATGGATCAAGGACTTGCTAGATCTTTTGAAGTAGTCATCATCAATAGCCATTCATTCTTTATTCTTCTATCTTCTCTTCATGCTAACCTAGTATCATGATACTCAACAAAAACATCATCAATGCATCCACCTTCCATCGAAAAACCATCAACATACATGCATCTCATAGCATAATCTATCACATCATACATTCTGCATTATCATTTGAGTTGTGATGAATAATATAGATTTTTTATTCTAAGCATCTTAAATCATTACATATCATAAGAATTTACATCCATACATCCATATGCATACATCATCATCATAAAAAATGCATACAAAATATACAAAAGGAAATGTGTCCACACATTTACATCCATATCATTTGCATATCATAATCATCCATCCATATCATATCGTGAAAAGATAATGAAAAATAATATAACATTGCATCCATCCATATCATCATCATCACATGTCACATAAGCATAAATACAATGCATCCACTTACATCCATACATAAAATCAAGTGAACACATCATGTAGCATGAATCATCTGTTTCTATATCATATGTATATATATATATATAAATGTGTCATGGTACAAAATCTGGATCAATGTATGAACATTGATCAAAAGTACAATATCCACGAGGATATAAAAAAGGAGCCCATGAATGTATATCAGTGATAAAGAATGGGGCAAAATCAAAAAGTGTCTATACATCAAAAAGCTAGCCTTGATGGCTATTACCCTCTCCAACCCGTCTCTTAGGTTGATCCTCTACTTGGGGTTGTGCATTGCTACACTATGAAAAATATAGCTGTCGAAGAGCCACTTGAAAATCCTGATGGTAATGCTAGCTATAATATGTAGCCTTTGTAACCGACTCTCGATATAATTATGCTAAAACTGTCTGACCATGGGTCACTGCCATTGTCATGTCCATTTTTTGGCATCGGGAAACCTCATGATCTCTCTCAATGGTAACAACATGTATCCTCTGCAACACCTAATCTCTCTCTATTGTCACTACAACCACTTGCTACCAAGCCTAGTCTCGCTCAACAATAATAGCCAAAATCTGCTGACAGGCCTGATCTCGCTCATCAGTCAATGCCTACACCTAATTTTGTAGCTATTGTATCAAAGCATCTTATGCATCTGGTGGTGGTACTCCCTAATGATGTGCCTTTGGTTGAACCTATGGATGTTGTACAACCAGAGGAGCCCCTGAAACTTTTTTGTCTTGGCCATCCTGGCCTCCCCGTCCTCTGCCTCTAGCTCTCCTACCTCACGGTCTCCCTCTAGGAAGAGCACCTACCGGATTTTTCAATTGCCTAGGTGGGACAAACCATGCATCATAGGCTGGAGTTGTCTGAGCTATTGGATGACCCTGATCATATGCCCAAGGCTGGGCCACCAACTATCTAAAACTCTCAATGACCTCTAGAGCAGGAATGGTTGGTCCCCATGTGGGAACCTCTCTGTCCGATCTCGCAAAACTGGCCCTATATGCATCATCTAGTTTTTCTTGCTCATCCTCGAATTGTCATGCTACCCTATCTAGCAGATACCTCTCAATGATATGATGCTCTCAACCCTACATAAATCTGGTCTTTCTGGAAAAATATTGTTTTTGAATATCATTAAACCATGGTGGCATTTGAAGCCATGGGTGCCAGCAGAAAACTATCATGTCATCAATAACCCGTCTCCAATGCGAGAGTCTAATATTTCTAGTGTACCTAAGAGTGATGGTCCCTCTATATCTCCAAATGATGAGATCATTTGGCTCCACGTCTACCATCTAAACTATCAACTAAAGCATGACAATGTGCTCCCATGCCCAAATATGTAGCAGAGTCACCCCTGCACCAATGGCTCGACCATCACAATGGACAAAATCATGCAAACCATGATACATGGAGGCTAGCTTCATGGGCCCCCATGTAAAAAGAGTCCTATACAACACCGTTGCCAAGCTGTAAGGCCCCATTCTAGGCTAAATCCTTTGCTACGCCTATCTAGAGCCACCAAACCTGAAATGATGGCTATGACAATCAATATAAAGGTCGACACATGACCTCTGTATGACTCCAAGTCAATTTGTGAGGTAACCAATGCAATCTGGTCCATCTCCATGACCTCGAGGCATGTGTCGAATCTAACATCAACATCATAGATCACATAGTCTCCGTGAATCAAGAAATGAGGAATCCATCACACCTCCTCCAAGGTAACTGTCACCTCACCTGTTGGAAGGTGGAAGGATGAGGTCTCGCTGTGCCATCTCTTGCACAAAGCTATCATCATTGCTAGATGTGTCCTAATCACGGGCGCATATGCAATGTACCGCAGACCAATCTCTCTTAGGTGCTCCTAGCGCAACTCTAACATATCACCTAATCTTTCTAATACAGTGGGCCTGTGCTCCCTCAACATCAATGGTGGGAAGAACTCCTGCATCCATGAAGCGCACAACATTAGAAAATCATCAAAATTTGAGGTTATTTAAATTTTTTGGATCATAAATCACAATAGCGTTGCTATATTCAAATTTCAAATAGTGACACCCAATTCATTTAAAATTTCAAATCGAAACATGCATTGCTAGACAAGCTGGTGTCGCGATTTGGCTTCCGGTCTCACCTAAACCTAATTTATAAATTGGCAAGTGCATCACCAAATAAGAATGTGTCACCATTTAAAATTAGAAACCTTGATTTTAAATTGTGAAAAACATTGCCATATTACATATGTGTCATTATAAGTGATTTTGGCATCACCAATTTTAGTTTGGGTGTCGCTATATAGCAACCTCACCATAATCTAAACTTCAAAGCATAATAAATGCATCAAAAATCAAAATTTCAAATCAGGTTTTGAGTCACATATTGGTGGTCCTATACCGAGAAGCCACTGAAACTCTTGAACTCAATCGGAGATGTGCCTGGGAAGCTCTTGGCACATCATTACATCGGAGGGTCAGAGCTCAAATCGCAAGAATTCCTTATGGTGTGAATGCACAAATGAATTGAAAATGACCCTTCTTGGTCTATTTAAGCTAGAAAATTAGGGTTTTTTGCCCTAATTTAACCTTGAAGATGGGGTTTATCATTATTTTCACCAAATTTTTCAATCTAGACCTAATTTGCATCATTTTTTGTGTTTTTGGAATTATTATTGCATCCTAGAGCCTTTTTGGACTCTTGGGACAACTTTTAACCTTTGTCAAGAAATCAACCCAAAATTTGAAATTTCTGCTTGATTTCTCGAGGGGGCACATAGTTAGCTTAATCCTTCAATTGGGGCATCTAAAAAATCAATTTTTTTTTTTAATTTAAGTAGAAGTTTTAATCTAAAAAGCATTATTCTTTGAACTGAAGCAACAGGTACCTCACTTTAAAGAGGGGCAAAATGTAGACACTAAAAAATGTCCTAATCGATATCATACACTTAAATCAAATTTAATAACATCATTTCCTCTTTAATCCATTCTCTTTTCGCTTAATTGATTTAATTAGCCTAGCTAATTAATTAATTACATCATTTTCATCTATTAGCCTAATTAATTTAATCGGGATAATTCATCTCTTTTCGCGCTAACACTTCATCTAATTAAATTAAATAAATCAAAATATTTAATTTAATCTCCTAAGTCATCTTATTTAATTAAATAACTCTAAGTTATTTAATTAAATATTATGTCACCTCTCCCACATTTATTAAATCATTTAATTTAATAAATCTCTTAATTCTCCTAATCCCCTAATTGCATAAATTAAACCTTGTTTAATTAGCAATTAAACCAAATTTCCTCTAAGCAAAGGGAATATTCCCATGGAATATTCTTTATCCCCTTTTTGCACAATTAAAACTTTGTCTTAATTTGTAAATTAACATTTTCCTCACCCAAAGGAATATTGTCTCTTCTCCAATCAACTCACTTGGCTTCTTGAACAAGCTAAACCTTCAACCTCTTGAGCAAGTTACCTTTGACCTGTGTGAGAAGGTCAAAAGTGTGTTTGTTTGAGGCAAGTGTGAGTCTTGGATTAAATTTGATCATGCATTCTCATCCATTTATGAGAATATGTGATCCATGCCTCTCATCCCCTTCATCCTAAACCATTGATTAAGCTTTTTGATGTCAACCATTTATTTCTCATTTTCTCTCCTATAAATAGGTCACTATTTGGAGACAAATGGATCCATTTTTAATTGAAAACTTATGCTATTGAATTCACTTGCATCCGTACTCTCAATTTACTCACTTTTTAGCTTTTTTTAGTTCATTTTCATTGCATAATAGCTTAGAGAATCCATTAATGGCTTCCATGCATCCATCTTAGTTTGTATATGAATTAGGGTTTTCATCTTTTAGCATAATTTTAGCTCAGATTAGCTTAGCAATAGCATAATTAGATCATTTGTAGCATAAAATCATGGAAACCTAGCTTGCATCATGTTCATTTTTAGCATAGATTAGGTTTTCATACATTAATCACAATGGTTTCATTGATTCTCTTCCATAGAAATGAATGAAACATGCTCACTAATCACGGGATTGGGAAAGGGTCATCATTTCACATCAACACAACACCAATTCCAAAACAGGATAAGTTTCAAATGGGCTAGGTTAGGAATTTAACTATTTTTGTGTAGTTTATAGTTTTCATTTTCAAGTAAATTCTTAGTTTAGATTTCCATTTTGAATGATCTTTTTTGTATATGTAGGTATGTTTGGTGAAGTTATGCTTTGATTCATCATGAGTCAAGTTTAATCGACCCTCACCAACATTTCCCACATCTCACAAAACTCCTGCAAGTGGTCTTGGGGATCTCCTCTTCCCTTGTACTTGTTTAATTTTGGAATTTAAAAGTGCTTGGGGTAGGGAATTGTGGAAATTGAAGGATCAAATGTATAGGGACAAATATCCTCAAATTTGAAGGATTTCTTCGATGTGCCCACTTGTAGGTTTTTTAGGGTGGCTTTTATGTCTTCCCATTATTGATTAATGGTGATGGGGGAGGACTAGTTGGATTAGATTGATCATAGGGAGAATATTTTTGATATGAAGGTAATGGAAGTGGAAAGGATTGATCATATAACGACAAAGGATATGAAGGGACTTAAAAATATTGGCTAGTGTAAGTGGTTTGTGGATTGGTGTAATCTTGTTGTTGTGAGGGCAGTGGTTGATAGTATGATGAAGAGGCACACTCCTGCTAGGATGGTGGTTGCTGATAATAAGATGGATTAGATTGATAATCATACATAGGCTGTTGTTGGGATATGTATGGAGGTGGTTGTGGATTAGGCTGTTGATGGTAAGTGTTTTGTGGGGGTTGTTGAGGGTTAACGTAAGGCGGATGTTGTTGGGATGGTTGTGTATTATAGTAGGAATAGTTAGGATTGGGGTAGGTTGAGATCTAAGTGTGTCTAGTGGAGGAGGCAATTGATAATAAGTGTTTTACGGAGCTAATTGATGATAACAGGGTGAGAAACAATGTGGTGGGGGTTACTATTGATATTCGTATTGCATTGAAGGGTTTCCTTGGGATTGCAAAGGGGTTTGTTATGGCTATGGAGTGATTTGTGGTTGATGTGGAGGTTGTGATGGTGCTTGTTGTTGTGGTTGATGGTAAGGTGGTTGTTGTGGTTGTAGGGTGACTTGTGGCTAGTGCTGAGGTTTTGGATTACCTTGAGGTTGATGTGAAGGTTATGGATTATCTTGAGGTTGATGTTGAGATGGTGATTTTTAGGTCCTTGTAGATATTTAGGATCAGGTGTTGCACCCATGATTGGAATTGGGACAACATAACAATCTAGGTTGATACCACATGTCCTGTGGGGTAACCTAAGGAATTTGAGGTACTAATGATCCCAGATTAACTTGAGAGCTTTGCAGATCTTTTGATGGAGGGGCGTGATGTTGACATATTGTGAAATATTGAACCTAGGTGGTGGATTAGTACCCCTCATAAGCAATGTGGCAAGGATCTTATCCCCACACTCAACAAGGATACAATTATTCATTTGAACATTAGTAGGATCGCTAATATATTCATCGACAATTAGCTTAGGTTGGTTATTTATGCCTCCCTAAAGGGAAGGGTGAGGGTGAATTTTTGTGTTGGATCATGAAGATCCACCAAATTAGTGGGTGGATTCAAAGGATGTTGTGGTTGACTGGCTTGGGACTATTGTAGTTCCATGAGTTTCTTTTCCTATGATCATGTAATGGGAATGAAAATGTAGATGACCAGGGGATGACGATGACATGAAACTCTAAGATGTACCTAACTGATGATGGAATATATGATGAATTAAAGGATTTCTAGGATGATGGATCAATTGATTGGATGATCAATAGGATGAATATGGATTGTCAATCAGATAGGATAGGATTGGATTGATTTATTGGATTGGATGATAAGATTAACCCCAAACTAGATTCAAGAGTTCAATTTATGATGCAGGATGATGATGATAGGATTGGATGATAAAAAGGGATGGTTATGAAACAAATCCACTATGAGATGGAAGTAGATTGACGAGGCCACGAATGATTACTAAATTAGTATGGATGACGGGCCTAAGTGGGTATGGATGATAAAGACTAGGTTCAAATAACTAACCCAATTGGATGAAAAGCCCTTAAATTAACATTTAGGGGATTCAAATTGATGGATTGATGATTGATATGCTATCTAGGGATGCCTTTGTGTTGCCAAAAAGTGTATACCTTCCTTGATATAGGAATAATTGATGTCAAATTGGACTTAATGAGGCCTTGATTTGGTGTTGTGAGGTGTTTTACACATCCACATTAGACCTTGAGCCCTTGCAAATTGAATAAAATGCATTTATTGATGTCTTGTAAAGGTGTTGTAAGGTGTTGTAACACATCTTCACACTTTTCTAAGACCATAATATCATAATTCACCCAAATAACCTTACCAAGAGCTATTTCAAAGTATTGTAAAGTCTTGTAACAAAATTTCACACTTCCCTAGGATTTTCATCAATATTTACTCATTTTTTATGCTTTAAATGGCCCCTTTATACACTTATAGGCCTTAATTAAGTGTTTTGTTGAAGGACAACCCAATAAACAACATCTAATACATCTTGATATCTGACATCCACTCAAAATTTCCTAGGTGGACTAAGTCACCCCTTGGGAAACTTAGTCCCATGTGACACAAAAACCAAAATTAATTTAAATTTCTTTTAGGTTTTTATTCTTTAGGACCTAAGGTTGGCTTGCGATGAGGTATATTCAAGAATTTAGGCACAATTGTGTATAAATAAGGGGTTTTCTCCTCATTCTTCCACCTCCTAATATCCTAACTCACCTTAAGTCATAACTCACTATCGTCCATCACTCATCATGTTATCAAGTCAAGCAAGCTAAGGTTTTGTCCTTCCAAATCATCAAGATAGCTCCCAAGGATATTCAAAGGAAGATTATTCATATTTTGCTACAAAAAATCAAGATCAAACATCATGGCAAGGTAATCAACTCCATTATTGCATGTTTCATTCCATTCTTTCATCATTTTGGTTTAATTACCTAAAAGGGGTTTGACCAAGGCAAACCCCCATGCCCTAACATTCACCATTTCTTTCTCTTTCATTGTGTGTTCACAAATTTAGGCACTTTGAGGGTTTGAAGATAATTGAAGATTAGTTTGAAGACTTGTTGAAGATCTCTCCTTACTTGCAAAGCCAAAATATCAACTAAAAGTCACTTTCAAGCCCAAAAATTAGAGTTTTAGAAGCGAACACCTGTAGAGAACCGAAGTGTAGACCTAGGGCTCTTGTTTCCACTTCTGAACTTTTAGAAATTCAAAAGTGGACTAAGTCACCAATAGTGGAAAATTAGTCCCACTAAACCTATTTTTTAGAAGTTTTTGTAGATTCGAATACCCATTTGGCCAAAATGAGTTTCAAGGGTAATTTCCCTAATCTGGGACTAAGTCACCTAGCTTGGCGTAAGTGTCCCAGTTGGCTTGAAAATCAAAATTTCTAGAATTTCAAAGGTCTTTGTAATCCCCAGTCTACTCTTCATGAGTTTCCAGGTACATAGTTTTTTTCCTGTATCTTTATTTTGCCATTTATTACATTGTTTCATCTTTTTGCATATCACAATGTGTTTTCCATCACTTTACATTTCTTTGGTTTAGCATTAATATTCATCTTTCTTTTTCAGCTTATTGAATTTAGACATAACATTTAGCCATATTGCATCCCTCTTTAGATTAATCTTGAGTCTAGACATTATCATTTTGGCCCTAATTCCTCTCCTTTTAGGTGAAAGATCTAGAAGAGTTAGAGGAACCCTTAGGAAACCAAAATCATTGTACACAATCTTAAGATGAACCTATGTGATTAAACCGATGATTAGATGACTTTTAGAAAATGAAGATGCACAAAAATGGAAATTACAAGAAATCGAATGATAAAAAAATTTTGATCACAAGAATAGACTCGGAATGAGGCAGGATTTCCAAGAGGGTTCAAATTCTTGTTTTTGTATGGAAAATTGATTTGCCACTTGGGTAGTGAATTTTCCTCTTTGGATCATGGGTTCACCTATCTAAGGTGTCTTGGGTTTTCCCTTGCATATATAGTAGGATCACCTCTCTCTGGTTCATAGGTTCACCTATGTCTTCAAATGTACGGATGGGATTGCGAGAACACCCAAACAGACTACGGGTTCACCTAAATAGGAATTGGTATGGATGGGTGAACACAAGATCACCTTTTTGATGATCAAGTTCACCTATCTAGGATGTAGGATCGCTTATCCCTTTAAAAGAATAGGCAAGGTACAAACAAAATGTGGAAATGCCTATCTGGGACATGTGTTTGCCCATCTCTTGAATAGTATGGAGGAGGATGGTACAAAATCAAGAGCGGATTCACCTATCTATGACACAGGTTCACTTATTTCTTGAGATGTACAAACGTGGATTGGAATGAATTGGACTCAAACACCTCTTCAGAAGACGAGTTTTCCTATTCCAGGGATAGGCATATGCGGATTTTCCTATCTAATTGATCAGACTAGCAGATTCGCCTCTAGAAGAAGCGGGTTCGCCTATTGGGATGAACTGGACTAAACTAGATAGAGAGGCGGATTCGCCCCTCACAAGGAAGGATCGCCCATCCACAATGAAAATTAACCTCTGTGAGAAGTAGATTCGCCCCTAGGGAAGGGATGGACTATAGTGAAGGACCAAAAACAACAAGCAAACAAACAGTGGGAAAAGACTGACTTGGATTGAAGACACACACTAGTATAGCACAAGAAGACACACCAAACAACACAAGCCTAGAATTAGTTTCAAGGATTTACAAACTCAATGTAGGCCCACCACCCCGAGGGGTTAATACTCTATGATACTAGAGTGTGTCACCTTTTCTCGTGAAGGTGGATAGGTAGAGATCTAATAGCAAAAGGTCATCAACAAATGCCACGAGCTCACCTTCTCTCTCTCCTTGGGAACTATTGTAGTTCACCATGAGGATTTATATCTCAACCTAAGGGAGTACATGATGAGTAGCTTTGGGGTTCCGTCTGCAATCCTTGTACTACACCAAGTCACAATTGAACACAGGTCTTATACTAGGATATACATGTGATCTAGGGAGTCCTCAATACACCAGGAGGGTGCATGAGGCATAACTATGAACACCAAGCTGTCACAAGCGTGGATTGGGAGCCCTAGCGAGGTACTGGAAACTTGGACCAATCCTTCACACCTAACTAGGAATCACCCTAGAATCAATGCTCCACCAAACACGACATGACTAGATTGGGGTACAACTTTAGTTCTCCCCCCTTTATATACCCTGATGGTACGCATGGTTGAGATAATCCCCCAAATCCTAGGAAAATATCCTAAAGGGTAGGATATGTTAGGCGTTTATGGTCCCTAGGCTCTCACATAGCGCAAGGGGAGAGCATACACACAAGCTAGCACTCCTAGGTTGACTCACAATTAGACTTGAGTTAGCTATGATTTTTGATCCCTAGGCTCACTGTATGGTGCAAGGGGATAGCATACGCTAATAGCTAATTCTAGACACATAAAATAATGTTCTTTGACCCTTTAAGAAATTGAATTGTGCCTAAATTAGTATGAAAAATGACACATGCAAGCTAACTAGGGGTCTTCGACCAATCGTCCTGCAACAAATGCATTAGTAATTTTGATCACCTATATTGGACAAATGACAAGATGTAAAAATATTAGTGAAATCTCACAAACACTGAAAAATGAGTTAGTGGATCAATACCTAAACCCAAAGTCAAATGAAAGTATAAATTGGAAAATTTAACATTTTGGATTACCGTAGGTTTGCTCCTATGTAGTCCAGAGTTTCCTATATACTGGTTACATGATCGCCCTTCGAGTGGAGGGGCGTATGTGCAATCACCTCTATAAGCAAATCAGGATCACCAATTTTGTTAGCAAGTTCACATGTTTGTACAGTTGAAGGTGTATTCGCCTTTGCAAGAAGGTCTTAGATGGTCAAGGTGCATGATTGCCTGTTTTGGGAAGTGGCATTTTGGTAAATGCCTATGTTGAAGTAAATATCCCCATGAGGTCAAGAAAATTTTCCTGTTTGGAAGATTTTCCTTTGTAGCACTAAAAAATCTAAACCTACAAAATAAAAACAACAACAAACTTCAAGGACTTGTGACATGGGTCCCATCGTTTGTGCCAAAAATATGTGCAAGTGAATTTCTAGTCTAAAAATGCAAAACAAGAAGGAATGCAAACAAGAAAACCACAAATTACACCTCAATGATTAGCCTAGTTGAACTTGAACAAAAAAAAGATAAGAAATCAAGTTTTTTTACCTTTCCCAAGTTGTTGAAGTGGTTGGCCCTTTGATTTGTTGATTTGTGTGCTCCTTCTTCGATCAAATGGCATGCAAATAAGATGAAAATGATGGTAATGTAATTGAGAATGCAATGGAGTTCATGGATGTGGGATTTGATGCAATATGGGAACTTGAAGTGGCTACAACAATGGAGGTCACAAGAAGGCTAAGTGAGTACATGAAAATTTGCTAAGTGTTAGATGATAGAATGAAGCAATTTTTGCTGCTTTTAGGGAAAAGCCTCCAAAAGAATGGAGGGCCTAGATTGTTCCTAGGGTATGAGATCAAGGGTTGAGATGTCTTGAGACATCTCAACCCATTTCATAATGACATGTGGATGAGGAGGTGAAGATGAGATAATGAAGTGGCAATGAGGTGGAAGCCACATGGAGGTACTTGCAAGTACCTTTGGAATGGGCATGATCTCCTCATAAAGGAGTTTCTTGTCCATTTGTACAATGAGAGGATAAGAGAGGAATTAAAAAATCCTCACAAATCCTCATGGGGATTGAAAAAGGAATAAAAATTTCCTTATGGGGGGATGCAAAGAATTAAAAATTCCTCCAAATATCTAAGAAGAATAAACTATAATTTAAAATTCCAAATGGGATGGGGATGACTTCTCCAAATGGAGAAAGTAATTAATAGGGTTGACCAAGGGTAGATGCCATAAATGACATGGGGATTAGGTTAAGTCTAATCATTGGTTTAGGTTGTGAAAATGAGGGATTAAGTGGACTAATCCTGATTAGTGAGCCACTTTCATTTTATGGAGGATGTGACCCTAATCATGATTAGGAATGTGCACATCCTAACTAGGGATTAAGTGGGCTAATTAGAATTAGGGGAAATGTAAGAGGATGTGACAAGGAGAGAGAAGATGGGTGAATTAAAAATTTGTTTCATTCATTTAGGAAAGCTAACTAAATTAAATAAATTACACTATTTATTTAATTTAGAGAGGAAGAGGGATAAGGTATTTAATTCATTAATCAAACACCTTAGGGGACTTTAGGAATAGGATGAAATATTAACCAAATAATAAATTATTTAATTAATATGGTTTAGGGACATGAGATGGAAGAATACAAGGGTGAATTTGACCATATGGTGGTGGTCAAATTTAGGTGTCTATAGTTAGAATTAATATTGTGTGTGAGGCCCTTGTAGAAGAAATGTCAAAGGAGGGTTGTAGGGAGAGGGAATTTGAGGAAAGTAGGGGTTTGGGGAGACCCAAGTTAGCTCTTTGATTAATTTGTGGAGTTTGGCCATTCCAAATAAAGAAGAAAGAAAGGTGGTGTTGGGAGAGAAGTTTTCAAATTATCCTTTGTATCTATTTGATTCTAGAGTTGCAAGTAAAAAAAGAAGAACAATTCCACGAAGGAAATCAATGTCAAAGAATCACTGGATGATGTTGTCTAGTACTCTTTAGAACAATTTGGTTTCAAAATACCCTGATTTGGTTGATCTATCTTGCTTTTTGAGTTTTATGTCCTACATTTGATGCCTTCAACTCATTATGTCAATGACAATATACTATTATTTTGCAACCTTAACATTGTTTATTTTTTGTTATTTAGTCTCCATCATATTATCATTCTTATCATGTAAAAAGAATTCAAACCCTTTCAAAAATCCTACTTTTACTTTTATAAAAATAAAATTTAATATAAACTATCATAATCTTAATAAGACTAAATTGTATGCTCTTAACATTAAAAATACAAACACAATAATTTAAAATAAAATTCACAAAAATGTCATGTAGAAGGAATTTGATACAGTACAATGGACCATGAATTTGGTTCGCATATACATAGAAAGCTAAGTTGAATACCATGCGTGGGCCATGAATATTGTTCCATTGTATAAATGATGAAGAGCTAAGCAACATATTTCTTAATGATTAAACCATAGAAGAAAGAAAATTGAAGCACATAAGAAAAAAGAGGGGTTCCCTCCATGTTCCTGGAAACTCTCTTAAACAAAATTTAGTGTAAATATCCTAAGAGAAAGACAAGGACTAGTTTGTTAGGTCAAGAGGGGTTGGAAATTACATCTTCCTATGAAAATGTGGGGAGTTCACTTGGAAATTGTCACTTGTCTTTATCCCTACAAAATCGCTGCAAAGATACCATGCCTAGTGAAATATCTCATTAATAAATGTTGCATCAATCACATCAATTCCATTGGCCCACTTGGTATATGGGATGCAATTTCAGTACCATTTTGTACCTATATACCTAATGTAGGTCATGACACTTATGTACCCTAAAAAGTAATACCTACGAGCCCACCAAGAATTTTCTTGGAAGGAATTAGTAGGTGACTAGATATAGCAACTCATTAGTATTATATTTGGTAAGGGCATGGGGGAGGCACCCACTGACATTTGATAGCGATTTGTGTGAAGTTGTTTTCCATTTGAGAGGAGTACATAGCTTTGTAAATATTTTATTGAACAAGTGGTCGATATTTTTGGATGGCTTGCAAGTTATCTAAACCAAGCAAATGTTATGGTTGGTATTAGGGGATAGGGCCTAGTAGTTGTGCACCCTAACTTCATGCTTCTAATTATCCTACGTTGAAATTTCATATCACTGCCAATTTTTTATAGCAGCTTACTTGGAAAGTTCTCTGCTTATAACTAAAGTTTCAGGGCCACATCATCAAATATGATGCCACATCAGCATGTGTTTTTTTCAAGGTGTCCAAAAAGGCCCCAAAAAATAGTGAGACCAATTTTCATGCATTACATCATGAGTAGTTGAGCGCTGATGTGGTATCACATGATTGGTTGCTTTTTAGATCAAAAGCATACATTTTATTTAACTATGGGTAGTCAAATCACAACTATTGGACATTATATAAACAACTATTGGCTATTATAATTACGATTGAGTGCGTGACTATTGGACTCCGCATGACTACTGAGCCCTCTCCCCTAGTGCTGTGTTTTAGATTGTATTTGTAGGTAGAAAGAATGACAAATATAAATATATTTGAACTATTAATACATGTTAGGTGATGTTGATAGAAAAATGAGTTCATTTTGAAAGATTCAATTTTTAAAGAAATACAAATTGTTGTCAAATATATTTATATCTTATGAATATTAATAGATTATTAATTTTTTATTTTGTATAGAATAGAGTTAATATAATTTAGACATATAATATATTGTTATGATTACAATTGTTAAGATTAAGGTCTCATCAGTCTTACAAATCATATGTCATTTATTATTCTGATGTAGAGCAGGGGAAGAAGTTACATGATTGATACCATATTTCACAACAATGGGTTCATTCATCTTTCAAAGTTCAAGACTCTTCCAAAATGGAACATGCCCTCAAAGGTCACAAACCCCAAATAAGGAATCAATACACCAAATATCTTATCCAACACTTGGAAGACCCTACACAGGTTAGAAATGGAAAATCCAACACAACAGAGCCCCACAAGAAACTAGGAACTCCAAACTACAAGGCTTTCCTTGGAAAACTGCCCCTAGGCCTATTAGCCTTCCAATTTGACTTATTTTGCCATAACTTCCGGAGTAGATCTTGAAACAAGAACATAAAGGTTGTTTTAGACACACATTTAGCTTCTCTAACTCATGTGTGGAAATGGGTTAGGGTTCCTTTGGAAAGAATAGGTCTAATTTTGATTGTCCTTCTAGAATTAGGCCTAAAGGGTAATTTGACTTGTCTGCAACTAGGGCTTGGTTTGAAAAGAACTTCCAAAAGGTATTCCAACCACTCCTTGGCTCAGATATGGTCCCCACACATCTAATAACATTCCCCACTTTCAAATCAATCCTCCCTTGTCTCCTCCAATAGAAAATACAACTTTTTCACGGGCTTCGGGGTCTGTTACATGAAGATTTCAAACCTTCAATCTTCTCTTGCACGTGCTAACCAACACGCCAAAATCTGCAAGATTGGAATCTCAAAGAATACACAAAACCCTTCCATTCCATTGAGTTTCAAGAATTCTCACCAGTGGATTGGGGAGAAAAGCATTTTTGTTTACTCACTACTATCCTAACTAGGGTTTTAGACCAACCCGTAGAGAATTGCTTGTATCTCCTTCAAAAATTAATGAATTTGGATGCAGTAAAAAGCAACAGAAAGTAGATTCAATTTAGATTCATCTCCAATTGGTTTCAAGTTAGAATAAATTCATACAGGAATGTGCAATGCAAAGGAGCTGAAAAGAACATGTTGAAAATACAAAAGTTTAAATGTTTTATTGCTTCAAATTTCATCAATGCATCAACAAACCCCCTTGATCAATGGAAAAATGATTTTTAAACATTTCCCACCCCATTCCAATGGTTACCAACTATATTTTCAACTTCCAATTGTTCATCTTCCACTTTGACAAAAAAATGTAAAATTTTCTTTTGCAACATTATGCAACTTTACTATATTTTGCAACTAGACTCTAATTCACCCTTAAGCACTTAAACTAGACCTAAAAAAGCATAAAATGGTCTTCTTAGACCTTATTACATAAAATCAACTAAAAAAAACAAAGATCAACTTTTTGCCACTCTTGGGGTATGAAGACCTATGGTGCCCCTACACCATACTCCTGGGTAAGAAAAGATTCAAGCTCCACTTGAATGGAGGGTAGCAACATGAGAACCATGCATGAAATATCTTGTCTAGTGTCTTTAGATCCTTGTACATTATCTTCTTGAAAACAAACCCATGCTTGCTTCATCTTCACCTTAGGTTTCTTGAATACTTTGCAAAGGTACTTGAACTTGTCAATATAAGCATGTCCCCTATTTGCACCTCTATATTCATCCTTCAACAATACCTTATCAATTGAAACAACAACTATAATGTGTATTTGTGAAGCATCAAACTCAAGTATCATGTTGTCTTTGATTGGAAAGGACTAAAATCTACTTACAACTGTAGATAACCCTTGACAAAATAGATAACAGTTAGATAACCTACATTACAATTTACCTTCTAGAGATACCTCATGTGATGACTATTGAAATAGATCAGTCTATCAAACAAATTGTTCACACTCTTCCTCTTTCATTTGGATGAAAACAATGTTAACCTTGTCTATTGAAACTATTTGTTGAGCACCATCATCGACGATGACTTCTTTTCCTTGCTTCTCACACTCTTTTAGTGACCTTGTCAACATGGCAACATCTGATTGAAATACCTTGGTTTGCAAATCCAAAATGGAAACTTTATTGTCCCCAAGTACAACCCCCTCTACTGTCCTACTAGCATAAATTAATATCCTTGCATCCTCAAACTCAAATGGAACATGCCTAAGATGGTGACTAAATTGAAAACTCTGTCCTTACAACCCAACAACTGAAAATTTGAACTTTGCACTGTGTTTACCAACAACTCACCTTGTTCCAGTTGCACATTAGACTCAAATACATCCTCTTCAAAATACTTTAAATTATTGATCCTTGGCATTGGGAAGAAGGAATATGAGAACTCATTCACAACTATGTCTACATCATCATTCAACATGCTTTGGCTCTCCCATGGCAAATCAAAAATTTCAACTATTGTCATGACAGTCTGGGGTCTATTCTTGGTTTAAAAATCCACCTTTTCCTACTTCATGGATTGTGGGAACTCCTTTTGACTCATTAACACCATCATGGAAACCACCTTTTTATCTTTTTCTTCCTTCTCCATGATTTTCACAAACTCCTTTTCACTCACCAACATACTAGTAGAAACTATTTGTGATTCATGACCTTCCTCTTTCAATGGTGTAAGGGTATAGGAAACTCTGTCTTTCTCTATGACATATGTATTTCTCCTACCTTCTTGCTTGGAATTCCTATCATATTTCCAAGGTCTCCCCAAAAGAAAATGACACACATCCATTGGTATTATATCACACAAAACCCTATTCTTGTATCCTCTTATATGAAAATCAACTCAACTTTTCTTATTTACAACTACTTGCTGACCCTTGTTTAACCAAGACACCTTGTAGGGAGTAGCATATGGAATCCTTTGTAATTTCAACTTCTCAACCATTTCAAGAGAAACTAAATTATCTGTACTACCAGAATCAATCACTACTTTGCAACACTTACCTTGGCTTTTACATGTAGTTCTAAAAAGAGACTTTCTCTGTGGTGGTTCTTTCTTCATTGGCCCTTTGAGTAGAGTCCTTCTCATCAACAAAAAATCTCCAATCTCTGGTTCTGCAACATGTGGTGAAAAGTGGACACACTCAACATCATCTCCACCTTGTGTAATCTAATTTCTTCTTTCTCCTCCAAATGAAGTAGATGACTAATTTTTAGTGCATTTGCATGCTTGATGGCCTACAAATTTGTTGCATTTATAACATTTCCATGTAAAACCAATTGAACCTCCTCTTTGGCCTCCAAATCTACCCCTATAATCTAATATTCTTCCCGGAAAGTTGCCTCTTGAATCTACAACTTGTTCTTGGACTTTACTTGTCTCTCTTGGACTCTCTTATGACTGTCCTGAATCAACAAGCATTCCTCTTAATCTAAAATTCCTTCCTCTACCCCTGATTTGCTTTTCTTTCCTTCTTTTCAATTTATCTTTATCCTTGATGGCTAATTGATAACACTCCTCTATCGTTCTTGGAGTGGTGAGGCTCAATTCATCTTGAAGATTGTATCTCAAACCATTAATATATCTTGCCACTTTATCTTCATCATCTTCTACATGGCCTGCCCTTATGCTCAACTTGTAGAACTCCTTTGTATAGGTTTGCACATCCATATCCTTTTGTTTGAGATTTTGAAGCCTCTTGAATAACTAAATAGTGTAGTCACTTGGTAGGAATCTTCCCTTGATTTTTTCCACCATCCTATCCCAAGAGGTGATTTTAGAATTCCCCTTCTTTCTCCTTTCACTTTGTACATAATCCCACCAAGGCAAGGCATGGCCCTTCAACTTTTTCTTGGCCAACTTCACCCTTTGATCTTCTGACACATCTTCATGGTCAAAATAGTTATCCAATGATCCTATCCAGTCTAGGAGTTCTTCACTATCATCTTTCCTCCATACATGGGTAAATCCATCTTGATCTTATGACCATCTCCCTTGACTGCTTTCAAGAGCTTTGTCATCCTTAAGTCATTAGGATCCATCTCTTCATTCAACTCTTCTTGGGAACTCTCCTCTTCCCTTTCTTCTCTTCAACTTTCCCTCTTCAGATCAAACCTATGCTATGATACAAATTTGATACAAAGCAGGGGAAAAAGATACATGATTGATACCATATTTTACAACAATAGGTTCATTCATCTTTCAAAGTTCAAGACTTCCAAAATGGAACATGCCCTCAAAGGTCATAAACCCCAAATAAGGAATCAATACACCAAATATCTTATCCAACACTTGGAAGACCCTACATAGGTTAGAAATTGAAAATAAAACACAAAAAATCCCCACAAGAAACTAGGAACTCCAAACTAGAAGGCTTTCCTTGGAAAACTACCCTTAGACCTAGTAACCTTCCAAATTGACTTATTTTGCCATAACTTCTGGAGTAGATCTTGGAAAAAGAACATAAAGGCCATTTCAGACACCCATTTAGCTTCTCTAACTCATGTGTGGAAATGGGTTAGGGTTCCTTTAGAATGAATAGGTCTAATTTTGACTGTCCTTCTGGAATTAGGCCTAAAGGGTAATTTGACTTATTTGCAACTAGGGCTTGGTCTCAAAAGAACTTCCAAAAGGTATTCTAACCACTCCTTGTCTTAGGAAAGGTCCCCACACATATAATAACATGCCCCACTTTCCAATCAATCCTTCCTTGTCTCCTCCAACATAAAATGCATTTTTTTCATGGGCTTTGGGGTCTATTACATGAAGATTTCAGACATTTAATCTTCTCTTGCATGTGCTAGCCAACACCCCAACATCTGCAAGCTTGGAATCTCAAATCATACACAAAACCATGCCATTCCACTAAGTTTCAAGAATTTTCATTGGTGGAATGGGGAGAAAAGCATTTTTGTTTACTCACCGCTACCCTAACTAGGGTTTTAGACCAACCTGTAGAGAATTGCTTGTATCTCCTTCAAAAATTAATAAATTTAGATGCAATAAAAAGAAATAGAAATTAAATTTGATGTAGATTCATCTCCAATCAGTTGTAGGTCAAAATAAATCCGTATAGTCACATGCAATGCAAAGGAATAGGAAAGAACACGCTAAAAATATAGAAGTTTAGATGTTTTATTGCTTCAAATTTCATCAATGCATCAATCAACCCCCTTGATCGATGGAAAAAGGATTTTTAAAAATTTCCCAACATGTTCCAATAGTTTCCAATTGTATTTTCAACTTCCAATGGTTCATCTCCCACTTTGACAACAAAATGTAAAAGTTGCTTTTGCAACATTATACAAATTTACAATATTTTACAACTAGACTCTAATTCACCCTTAAGCACTAAAACTAGACCTAAACCAGCATAAAATTGTCTTCTTAGACCTTATCACATGAAATCAAATCAAAACAAACAAAGATAAAATTTTGACCCCTCTTGGGGCATGAAGACCTATGGTGCCCCTACACCATGTTCCAACATCCTTGTCAAGGCATTTTTAAGTTCCTAGGGTGTTATTGGCGTAATAGTTTTCTACCTATCATTTGTACATTCATTCATAAGTAGTGAAGGGGTTGACTAACATAAAATAGTTATTTATAACTAATATTAATTAACTCCTCAAGTAGGGCTGCATGGAAATGAGACTCCATTAGTGTTCATGATGATGATTGTTAGTTTTGAAGGATTGTTAGAATCCAAGATCACCTGCATGCAAGATGGATACCTGTCACATGCAAAAGATATGAAGAACCAAAAACAATGTTCTGTAAACCTCTCAGTAAAAATGCATTAAGAGAATCAATTATTACAATGTGATCAATCCTTATGAAGGAGATCAAGAAACCCTAAAAGGGAAATCCTAAATGAAACCCTAGTGTGCACACTTAATAATTAATAATTAATTATTAATGTGCCTAAGTTTAGCTTAAGTAATAAAGAGGAATAAGTGACTTAATTAATTAATCAATGTGATATAATTAATTAAGCATAATTAGCTTATTACTCTAACACCCCCCCTTAAGATGAACTTAGGAAGAAGCTAAAACACTAGAATAAGATGCATGAAAGCAAAGATGGGTCCCGACAACTAGGCCTGATCAGGTACCCATTTACAATGCAAGAATGGAGTAGAGAAGGAAAAACCCAGTGGGACAAAACCCCCCTATAATGAGATAACATGCTGCAAAGAAGCACTGGAAGAACTCTGTAGAGTAACACTGGAACTTGATATAGGCAAGCAGGAAATATTCTTCTGTATACTACTGAAACTGGATGAGAGTCACTGATTGACTCAAGGAATCATGATAAAGCAACAGAAGACCCGATGCCACGGAACACTCGAAAACTCCAAACAGGAACAACTCTAGAATCTATGAAGCAGCAAGAAATTATTGAATGATGTATTATTGAAAACGAAGTGCAAAGATGCAAGATGCACTCTCCCAACTGCCAAAATATCCAAGTAATTGCCAAACAACCCATCGGGCCAAATCTGGACTAATTGATAAACCTAGGACAGATACAGAAAAAGTGCATGGACAACAACCTAGAGCTCCTCAATACCTTTCTAACGCTTCAAACGAGGCGAAAAACGGAGATCGTGGCAAAAAGTTATGAGCTCGGAAGCATAAAAAGTACATCTGACTTCAAACAGCAATAAATGCAGTAAAACAGTAAAATACTGAAAAATAAACAGCACTACTAGAAAGTGCTCGAAACCAGCTTTCTGGCAATATCTCGTTTGCCCGATTTCGATACCGTATGCCCAAGTTATGGCCAAAAGAAAAAAACTGCTCTTTTAGGAAAAACTAGGGTTAGGAGGGGGCAAAGGGCCGTACGGCCGATGACGTCATGCTGACGTCACCCGTTCACGAGCTTAAATTTGACGGCCCGTCACGGCGCGTCAGCGGAAAAATCTCCCTACAAAATGAAAAATTTTGGCCTTAGTCACATATACCTTAATTTTGGTGAATGTTGGGGAGTTGAGATACGGTTTTCCGCGGCCTGCGCTGTCTTGCTAGGGGTTGGTAGCCCGAAAGGGTGCATAGCGTGGTCCCCATAGAACCCGGCGGTCGCTGCGAGAGGATCGGAGTGAGAAGCGGTGTCTTGGCCCGCCAGGGTGGCCGCTCACGGCCGGGCAGCCGGCCAGCGGCTGGTAGCGCCCTGTGCGGGCGGTGCCCAAAACTTCAAAAAATTCAATTTTTAATATTTTTGAAATTTTTCAAAAAATGCCTCGATGCGTCTGGGGAGGCCGTACGGCCCCCAGACAAATTTTTTGCCTCCCGACCAACTTGCACCAAAATGGACGATTTGACAGGCGTTTCTAGGGTTTTGGGATGCTGCGAACGCGATGGCGATGTCCGTTTGAGCCCATTGTGTCCCAAAATAATGGCTACCCCCAGATCTTGCAGAAAAGATGCCTGTGGAAACCCTTGCACCCGAAACTCATGAAAGCCATATCTTGAGGATCACGCGAGAACTGCAGTGCGAGCTCGATACCATGTTAGAATCCAAGATCACGCATGCAAGATGGATCACTGCACATGCAAAGATATGAAGAACCAAAAACAATGTAAACCTCTCGAAAATGCATTAAGGATCAATTATTACATGTGATCAATCCTTATGAAGGAGATCAAGAAACCCTAAAAGGGAAACCCTAAATGAAACCCTAGTGTGCACACTTAATAATTAATAATTAATTATTAATGTGCCTAAGTTTAGCTTAAGTAATAAAGAGGAATAAGTGACTTAGTTAATTAATCAATGTGATGTAATTAATTAAGCATAATAACTTATTACTCTAACAAGGATAAGTTATTTTTGGTGCCAAATTTAATGACTCTTTTGTTTACAAGGGAGAATCCAAGGGATAGAGAATTTACTTTTTGGAAGAGGTATTTTTGTGCTCCTCTTGTTGTGGGAAGTTGTCTACTAGTTTCCCTCCTCTAATAACTCTATAAATTGGAACCTTGGGATGCAGGTTATATTGAATTTTCATAGGTTTACAAGAGTTGTCAGGTTGAAGACAAAGGGAGGATAAAGGAAGTGTGTTGTATTTGAATATTGATTTTGAAGATAATACATACTTTTCCTCTCTTCTTGGTCAAATTTTCTTGCAAATTTTTATCTACGTTGAATCTTTGTTATGAAATTTTCATGTGATTTTTTTATTCTTATGTTGTTGATTTATTTCATTGAACTCCATACAATATTCTACAATTAAGGTCAAATAGGTTTTCATGATTAAAATGATTTAATATTATATTTGTAAAACTAATTTTTAAATTTTTATCTAGTAGTTGTTTACCTTTTATTCCCAATAGTTGGTATCATAACTTGGCCACCTTTGGTTCCTATGGGTTGGAAGGTTTTTATGGCTATAGTGAGAGTTATAGTAATTTTATTGTGTACATTTGTGTGTGGTAGCTACGGTTGCATGCAAATCTTGATTGGATATTGATAAGTTTAATTAAACTAATTATGAGTTGTGGGAACTAAGGATGGAGGATATCCTAGACAAGAGAGATCAAAAGATACTGACAACAAAGGAATCTAAGCTTGAAAGTATTTCCCAAGACTTGTAGGGTAACATGGATAAGAAATAATGAGGGACAATCAAACTTTGTATTGATAGTTTAATAATGTTAAATATAGCAAAATATCTTGTCACTTATTCCTTATAGAAAAGGTTGGAAGAGTTTTATCAATTTGAAATTCTTGTGAATAAATTATGTTTGAAAAGAAAGTTGTTTTCTTTAAAAATGAAGGAGGGTGAATTGGTAGACAATCATTTAAATTCATGTAGTTTGTTGGATTTCAGTTATGTTTATGGTTTTTCCTTGATGAAAAAATCACTTTTAGTTGGTTCTATTTGATGTCAGATGGTTCTCTTTGATGATTAGTTTCAGTTTGGTTTCTCATGCTCTATCTTGGTACAGTTTTGTATATATGGTTTAATTGTCTTGGCTTTTTGTGGTTCAGTTCAAGGTGAAGGTTCATCTTTTTAAATGAAAAGGATACACATATCAGTAGGAGTTTGGTCTTCGTCATGTTGTTTCATCGAGTGCTTTGTGTCTCGCTGACCGACACAAGAAAGAACATATTGGCGTGAGAATGCCAGGGTCTCCCTGATCCATTTTTATGATAAATGTCTGTGTTGCCTATCGACAAGAAGTTTTTGATGTCATGTCAATTAGATTTTACATACAGGTAGCTTTTGGTAGGTCTTCTTTATGGTTTCGGCGATAGAGGGTGATCCCTATCGATAGGAGTTATACTGTCGGTATGAGGTCACAGCGAGATTGTTATGTCTCACCGATCGGAGGTTGAATTGGAAGACATCGACATGAGTTGCGGCATGGATTAAATGACATAGCGAACCCTGTGGGTCTCACCAATGGAATACATATGGACCTTGTCGGCATAGACATTGAGTTGTCTCGGCGAACATGAATGATCACGTGGGCTTTCGGTAAGACACAGGATGCTCTACGAGAGGTCACCCTGACTATGCTTTGTCTTAGCAAAGGCGAATGATGGTTACATTTCGGTGGGAGAAATATTTTATCTCAATGACCAGAAGAATGTTATATGGCTCTCAGCATGACATAGGATATTCGATATAATTTATCCCCGACGGTTGAAGGTTACAACAACACATAAGAGATAAAAAGTATTTCGGTGAAACTTAATGAAATCTACATATGGTCTCCCCAATAACAATTTGTCATGATGACCCACATGAGATTGAAGGTTACTTTTCGGTGAGAGGTTGGTAATTTCTTAGTGATCAAGTATGTATGGTGGGGTGTTTCAATATGACTCAATGAATTCTATGGGACCTCTCCCCGATTATGAATCGTCTCAGCGACACCGAATGAAAGGATGAATTTTGGTAAAACAAAGCATTATCTATGAAACATCTCCCCAATAGCAGAATGTCACAACAACAAACAGTGGGATGACTGATGTTGTTAAAGTTTCCTTCGGCATAAATTTACATCGATGGAAAGGAGAGAATAGGGAAAAGTGTGTTTTTTTATTATGATATCTCTTTGCATGGCAATGAATGGTATGGCTACTATGTTTGGTGCGCCTCTCTGGTTGGAACCTCGACAGTGGTTGATGGAGCCATGGGAGTTGCATATTTGACTGGTATTTATGTATTTCATGCTGCACATATTGGTTTATAATCACCATTTTTAGAACTTCTCTCTGCATCTTAGTTACTAATGTGGCAAATGATGCCCTGACAGAGTATTGTTATTCATGCACTAGAGGTTATGATTTACAATGGTGGGAAGTCATGCTTTTTAAGCAGTGAAATGATCTCATACGTTTCAGATTTGTTGAGGATGGCTCTTAGCTAGGTGAAATGACTCTTGTATTGGAAAATTAATTTCACTTTGACTAATAATCTTGCTAGGTACAAGATGAAGATTTCAATTGTACAAAGCTTTGTTAACTTCTATCAAAATATTTTCAGTTTGGTTGTTCAGTCATTACTCCTGAAGACAATTACTTATCTGGCATTTAAATAAAAAAGAGTTATCTTTACTCTATGCTCCTTTGACCTCAAAATTCTTTGAAGTCTTGATACCTAAAAAGATGTAGAAATAGAAGTAGAAAACTCTTTTCTGTGTTGTTGTTGTAATTCAGAGATTATCATTCATTGGCTGTATGAAAATGTATGGATAAACTCTACAATAAAATCTGAATAAAAAGAGGCAAAGACATTGTAAATTTCTTCTCTATATAGTATTTTAAGGATTCAATTATTGAATCCTTAGGGTATTTTGTAGACACGAAAATAGAGAAATATGTGCTTAGCTAAAAACAAAGAAATCCTCTGAGTTATTATTGTTGTTCAAAACATAATTTGAGGGGTTGGTACTCCTTGAGATAGATATCTCTAAACAAGGGGTTGGTGCTCCTTGAGTGGGTGCTCTAAAATTGGCCTATAAGGAATTGTGAATAGTTGATTAAAAGATTAAGCCTGCAAGGCATTTCGAGAGTGGTTTTTCTACCCTAGGAGGGTTTTCCACTCCGCAAAATCTTGTGTCTCTTTATTCTTCTAAGTTCTCATTGCTTTACTGTGTTGTAATTTTAGTTCACTGTTGGGTTATTAATTTTCTCAATTCTGTTTATGAATGATTACATTCAACTCATGAATGCATTAATCAGAGTAATATTGAAATCAAATCTGAGCTATGTTTTTGAATTTTTGAAAATTGGTCAAATCTATTAAGACACTGATTCACTCCCCCCTCTTAGTGTCATTTTAACTCCAACAATTGGTATAAGAGCGTAGGGTCCTCTAATAGGTTTTAATCACCTTGAATTGATATTGGTCTTGGAGTTTGTCTTTAATGGCACATTCTCAAGACGGTGCCTCTGCAACCAGAGCTCTGTTATTTGATGGAACAGATTATGTGTTCTAGAAAATCAGAATGGAAGCTTTTCTTATTTCTTTTGATGTTGATGTTTGGTGCATTGTTTTAAATGATTGCAATGTACCGGCCTCTATTCCCACTAATCCTATTGAAAAAAAGAGGTATGAAACAAATGCCAGAGCTAAGAATGCCATCTTGTGTGGGTTAACTAAAGATGTGTTCATTAAAGTCATGCATTGGAAATCTACTCATGAAATCTGGGAAAAATTTGAAACTATCTATCAAGGGAATGAGAAAGTCAAATTGTCAAAAATCATTACATTCAAACATCAGTTTGAGGAGATGAAAATGAAGGATGATGAAAAAGTGGCTGAATATTTCCTAAGAGTTGATGAAGTTTTCGATGCAATGAAAGGTCTATGTCAAGAGGTTAATGAATTTGATGTGGTCACAAAGGTTGTTAGAACCTTACCATCCAAATTTGAATCTAAGGTTTCAGCCCTAGAAGAAAAGAAACACTTTGATAAGCTTACCTTAGATAGCCTGCAAGGAATGCTTACTACCTATGAAATGAGAACTAGCAAAAACATTTCAATAGGAAAAGAAACTACCTTTAACACTGAAAAGAAAGAAAAAGTCGAAGTCGGTGAATCAGAGTTGTCTGATTCTAAAGAATCCCATTTTGTTAGAAGACTTAAAAAGGGATCAAGAAAATATAAGGGAAAACTTCCCTTTAAATGTTTTAACTGTGGAAAAATAGGTCACTTTGCTGCAAAGTGTCCCTATGATGATCAAATCTGTGACAATGAGACAACTGAAAAATAGTCTAAGAAGAAGGCCTTCAAACCTAAACGAAACTTCAATTTCAAAAAGAAGAAAATTCTATTAAGGATGAATCTGATATTGAGTCTGAAGATTCATCAGTTGAAGAAGATGAAACTTTGTTCATGGCTGAAATTACTGAGCAAAATGATTCAAACACCATTGACATTGAAGAAGGTGAGGTAGATCTTGAAAGTGAGCTGAAATGTGCTTTAAAAGAGGTCAGAAAACTCAAAAAAAAAGTTCTTGCTCAAGAACATAAACCAGATCAAGAAATGGTCTCTTTGAAAACTCAGCTTGAAGAAGCTAAAAGAGTTGAAGACTGTCTTTGAGAGATTGTAAGCTGCAAAGATCAAGAAATTCAAAAACTGGAACAAGAAGTAGTCTGTCTTAGGAAGGAAATTGAAAAATGTGAAAGCACTCTAAAACTGAATGAGATGCTTAGCAAGCAGAAGATGTATAAAGATAAAACTGGTGTTGGTTTTGAAAAGGGTGAATGCTCAATTGACAATGCAAAATAAAACCCCTCTTCTAAAGTCAAAGGTTCAAGTTCAAATTACTCAGAATTTGGTAAGGATCATGTTCAGTTTTTAAGAGGTAATAGATCTTCATACAGAGTCAATCCTTTCTTCTATGGTTATTGTTTTTTCTGCAACAAATTTGGCCATAAAGTGAGCACTTGTAGGCTTATGAATCCTAGAATACCCAGGTTTGGTCTTAGGCAACACTATGGTTTTGTTAGACAAATCAAATGTTTTAAATGCAATGCTTTAGGACATTCTACCAAACAGTGCATAACTAATATGCAATCTAAACAACAAAAAATTAAAATGGTTTGGAAACCTAAGACTGTTAATAGCAATGAGCAAACTATGTTGGTTCAAACTACTTTTCATTCCAAGAAAAAAGACTTATGGGTCCTGGACAGTGGATGTTCCAACCATATGACTGGTGACAAGGATAAGTTTATAAATCTTGAGGATTATGTTGGTGGATATGTTAAGTTTGGTGATAACTCTGGTATTCAAATTAAAGGTAGAGGTTCACTTCTTCTGAGTGAAGAAACTCCTATCTATAATGTGTACTATGTGGAAGGTATCAAACAAAATATTCTAAGTGTTAGTCAAATCTGTGATAGTGGTTATCATGTTCTTTTCACTTTGTAGGGATGTGAGATTAAGAACAAGCTTGGAAAGGCTGTTGCAGCTGGAAGGAGGACAAAAAGAAATGTGTACAATCTTCTCGACACATCAAGCAATGACAATAATCAAGGTATGTGTTTAATGGGCCAAATTGAAGAGAGTTGGTTATGGCATAAAAGATCAGGACACATAAAATTTGAAAATCTGGTTAGAATTAGTAAAAATCAGAATGTTAGAGGTTTACCAGTTCTTAGCAAGCCAGAAAACTCTGTGTGCAAAGAATGTTTAAGTGGTAAACAAACTAAAATCAGCTTCAAAACAAAAGAACATTCTTCTTTGAAACCTTTACAGCTTGTGCATACTGATTAATGTGGACCAACCAGAACAAGGTCTATTAATGGTGAAAAGTACTTTATGCTATTTGTGGATGATTAAACTAGAATGGTTTGGGTCACATTTCTTGATCACAAATCAAAAGTCTTTGAAAGGTTTAAAATCTTTCGTAAATTGGTTGAGAAGGAATATGATTTGAAATTTAAATGTCTGTGATCTGAAAAAGGAGGTGAGTTCACCTCTCAAGAGTTTATTAATTACTATGAACAACAAGGCATTAAAAGACAGAATGCTGCAACAAAAACACCTCAACATAACGGGGTAGTTGAACGTAAGAATAGAACTGTAAAAAAAATGTCTAGAACCATGCTAGATGAAGCTAAATTGTCTGACATGTATTGGAAAGAAGCTATTCATACAACTATATACATTTTGAATAGAGTGCAGCTTAGGGTGAAATCTAAACACACTCCTTATGAACTTTGGTATGGAAAAACTGCTTCTGTCAAATACTTTAAAGTTTTTGCAAGTAAGTGTTTTATCAAGAAAGATGATGATAACCTTGGCAGCTTTCAATCAAAGTGCGATGAGGGTATCCTTTTGGGATACTCAACTCACAACAAAGCTTATAAATGTCTTAACAAAAGGATTAACAAGATTGTTGAATTTGTGAATGTAAAGTTTGATGAAAGATTACATTTAGATGCTGACACCTTGCAGGATAATGAGGAAGAACGACTTGAACTTGAATCAAATTCAGAAGAAGCTGAAACAACAAAGTCTATTGCTGAATCAACAAGCCCTAAAAATGAAAAAGAAAGTTCTGAAAAGGTTGCATCAAATGCTCCTTCAAAAAATCTAGCTAAATATCACCCCAAAGATCAGATTATTGGGGATAAAAATGCAGGAGTTCAAACTAGAAGAAAGGCTGCAGAATCTGATGAAAAGGCACAAATAGCTTTCTGTCTAGTTACTCAGTTTGAACCTAATTTTTTTAATGAAGCTCTCATAGAATCATGTTGGCTTAATGCTATGTAGGAAGAAATTGATCAAATTGAGAAAAATCAGACTTGGGAGTTAGTCCCAAGACCAGATGACAAGAATGTCATTGGAGGCAAATGGATTTACAAAAATAAGCTTGATGAAAATGGCAATGTTGTTCGCAATAAAGCACAATTTTTCTACAAAGGCTATGCTCAACAAGAAGGTATTGACTTTGGTGAAACCTTTGCACCTGTTGCTAGACTAGAATCTATCAGAATATTCTTGGCTTATTCTATTTACAAAAAAATTATTGTTTAACAAATGGATGTCAAAACTACTTTTTTGAATGGCTATTTAGATGAAGAGGTCTATGTTGAACAACTTGAAGGATTTATATGCAAGATAAGCCTAACCATGTTTTCAGGTTGAAAAAGGCTCTGTATGGCTTAAAACAAGTACCCAGAGCTTGGTACTCTAGGCCGGACAATCATTTAATTTCTAATGGCTTTGTTAGAGGAGGTGTAGACAGTAATCTTTATGTTAAAACTAAAGGTTATGATATTTTGGTTATTGAAATTTATGTTGATGACACTATATTTGGCTGCAATAATATTACTTTGAGTAAGAAGTTCTCTCAGCTAATGGAATCTGAGTTTGAAATGTCAATTTTAGGAGAATTAAGTTTCTTTTTGGGTCCTCAAATCTCTCAATGTGAGAATGGAATATTTCTTTCTCAAACCAAATATGCTAGAGAGATGCTTAAGAAATTTAAAATGGATGAATGTCATCTTGTTAGCACTCCAATGGCTACTGGATGCAAACTTACTAAAATTGATGATTCTCCTGATTCAAATAAAATGGAATATAGATCAATGATCGACAGTCTTTTATATTTAACTACATCTAGACCTAACATTATGTAGGCAGTTTGCACGGCTGCATGTTTTTAGGCATCACCTAAATAATCTCATGTAACTGTCGTTAAACGGATCTTTAAATACATTCAGGGCACTCTTGATTATGGTCTTTGGTATCCTAGAAGCAATGATTTTTCTTTAATTGCTTATACTGATGCTGACTGGGCTGGTTGCTTGGATGATAGGAAAATCACTAGTGTTGCTGCATTCTTTCTTGGTGATCATTTAGTGGCATGGCACAACAAGAAAAAAGAATCTGTTTCTCTCTCTACTGTTGAAGAAAAATACATTGCTGCCACTTCATGCTATACTCAAGTTCTTTGGATGAGTCAAACTCTATCTGATATGGGTATAGAAGTTCCTAAACCTGTTTCTATTCTTTGTGATAACACTAGTGCGATAAATATATCAAAAAATCCTGTCATGCACTCTCTCGCACTAAACATATTGCTATCAAGTTTCACTTTCTTTGAGAAAAGGTACTGGCTAATGATGTCTGCTTATAGTTTTTTGGCTCACAAGATCAGGTGGCTGACATTTTTACTAAGCCTTTAGCAAAAGAGTTATTTGAAAGGCTGAGACTTCGATTAGGAGTTATCTCTCAATCGTTACTTCACTAATTCACCAAGCTTCAACTTAGGGGGAGCATTTTATATGTTTTGATTCACTTACAACTCTCCTACAATCTTGGTTACTGCACTGTTACTCATTTTGCAGCAGTTTCACATGATATTTTTGTTGGCTTCTCAGTTGTGTTATATGGCAATGCACATTTTTTTTCTCTTCTATTCTTTGTCATTGAGGCAAAAAGGGGGAGAGTCATTTGTGTTTTTCCATCAAGGACAAAGGGGGAGTTTTTTGGATCTCAGTTGTGTTTATGGTTTGTCCTTGATGACAAAATCACTTTCAGTTGGTTCTATTTGATGTCAGATGGTTCTCTTTGATGATCAGTTTCAATTTGGTTTCTCATGCTCTATCTTGGTACAGTTTTGTATATATGGTTTAATTGTCTTGGATTTTTGTGGTTCAGTTCAAGGTGAAGGTTCATATTTTTAAATGAAAAGGATACACATTTCGGTAGGAGTTTGGTCTTTGACATGTTGTTTCATTGAGCACTTTGTGTCTCGCCGACCGACACAAGAAAGAACATATCAACGTGAGAATCCCAGGGTCTCCCCGATCCATTTTTCTGATAAACATTTGTGTTGCCTATTGGCAAGATGTTTCTGATGTCATGCCAATTGGATTTTACATACAGGAAGCTTTTGGCAAGTCTTCTCCATGGTTTAGGTGATAGAGGGTGATCCCTATCCACAGGAGTTATACCATCGGTATGAGGTCACAGCGAGATTGTTATGTCTCACTGACTGGAGGTTGAATGGGAACACATCGACATGAGTTGCAACATTGATATAATGTCATAGAGAACCCTGTGGGTCTCACCAATGGAATACATATGGACCTTGTTGGTATAGGCATTGAGTTGTCTCGGCGAACATGAATGATCACGTGGGATTTCGGTAAGACACATGATACTCTACGAGAGGTCACCCTGACTATGCTTTGTCTTAGCGAAGGAGAATGATGGTTACATTTCAGTGAGAGAACTATTTTTTCTCAATGACCAGAAGAATGTTATATGGCTCTCGGTGTGACATAGGATATTCGATATAATTTCTCCCTGACGGTTGAAGGTTATAGCGACACATAAGAGATAAAAATTCTTTCAGTGAAACTTAATGAAATCTACATATGGTCTCCCCGATAACAATTTGTCACGGGGACCCACATGAGATTGAAGGTTACTTTTCGGTAAGAGGTTGGTAATTTCTCGACAATAAAGTATGTATCGCGGGGTGTTTCGGTATGACTCAATGAATTCTATGGGACCTCTCCCTAATTAAAAATTGTCTCAGCGACACCGGATGAAAGGATGACTTTCGATAAAATAAAGCATTATCTACGAAACGTCTCCCCGATAGCAGAATGCCATAGCGACAAACAGTGGGATGACCGATGACGTTAAAGTTGCCTTCGACATAACTTTACATCAATAGAAAGGAGAGAATAGGGAAAAGTGTATTTTTTTATTATGATATCTCTTTGCAAGGCAATGAATGGTATGGCTGCTATGTTTGGTGTGCCTCTTTGGTTGGAAGCTCGACAGTGGTTGATGGAGTCATGGGAGTTGCATATTTGACTGGTATTTATGTGTTTCATGCTGCACATATTGGTTTATAATCACCATTTTTAGAACTGCTCTCTGCATCTCAGTTACTAATGTGGCAAATGATGCCTTGATAGAGTATTGTTATTCATGCATTAGAGGTTATGATTTACAGTGGTGGGAAGTCGTGCTTTTTAAGCAGTGAAATGATCTCATACATTTCAGATTTGTTGAGGGTGGCTCTTAGCTAGGTGAAACGACTCTTGTATTGGAAAATTAATTTCACTTTGACTAATAATCTTGCTGGGTACAAGATGAAAATTTCAATTGTACAAATCTTTGTTAACCTTTGTCAAAATCTTTTTAGTTTGGTTGTTCATCTGTTACTCCTGAAGACAGTTACTTATCTGGCATTTAAATAAAAAAGAGTTATCTTTACTCTATGCTCCTTTGACCTCAAAATTCGTTGAAGTCTTGATACCTAAAAAGATGTAGAAATAGAAGCAGAAAACTCTTTTCTGCGTTGTTGTTGTAATTTAGAGATTATCATTCATTGGCTGTATGAAAATGTATGGATAAACTCTGTAATAAAATCTGAATAACAAGAGGCATAGACATTGTAAATTTCTTCTCTATATAGTATTTTAAGGATTCAATTATTGAATCCTTAGGGTATTCTATAGACGAGAAAACAGAGAAATATGTGCTTAACTGAAAACAAAGAAATCCTCTAAGTTATTATTGTTGTTCAAAACATAATTTGAGGGGTTGGTACTCCTTGAGATAGATATCTCTAAACAAGGGGTTGGTGCTCCTTGAGTGGGTGCTCTAAAATTGGCCTATAAGGCATTGTGAACAGTTGATTAAAATATTTAGCCTACAAGGCATTTCGAGAGTGGTTTTTATATCCCAGAAGGGTTTTCCACTTGGAAAAATCTTGTGTCTCTTTGTTCTTTCGAGTTCTCACTGCTTTACTGTGTTGTTGTTGTTTCAGTTCACTGTTGGGTTATTACTTTTCTCAATTTTTTTTATGAATGATTACATTCAACTCATGAATACATTAATCAGAGTAATATTGAGATCAAATCTAAGCTATATTTTTGAATTTTTGAAAATTGGTCAAATCTGTTAAGACACTGATTCACCCCCCCTCTCAGTGTCATTTTAACTCCAACAGTTTGATCTTAAGTCAATTTCTCGAGTCATGTGACAATATAATTTTTGCTACTAGTGCTAACTTATCAAATATCAAGTTCGACGTACTTGCCACAACTTTGTTGATAGAGGAAATGAAGAAGAAATTCATGATGGATAGTTCTAAGGATGCTCTTCATGTTAAGGGAAGGTCCAAAGAAAGGGAAGGATCTAAGGTAGACCAAAGGGGTTTGAAGAGATCTCCAACTCTTAAGGCCAATCTAAAACTCTTAGAAAGAATAAAGTGAAGTGTTGGAATTATGATATAATTGGACATGCAGAAAATGAATGCAAAAATACGAAGAAATAATGGAATTCATCTATGAAAAAACTAAAAATTAGTTGATGAAACTTCATTTATTTCTTGTAATATTATTTCTAATGAATATTGGTTGGTTGACTCAGTATTCTTGTACCACATGACTCATAAGGAGTGGTTCTCCCCATATCAGGAATTTAATGATGGGGAGGTATACCTTGGGGAAAAAAATTCATATCTAATTGTTGGATGGGGAGATATAAAGTGTTTTTGTGATGAGAGAATTAAAAATATCTTAGGTGTTTTATATATTCTTGGATTAGCAAAACATTTAACTTTGGTATCTAGATTGAATGATTTAGCAATTCATAATTTTTTTTTATTCAAATAGTTGTAGGTTGGTGAGAGGAAACTTGATGGTAGAAAAAGGGTCAAGAGTAGGAACCTTGTTCAAGCTAATTGTCACTATTGTTTGTGATTCCACCTATGTAACAAAAAAATGCATTTATATTATGGCACCACAAATTAGGCCACATAAGTGAATTTTTTTTAAAGAATATTATGAATAAAAACTTGGTTGACATTTTTTCCTATTTTTATGTGTATTTTTATTTTTGTGAGAGTTGTGTGTTTGGTAAACATAAGAGATCATCATTTTATTAAGAAAAATATAAAGAAAATAGTAAATTAGAAACCATTTATGTGGATGTATTTGATTTGGTGAATCTTGATATTTTGTGACCTTCATTGATGATGCTTCAAGATTCACCTGGGTTTATTTTATGCAATATAAATTTGAAGTTTTCACTAAGTTTAAAAATTCAAAGTATTAAATAGAAAATAAATTGTAGTGTAATATTTTATGAGATTTGATGTTGGAGGAGAATATTTTCTAAGTAATTTGATAAATTTGTAAGCATGCAGGTATTATGAGGAAAAGGACTACTCTATACACACCTCAATAGAATGGTGTGGTAGAAAGGATGATTAAAACTTAGATAGATGTTTTTGGATTAAAGTGAACTTAGAAGCTAATAGAGATGACAAATAGTTAAGAGGGTAAGCGAAAGCTTGAAACCTTGATAAGTTCAATACTTGTTTGTTTTTTAGGTTTTTGCAACTTGGATTTTGACTAAGGCATGGAAAAAGAGGGTTAAATCAAGGTCCAAAGGAGAAAAATAACGTAAGGTGGCCCATGTAATATCTCTTAGATCAATTATTATTGATGGGCCATGAGGGGGGCTTGGAATGTCAACAAAAGCTGAAACTCCCTTCTAACAAGATTATCAAGAGTTAGGATTTTAGTCTATGAAGAAACCCACTAGAAATAATTAATTTTAGGGAGGATCCTATGATTACATATTAGGCTCCAATCAAAAGAAGGGTTACTAGTGTTAGAATTATGAAAAACACAAGATGCACTTGATCAAACAGTGAACAAAGACATCTTCCACATAAGATATCTAGAAAAAAAAAAATTTGCTAGTCATCAACACAGAAACTTACAAAATAAAAAGCTTGCATGAATCTCAAGAGTCTTCAAGGAGATCGAGTGATATAATACAATGCGGGTGGGTGATTTATAAGAGCAACCCTCAATGATAAAGGGATTATATCATGACAAGTGTCAACATCCTATGTGATGAGACATAATTATCTAATAATACCTTACTCTAGTTAACAGAAAAAAGTACTCCTAATTTTAGCTTAAGTGCATGAGAAAAAAATAGCCTATAATAAATTAAATACTAATTAATTATTATCTAATGCATGATTACTCTAACAACTAGTATCATTGGAAATTATATTGTAATTTGAAGCCATGGAGAAACAACTTGAAGGTTGGGAAGTCCAAATAAATTCATCCTCTTTAGGAATATAGTAGAAATTACAATCTCCAATATGCTTAAAAAATTGATCAATTAAATTATTCCTCCCTTCTTGCCTACTAGTCACCTATAATATAAAATATTTCCATTTAGGCAATATACTCTTCCACTCTATGTAATCATGCAACTGCATACCATTTAGTCTTATCAATTGACCCATTAGACCAAAATAAATATGGACAAAAGAAAAAAAAAGGCCTTCAATCCCTTTTTCTTACCAAAAATTAACCCTTTTACCATTTCCCACCCTCCAACGCAAACCTTTTTGAGCACATTTCTAATTGTCAACAAGTTATTCCAAATTACAAAACCATAAGGGAGAGAGGGAGATGATAAGAAACAATATTGGTCCCTATTCCCCCATATAATTAGTTTTAGTAATAAGTGTCCAATATTTATCACTCACAAGAAGGTTCTATCCAACCTCAGAAATAAAATATTTGTTAAAGGGTTGTAACATACTAATTCCTAGTCCTCTATTATTTTTTATTTTGCAAACAATCTCCCAATTCTCAAGAGCAATCCTCTTCTTTTCTTCAGTACCAAACTAGAGAAATTTTCTTTTGATTTTCTCAATTATCTTCCCCATAAAAGCATGGATCTTAATTAAAGAAAGTAAACATGGAGATTTTGTAAAGAGGCTTTAAGAAATTGATACCTTCTAGCTTGAATCAACAATTTTCCTTTCCATCCAACCAATTTTTTTTGGACTCTCTTAAAAATTCTATTTCAATGGTTATTTGTAAGAAAATTATTAGACAAAGGGAGACCAAGATATGTAGTAGGGAAGTGATTATGTTGACACCCCAAAATTCTATCAGTCATATTTTTATGGGAAACTTCAATATTGAAGAAATAACACACTCTTGGTATAATTAATATACTAACGAGAAGCTTTATCATAAATATTCAATAAAGTTTTCTATTTTCTAGATTGCACAATAGAAGAAGCCTGAAAAAGGATGGTATCATCCACAAACTACTAGTGAGATGAAAGATGCAAAGAAAAAGTAGCGTTAACCCCCTTAATAACACTAGTATCAATCAATTTCTCAATGTTTCTTCCCAGGACTTCAACAACAATTATGAAAAAGATCCCCTAGGAATACCATTAACCATGACATAACACTTGGGCATATTTACACTTTCTTTAATAATCTATAGAATCTTTCCTTTGAACCTAAAATTATGTAGAAAAAGTATAAAATTCCAAGAAACTCTATTATAAGGTTTAGCAATATATTATTTTAGAGCCATACCTAGGTTTTTTGTTGTTTTCCATAGAGTGGATGATTTCATGAGTAGTGAGGATATCATCCAAAATTTTCCTCCACAAAACAAAACCTTTCTGATATTAAGAAATAAGGAGGTGGAGGAAAGGTTTAATTTTGTTAACAACCAACTTTGAGAAGATTTCATAAATAGTATTGCAAAGACTTATAGGTTTGAAGTCCACTAAATTGTTCATTTCTACCTTTTTAGGTACTAAGACAATACAAGTAATATTGAGTTGTTACAAAATTCTACCAATCTTGAAGAAGTCTCTAATAGCTACCACAAGACCATATCTTATACTATTTGTTGAGGCGTAAAATTGCACCCTAGTGTAATTTCCGCCAACATCACCTTTACCTTAGCCTTATAACATTGACAATGCAAAAATTTGCCACCTTTACCCTTCATCCCCACATTTGCTTTATCATTTTTTGTTAGTGAGGATTTTTGTTGGGGACACATGCACACTACACATACGTCCACATTTTGCGCTAGAATCTTGACAATATTCTAAGGTCAATGGACATTGGGACATTACAATTCTCTGCCACCTTGTAAATGTAACACTTCCTGTGAACCTTGACTGCTCAAAAACATCCCTTTACCTCCAAAATATATTTTGAACTTATCTCTCTCAATTCTATTCATTCCATTCACCCAATCTCACTCACTTATTTCTCATTTTTCAATCCATTTTTCATTCTACACCATTGTTCTTGCTTCTACACCATTGTTTCTCATAGGTTTTCAAGCTCTACATCATTGGAACTACCATCTTGGGATTTCAAGGCTCTATTTTTTCTTCTCTTAGCTTCTCCAAGCACGTATCTAAGGGAGGGTAACATTTTCTTTATTGCATTGTCTTACTTTTATCTTAGCATTTAGATTGTCTTTGCTTTCTATAAGCTTCATCCACTTATTTTCTTTATCATTTTTCTCTCTATCATTGCATATTGGTTGTCTTTGGAGGTGGAAAGACCAAAGCAGGGATCTGACTAAGGTAGACTCCAAAACATATCCCTAACACTTTTTTGTTGTCGTGTGTAAGTACAATTTGTTCATGTGAAGGTTGCGGGAGGCTGGACCAACTGTAAGTTGTATTTCTACAACCCTTGATCTATATTTTATTTCAATCAATTTATCTCTTAAGTTAAAGTATTCTTCTTGTTGTGGTTAGTTTATTTCATGCATTAGCAACATTATATCATTTTCATTTAAACTATCAGATTAAGGTTTTTAGGTAGTTAGCACTCCTTACAAGTTTTTGACTGTAGACTCCATTTTAGGTCTATATGACATGCTAGCGCGTCCCTAAGATGACAGTGTGTCACGCTAATGTCCTCTAGCTGAGAGCCAATTAGTTTTGTAGTTTGATACCTTTATGGTTTGCTCACCTGATTCCCAAAATCCTCCATCCTTAAAAACATAAAATAGTGTCCAGTTTGTCTTCCATTTGGTACCTCCTCTTCCTATCTTTTTCATTGAGGTAGTTGAGGGTAATCTTCTCCCTTTAGGCTCTTTTATGTCCTAGAAACTTGAGAGTAGGATATCCCCTCTATATTTTGGTGAACCTGATGTGAACCTTTCATCTCTTTCTCTTTGCTTCAAAATTTTTTCTCTCACATCTAGGGTGTGTTGTAGATAGTTTTTTGTGAGGTTTTTATGAGCTTTACAACGTAATCTACAACCTCTAGACATGTTGTAAGATGAAGTATCCAAAAAATTGGAATGGAATCTAGGAGGTTTAGTCCCCCTCAAACTGGTCCTACTTTTGAGGAGCTTATTTCAGGAGTGGCTACCAATTTCTCTTCTCCCTGTGGTGAGGAAAAAACTTCATGTCCTAACTCCCCCTACCTCACCCTCTGTCTCTTTTATGGAGGATGATTTTTCTCTCAGGTTTGCTGCAAATCAAATCTAATCCCTAGATATGAGACTTAGAGAGATTGAAAGATTTGTGGCACAAGATGATAACTTTTCCCAAGTGGCTCATGTTATTGATAAATTAAGAGCTATGTTGGGTAAGGATTGAAGAGGCATAGAGCTTCTTCAAGGGATATAATATATTGTAGATACTCATGTCCCTACCTACACTTAAATACCTTGGGTGTTACTTGAGATGTTGGCTTGGAGATTATTGAAAAAAAAACTAGAAATATTGATCCCTAAGGTGTTTGTGTGTATGTTTTAGATAGGTCCCTCTACTAACACCCAAACCATATCTAACGAAATACAACTGATTAAAGTAAATAGGGTTCTTATAGGTTTCATTTTTTCTACACCTGAGACTCAAGATGTCCTTGTTAATGGTGTTGATGCCTCTATGTGTATTAGTGCTAAGGGTTATGTTGGTGTGGGTGGTTGCGTTCCTTCTATAGATTCCTTTGGTCATACCTCGTCTATTGAATCAATGCTCAATACTTTGTTATAGAATATGAGGCACATGCAGAGTCAGTTGACTAGTTTGGCCAGATCATCTTCCTAACCTATAATCTAGCCTTTCCATCATCATAGTCCCCTTTCCATCTCTATTTTGAACACTTTTATCCATCAAGGGGTGGAGATCCCTATGTTTGAAAATTATAATGGCCATGGGGACCCTTGGATGCATGCCTCATCCTTTAACATGCTATATACATATTTATTTCATAATGATGCTTTGTTGGCCAAGCTACTCACACATTCTCTCAAGGATGCTACTCTGGAATGGTATTGTGCTTTACCAGACAATTATATTTTCTCTTTTGATCAACTAGTCAACCAATTTCTCCAACAATTTTAGGCCAACATTAGGTTGAAGATAGCCTTCAACATCGCATTCCGTGTAAGTAGGGAGCCCACAAGAAATTGAATGACTTTATAGCTCAGTATCAGGCTATTTTTTGCTCAGATTTCCTATCCTTTTCCTGATTATGATATTCAAAAGATGCTTATTAGGAACTTGCAACCTGCACTACAAGAGAAGTTCATTTTAATAAAGTATCCTTCTTTTCATGCATCTATGTGCTACTTTGAGGGAATACCACCAAGTGATTGTTCATTATAGGGATTTTTCCTTGTACTCCCACTAGGATGGTCAGTTAGTCATGTCAGTCTCAGGTAAAAAAAAGGTTTTGGCTAACATGGTCTTTATTCCTACAAGTACAAATAATAATATAGGATGAAACATAAATTTTACTAAGTTATCAGAATCATATACTAATGTCTTGAAAAAATTATTAAAAGATAAAGTGATAACATTACCTGAGATTCGATCATTGTCTGAGCCATATCTTGAATGGTACAACTCTCAAAAGTTTTTCCAATTCCATCAAGTTGTTGGGCATGATATTAAAATATGCATCTACCTACATCACGTGATTCAGGGCCACATTGATGATGGAACCATCTATTTTGACAAAAGAGAGCAAAATGCTAATAAATCTATAGACAAGCATAATAGCCAACTACATATATACACAAATTTATTCTCGTCACACTCTGCGAACTTGGCCATTCCTTCTTTGTCTACCTTTGAGTCTATCCCATTTGAGTATGTGAATGTGATCTTATTCACCCCTATTCCTCTTGTGAAACATGTGAGTTTTGTTCCTGATATTACATTTTCCTCACATGATATTCCCTTGAACAAGGAGCCTTCTTTGTTGTATGTTATTTCCTAAATCAATGGAAGCATCGTAACTAGTGTTATAGTTGGTCCGTTGAGTGAGTGAATGTTATCATGGAGGAGGCCTTATTTATTAAAAAAATGCACAAGGAGAAATACGATGAATCACAGTTCACCCTTTGTACTATTGATAGGTTTTCTATCACCCCTATGGGGTCTATTCCTTTGTTAGTTTATGTTGGTCATGTTGTGCATGTTTTGCACACACACCCCACCTTAGGTGGGGACCCCCTTTCTTTTGCTCCCATCAGGTTGTTGTTGCTCTTGATGGGTTGTTTTCACCCTTGCCTCATTTTACGTGCCCCTATCCCTGAGCCTAAATTGGTCGCATGCCTTAAAATGATCAAATTCCCTTTGACCAAGTTCACCCATTTGAATTTCACTAATATTTTTTCCTTTGGTAAAATTTCACTGCGGGTTTCTATCTATAGGTTGTTGGTTGTGGGTTTCTGTATGCGGATTTTTGGCTATGGGTTTCCCTTTGCATTCCGCCACTCATCTACAACCAAACTTTAGCTTCCACTTGCATGGTGGATTTTGCATCTGTCTTTGCCACTGCATCCATCGATCCCTAGAGATCCTCAACTGTGGGTTGCCTCATGCGGGTTTCTACCTATCTTTAGCCGCTAAGTAGTGGCTGACCCTTAACTTTCCCCTACATTATGGACTTTGTGCCCATTGTACCCCTTTTGTTGTTGTCCAACAATGAGGCCTTCATGACCGTCCCGAGTTGTGCATTCCAAAAAAGTTATCAATGATTTGAGACTTGAGGTCCAAGATGGTAAAACCGCCAAGTCAAGCATTTGCAAGTCTGCCCCTGTGGAAGGTTTTCCATCATCTGTTGTTCGCCCATCATCTATCGTTCACTATCTATTCGCTACTCGTCATTTGTCGGCTGTTGCTTGTAGGTTTGCTACTACAAAAGGCTATATGTTGTCCATCGTCCATCATTTGTCATCTGTTAATTTACATCCATCTTCCATCTGTCACCCACCATCCATCCGCCATTTGTCACCTATCATCCATCATTTGTCATTTGTCACTTGTGGGAATGCTGCTACAGAAGGCTATTTTCCATCTGCCATCTGTACGTCACCTTTTGTCCATTCGACGTCTATTGCCTGATGTCCACCATCTGTTGTCCATTTCTTGTAGGTCTGTCAAGGTGGAAGGTTGTCCATCGTAGGTCATCCACCGTTCATCACCCATTGTCTGTTCGTTGTCCGTTTCCCACCGTCCCTCACCCACCATCCATCATTCGTCATTTGTTACTACAAAATGTTGTTTGCCATCTATTGTCCATCTATCATCCACCGTTTGTTTTCATCCATCGACCATCGTCCATTGCTTTTGGGTCTACTATTGCAGAAGGTTGTCTATCTTTTTTCATCCATCCATCATCCACCATCCATCACTTGTGGGTCTGCCACTGCGAAAGGTTGTTCATCATCCACCATCCATCTGTCGTCCACAACTCATCATCCGTCGTTTGTCGCTTGCAGGTTTACCCCTATAGAAGGATGTCCATCATTCATCGCCGCTCATCCACCGCCCATTTTCCTGTCGCCCATCATCCTCCCATTTTTGATCATCCATCAGTTGTAGGTCCACCCCTATGGAAGGTTGTCTGCTGCCCATCGTTTGTCTATCGCCTGCTGTCTGTCATTTGTTGTCCACCTGCTGCCCATCTTCCACTGTTCCACCATCTGTTGTTTGTTGTTTTCCTATCGTTTGTCATTCGTTGTTCACCTATTGTCTGTCATCCACCGTCCATCACCCACTGTCCGTCTATCTTCCGTCACTTGCAAGTTTTCCATTGTTGAAGGCTATTCGCTATTTGTCATCTGCTGCCCACCTATGGTATGTCGTCCACCATCCGTCTACCTTATGGCACCTGCACCCTTGAACCCACATTTATGTTTATTGTCCAAATGAGCTCCAAATGTGCAACAATGATGAATATTATGATCTTTTAATGATGCATAGATGAATCTAACATTGAGTTTGCAAGATTTGACTAACATTTGCCTTGATTTACATGTAAACGCACTTATTGCATCTTTTGTATGCAGGATTTATGGAACCTACTGCGAGTCCGTCAGGGAGGCCAATTAAGAAAGCTAAACAAGGAAAAGGCACATTGCTCCTATCACCATTAATTTTATGCTCACCTCTCCTAACACCCATCAACAGAGTTGGCATTAGAAGGGGTAGTTGTTTTATCTTTCATCAAACGATCATGATTTGTCAATGGTTGCCCACCCAAATCAAGAGCACCATGTTTTCTCCTTGGCAATACAAATTTGCAAACAAGACCCGCTTGATTGACTGAAGGGATGCTGCCAACACATCAAAAAAAGGAAGATGCTAACTATTTTCAGCTACAACAAAGAAGGCAGTCACTAAAAGACAAAATTGCTACTATGTTAGGGTCACTAGATGTCAAAATAGGTTACAAGACAAAATAGTCTATTTTAAAATTTTGAAATATTTTGGGTCGGTGAAACCCTAACTTGTATTGAATCTGAGCCACACATTGTGAATTAATCCTAGCCATTCATTTAGGCTTTGAAAAACTATAAGTAGGGGCTTGCCCCTCATTTGTAAATGGTTGGAGAATTGGTGTAAAGGCATTATGCAACAATAGAAAACAACATTGCATAATTTATGGGTGTTTCTTTTGAGTTTGTTCATTATGCATGCATGGTTCTACTTCCATGTTAGTTTTAGTTGTTAGTTTCTTGGGTGGAAGTGATAATGGTGTTTTCTATTACAGTATTTGATGAATTCCCAACTCATGATTTTTGTGGTTTGTTGATGATGAATCACTTTGTAAAGCTAGTCTGAGCTTCTTTATTTCAATGTTGTAGCTTAGTTCAATTGCATGTTCATGATGTGCATGTGCAATATAAAAATATGCAGTCCTTAGAAGATTGCACTAGTTTTGTGTTACTGTAGGTTCCTCTTGGCCAAGAAAAACCCAATTTAGGAAGTTTTACTACTATAGTAGCCTCCATGATTACTGTTCATTCATAGCTTAGGTCTAGGAACTTACTCTCTTCCCTGCCCCCTTTTCCCCTCTTTTTAATAGTGACTTTGAACAAGGTTCATTGCACATTGTAAAGCCAAATCTAATGATGGAATAGGAGTTCTAGACTGTTGTTTTGAACTTGCAACAATTACACAATAACTTCTACACCTTAAGAACTCCATTTGTAGACCCAACTTCCCACACTTTGTAACTCATTTGTAAGTCGGCCTTGTGATTCCAACAAATCACATGAATCAAACAAGGTATTCCAAGCACTGTTAAGACCTGACATTAGAGACCTCAAGATAGTGTTCTGCAATTTGATTGGGGAAGATTGTCTTTCAAGAGAGGTAGTGCACTTATGCATTACCTATGTTGAGAAGTGCATAAAAAACACATCAACAAAACTGGTGCTAGAAGGAAGTTGAAAAGAACTTTCAAGTTAAAATATGAGATAGGGAGATCTCATCATTTGCTAGAATTTTAAAATCAAAAATTTGAAGGCAAGCTAGAGCTGAGGTGAAATCAAGCTGCATTTTCAAGTCAGCATCACTTAGCTACATGCAGATTTAAATAGAAGATTGAGGAGACCCTTGCAACAATTTGCATTGGCAGATAAGTGTAGGATTCATGGCACCCATAGACACAAAAAATTGGGATGTCTTAACTTTCTTGAGTAGGGTTGAAAAGGTCTTGCAAGGAGAGATTCCCTTTTGGGAAATGTACCATCCCTTGGTTCTTGCAAACCCAGAAGAGGAATTTTCTAACATGGCAACCAAAGCATTTAAGGAGTTGATCCAAGAATGATTGAGCAACAAGGATGGACTAAAATTGGAAGAGGTGTTGATGTCTAGTTGGTGTAGATTCCAAAATGCACCACATTCAGAATTCACTTGTTCTTCAAGTGAAAACATTATCACTCAAGTCAAGGGTTGCTTGAACAAGTTGGAGCAACCAACTTTCAATGAGGATGTGTCATCCCATGAGGCAAAAGAGTTGTTAACATTTGGAGGACAACACCTTGAGGATGAACCAAGAAATTTGACACAAGCTAGTGCTAGGACAACAAACATAAAAGCTGAAAATCAAAGAGAAGAAGCCGATTCCCTTGGGGAAGCAAACAGTCTTGATGAAAACTCAGCTAGAAAGGAATCATAAGGATTTTTCTCCATCAATGAAAGGCAGTCCTCCACACCAAAACAAGAGCCATTGGAAATTGAGAATGAATTAATGAAGTTTTGTGGTGTATGCTGAGACAACCAATGAAGATGCTGAAAATCAGAAAGTGGAAGAGGCTAAAAGTCCTAGGACAACAAAAAATGATGACAAATGCATAAGTGAAGTCAGATTAGAGGAGCTCTCCTTCATGAATGATAGTAGCAAAGCATCCAAAAGTTAAGATTTGGAGGAATGAGAACAATCATATGCCGTTGTTGTCCAATAGCCAACTTCCTTCCCAAGTGATGATGAGGACCCCATAGTGGAAAGATACAACAAGCTTGTCTCAAGACTCTCAAGGGATTGGTCAGAACTCAGACCCCAAGTAGATCTGGATGTGTCACTACTCCCAAATTGTTTTATAATTCATGATTCATCACACTTGGAGTTTGCATGCAAGCTACATCAAGAGGCTATCAAACAAGTTAAAGAATAGGTGGGGTAGCCAAGTACACCACCTCCTACAACCGCTTCAAGGGTTGAACTAGAGGACCAAGAATTGGAACCAAGTGATGACTTAGCTCAAGGAAACCCTCATGAGGATGTTGGGACATCAATGGAAGAAGAACAACATAGCCCCGAGCCTCCAAATGGTGGAACATAACACATGAGAATGCTTCCCACCAATCATCAAGAATTTTTTCCTCTTCAAGAGTATTTGTGCACCATGGATGATAGGATTTTTGGGGAATCCTTGGAGGTAGATAATGCAAGGGATTTCAGTCCCCTTGGTGAGGTGCACTCATTTGGTGACTTCTTTTTGTTGGGAGCTATACTTCAGAGGTATGCTGGTGTTGAGGAAGAGTACATTTCTGAAGATGATGACAGTGAGGATATACTACTTAAAGCCCCAGGAAGTGAAACATTGGAACCTCCAGAATGGGAAATGGGTCCCTTCTCCATTTAAAATAATAGCGACCAAGAGGAAATAATTGAACATCCTGATGAGATGCATGAAATACAAAAGAATAAGATAAAGGCGAAGGTGTTTTGATGGCTGCCAACAAACATGACATGCTAGGTCAACTGCAAGATATAATAGGGGGTCCTTCTGCCTTGACCATTGTTGATGCTATTACATGTTTAGTGGGTTGCATTAGGATAGATTCATGCATGTCATTATCCCATGACATTGAACATCATAAAAACAAGGTCAACACTTGGGATAGGAGATAGGATGGCCAACTACCCCTTGAAGACAACAATCAAGTTAAAGTCTGGACTACGAAAAATTAGGAAGATGAAGTCTACCTCCTCGAAGAGCAACCAATGGGAGTTGTGGATCCTACATGTGTCTTGGAAGAGGTGCCTCCCAGCCCTACACAAGACCAAGATCATAAATGTTGCCGATGCAACAACCAATGATGTAGTGCTCGCTCTTGATTGTCAAACACAACCACTTTCACATGAGGACATCCAGGTTCTATCTTTCCTTACTCCTATGCATACTTACAACTGCGTTTATTATTTTGAATATGGGAACAAGGGGAGATAGACTTGTTTATGGATTAACCATGGGTTTAACAAACCTCCTCAACTACTAATTCTTTCTGAGCCTGTTACTGCATTTGAATGATGCAATGTTGAATTTATTTTTTCTAAATATAAGGATAAATTTGTGTGGATTAGAACTATGATGATTTCCCTTATGCTTGTGCATGTATTACAAAATTTGATGGGTGTGAATGTCAGTTTGCCTTACCTAAACATAGTTCTTTGTAAATTTCCTTGTACATAGCTCATTTTTGGTTAGTGTAGGTGTCCTATAAATAGTCTCGCTCTCCTACTTTCATTAGGTTAGTTGGTTTGTTGTAGGTTAGCTTGCTTTATATTAGTTTCCCTTTCATTTTCTTTCACTTTACTGCTTTGTTTGGTGTTGTTTGCTTTCCATTTACTTTGTTTTCATTTTTTTGTTGATTTTCTTGGGGTCCCTCTTCTTTTAGTTGGGCACATTTTTGCACACAACAACCATTTTAAGTACATGGGGGTCATTCTATGTATTTCTTCGTTAAACTCTAATCAAGTTTTTAGAGTGAACGGTGAGGATCTTCTGTTAGTGTCATGTAATTTGGAGGTTTGATTCAAAGAGGATAAGTCGTTGGTTTAATATTTTCCTAATGTATTCTAAAATATTATATCTCTTGCATATCTTAAGAATCCAATGGTCATTGTAGGTCCTTTTGTAAATTCTAGTTAAGTGAAAAATCTAAAATTCTGCTTTAGCGCCACTATGATTCTCAACCCTAAGTGCGAGCTTCATTGCTCGTGGGTTGAAAAGAAAAGAAAGAAATTTAGATTTTTAGGGGAATCTAAACAACTCTATCAGGGCTATGGACACCCGACCGACAGTAGAGCAATGTTCAAGAGAATCACAATGACAACCTCATCAAGGCTATGGACGTCTGACTGGCAACAAGGCAATGTCCCAGAATCTTTTGGAGTTAGAATAAACTGTGTAACTTAACTTAATGGAGGTTGGGTTCCTGTAGCAACTTAAGGATGGGAATTAATGCAACTACACACACTTGGATTTTCAACATACTAAAGGTTGGATTAATTTTGATCCTTTGGTCGAGTGTCTGGTTTGTTTACTCTAGCATGAAGATCAAAACCAAAGATTATGGGTTCATGATTCCAGTTTGTCATCGAAATGCTTTGGAGAATTTCCCCAGTGAGTCATCATTTGTTGTGCAAGTTTTGCACACACACCCCGCCTTAGGTGGGAACCCCCTTTCTTTTTCTCCCATCTGGTTGTTGTTGCTCTTGATGGGTCATTTTCTCCCCTACCTCATTTTTTTGTGCCCCTATCCCTGAGCCTAAATTGATTGCATGCCTTAAAATGATCAAATTCCCTTTGAACAAGTTCACCCATTTGAATTTCACTAAGTTTTTCACCTTTGCAGAAATTTCGCTGCGAGTTTCTGTCTGCAGGTTATTGGTTGTGGGTTTCTATATGTAGGTTTCTGGTTGTGGGTTTCCCTCTGCATTTTATCACTTGTGTGTAGCCAAGCTTTAGCTTCTGCCTACATGGTGGATTTTGCATCTATCTTCAACACTGTGTCCATCAGACCCTGTAGACCCCGTAGACCCACAGTTGCGATTCGCCTCATGCAGGTTTCCACTTGTGTTTCACCACTAAGTAGCGGATGACCCTTAACTTATCCCTGCATTGTGGACTCCACACCCTTTATGCCCCTTTCATTGTTGTTCCACTATGAGGCCTTCACAACTATCTCAATTTGTTCATTCCACAAAAGTTAGCAATGATTTGGGACTTGAGGTCCAAGATGGTAAAACCACCAAGTCAAGCACTTGTGGGTCTACCCCTGTAGAAGGCTATCTGTCATCTGTTGTTTGTTCATCATTCATCATTTGCTATCTTTTTGCCGCTCATCATTTGTTGTTTGTCGCTTATCGGTCTACCATTGCGGAAGGTTGTTCGTCACCCACCATTCATCGCCCACCATCCGTCACCTATCATTTGTTGCCCACATGTTTGCCACTACAAAAGGTTGTCTGCTGTTTGCTATCCGTCTGTAACTCGTTGTTCATTCATCATCCACCGCATGTCATCTGCCATCCGTTATGTGCGAGTCTGCCACTACAAAAGGTTGTCCACTGTCCATACTTTGTCATCCATCATCTGCCACCCATCATCCATCTGTCATATGTTGCTTGCAGGTTTTCCATTGCAGAAGGTTGTCCACCGTCTGCCATTCATCCGTCGCATGCAGTCCGTCTGTTGGAAATAGGTTTCCATTCAATTGCAAATCCTAAACATTAATTATTTCATGTATCTCCTAGATTCTTGGAATGTGTTCAACAACACTAAGATTAAGATGAGATTAATATTTCATGAAATAATCATGATTATTAATATTTAATGAGAAGCATGTGAGGGCATCCATAGTGAGTTCCTAAATAATAGGGACACATGGGACACCCACATGGTAAGGTGAGTGTCACCTTACCATGTGGGTGTCCCATGTGTCCCTATTATTTAGGAACTCACTATGGACACCCTCACATGCTTCTCACATTTAGAATTAATAGATCTTGGATTGGGACTTTGTTTAAGCTGAATACCTCCAATGTAAATATTTTATCAAATGTAACTAAAGCTGAAAATACATGTATGCTATGAGACCATAGATTGGGCCATATAGGTGAAAAAGGTTTTAGGACCATTCTTAATAAAAATTTGGTTGACGGTATTCCTAATTATAATATTGGAAAAAATGACTTTTGTGAGCACTGTGTGTTTGGAAAGCAATCTAGATCTAAATTTCCTAGTGGTACAAATAGAGCTAAAAGATTATTAGAGATTATTCACTCAGATGTAATGGGTCATGTGGCTATTGACTCTATTGGAAAATCTAGATACTATGTCACATTTATTTATGATGTCTCAAGATACACTTGGATATATTTTATGCATAACAAATTTGATGTGTTTAATAAGTTTAAGGAATTTAAGGCTTTGGTTGAGAAACAATCAGAACATAAGATAAAAGTGTTGAGATAAGATAATGGTGGTGAGTATTGTTATAAGGAATTTGATGATTATTATAAACATGTAGGAATAGTGAGATAGAAAACTACTCCATATACACCTCAACAAAATGGAGTAGCAAAAATGATGAACTGAACCTTAATGGAAAAGGCTAGGAGTATGTTAAGTAGTGCTAAGCTTGAATGGTCCTTATGGGCTAAAGTGGTATGTACTTGTTATTTAATCAATAGATCCCCTAGTTCATCTATTGAAGATAAAACTCCTTATGAGATGTGGTTAGGTAAGAAACCTAGTGTTGCACATTTAAGGATCTTTGGTTGTGAGTATTTTGTTCACATGCCTCAAGAAAAGCGATCTAAATTGGATCCTAAAGCACAAAAATGCATATTCATAGGTTATGGTGAAAATGTAAAAGGTTACAAGCTTTGGAATCCACTAACAAGAAAAGTTTCTTTATCTAAAGATGTTATTTTTAGGGAATTTAGAGCTTATTCAAGAGAACAACCAAAGGAAAATGATACTTTTCAAATAGTGCATTTTGAGACAAATATTGAAAAGCAACAAGATGCACATTTTGAAGAACAAGTGGATGAATCACAAGAAGAGAGTTCAAAGAGTTCTTCTAAAATAGAGGCTCAAAATGAGCAATTTGAGGAACCAAAAGAAACTTATTAAAGGAGATCCACAAGACAACTAAATCCCATTGATAGGTATAGCCCACCTAATTTCCATTTTATTTTTTCTTTAATGAGTACTAATGATGAACCCAATTCTTACTGAGAAGCTTTGTCCTCAGACGAGAACAAGATTTGGTCACAAGCTATGCATGAGGAAATGGAATCTTTGGATACTTGTGACACATGGGATCTTGAGAGTTTTCCCAAAGATAGAAAGGCCATTGGTTGTAAATGGATCTTTAAAAATAAGATTGGTGCAGATGGTAATCTTGAAAGGTACAAGGCTAGATTAGTAGCCAAGGGCTACTCCCAGAGAGAGGGAGTTGACTTTAATGAAATCTTCTCTCTTGTTGCTAAATTAACTTCTATTAGATTCTTCTTATCTATTGCTTCTGCTTATGATTTTGAAATTGAGCAAATGGATGTGAAAACTGCTTTTTTGCATGGGAATCTTGATGAGGAGATTTATATGAAACAACTTGAAGGTTTTTTTGTAAAAGGAAAATAAGAATTGGTTTGCAGGTTAAAGAGATCTTTATATGGATTGAAATAGTCACCCATAATGTGGTAACAAAAGTTTGATGCTTTTGCATTAAAAATTGGTTTTGTTAGGAGTGAGGAAGATCATTGTGTTTATATAAAAATTATTGATGATCAACTTTTAATTATTATCTTGTATGTTGATGACATGTTTATTGGTAACAACAAGGTAATGATTAGAGAATTGAAAGCGCAACTCTCGAGCACATTTGAGATGAAATATCTAGGGGCTGCAAAATATATCCTTGGTATGGAGATCAGTAGAGATAGAGGTAATAGAAAGCTTTTCTTAAGTCGGAGTAATTATGTTGATACTATTTTGAAAAGATTTAACATGCAGGACAGTAAACCGGTTAATATTCCTTTACCAGTTGGCACAAAGTTAAGTTTAGATATGAGTCCTAAATCTGATTTTTTTTTTAAGGAAATGTCTGAAATTCCGTATGCTAGTGCAATTGGTAGTTTAATGTATGCAATGGTCTATACGAGACCAAATATAGCAAAAGGAGTGGGAGTTCTTAGTAGGTTTATGTCTAACCCTGGTAAAGAACATTGGAATTATGTTAAGAGGATATTTAGATATTTATGAAGGACTTTAGATTACTATTTAGTTTATCATGGTTCAAATAATATTGATGTTATGAATAGATCATTGGACATACAAGGGTTTGTTGATTCAGATTGGGCAGGAGATTTGAACAGTCAAAGGTCGACAAGTGGTTATGTGTACACTTTGTTTGGAGTTGTGGTTAGTTGGATGAGTAAGAGGGAGCCCACAGTTACTTTGTCCACCACATAAGTAGAGTACATGGCTACCACACATGCCTCTAAAGAGGCAGTTTGGTTACAGAGGCTTGGGTCAAGTATTAGTTTTAATTGCAAGCAAGTTAGGCTTGAATGTGATAGTCAAAGTGCTATTTGTTTAGCCAAAAATTCTATTTATCATGCTCATACTAAACATGTAGATGTTCAGTTTCACTTTGTGCGAGAAATGGTTGAGAGTGGGAAAGTATTAATTGAAAAAGTTGACACTTTGATTAATGTTGCAGATTATCTTATGAAGCTAGTTCCTATAGATAAGTTCTCATGGTGCAAGAAGGCCATTGGCCTTGAGTCCTATACTTGATTTAAATTTATTATTCCTTGTTTAGAATAATTGCAATGTATAATGTCAAGTGGGAGAATGTTGGAAATAGGTTTCCATTCAATTGCAAATCCTAAACATTAATTATTTCATGTATCTCCTAGATTCTTGGAATGTGTTCAACAACACTAAGATTAAGATGAGATTAATATTTGGTGAAATAATCATGATTATTGACATTTGTAATTAATTATAAATGTGAGAAGCATGTGAGGGCGCCCATAGTGAGTTCTTAAATAATAGGGACACATGGGACACCCACATGGTAATTTGACACTCACCTTGTGTTCAGTTAACTATACGAAGTAACACTTAACACTTTTGAATGCATGTAAAGATCCTAGGAGTTAGGATTTGATGTCTGCATGTTTGAAGTTTCGTTCAGTTCAGTTCACTTTAGAATCAGTTTAGTTTAGTTTAGTTTAGTTCAGTTCAGTTATGGTTCAGTTATCTTCAGTTGCATGCAAGTGCATGTTGCATGCATGTTGGTTATTTTGAGTTGCATGTAGTTAGATTTAGTTAATTTGTAATGCATTTCTAATATTATTGAGTTGTATGACAGATAACAGGGACTACCTCCAGTTAACAGGGGATGACCATTCTTGCATGAATGGTGTTGAGTAAATGTTTCAGTTAACTATAAATCACTTGGAGCCAACTTGGTCACCCAATATGCTTTATTGGATTTACCTCTCATGCATGATAAGATGTTTATGAAGGCTTAGTTAAGTAGGATTACTTAAGGGCGCCAACTTTGAGGAAGAGCTTTGGAATTATCACCGAAGTGAAGGAGAAGTTGTAGCTTTAGTTTGGGATACCCAAATGCATGAAGCACATGTTGTAAGCTTTAGTCTTCACTGAATAACTCAACTTGAAGGAATATGGCATACTTTTTCAAGGGCTTGAGCTTGTGCATTGTAATTATCACCATTTAGAGATTACAAGGTTGCATATTGTCTCTATATCTCATTCAAGTTGAATAGAGTTTTCATAATTGTTATTGCAAGTGTGAAGAAGATTGGTAAAGACAGAAGAAGCATTCTCAAGCAAGAATTGGAGCTATTGTAATTAAGATATTGAATAATAGAATAATTCTTGGTGGATTTTTTTTCCCGAAAGGGTTTCTCTATAGTATATCTTGTGTGATCTTTCTAATATCCTTTCTAGTTCTTCTATCAACTTCTCTCTTCATTCTACAACAGTAAAATGATTAATCAAGATAATCACCCACAAAGAATATATGTAACAAAGAAAAGACTAACAAGGACTACCTCCAGTTAACAGGGGATGACCATTCTTGCATGAATGGTGTTGAGTAAATGTTTTAGTTAACTATAAATCACTTGGAGCCAACATGGGCACCCAATATGCTTTATTAGATTTACCTCTCATGCATGAGAAGATATTTCTGAAGGCTCAGTTAAGTAGGATTACTTAATGGCACCAACTTTGAGGAAGAGCTCTGGAATTATCACCGAAGTGAAGGAGAAGTTGTAGCTTCAGTTTGAGATGCCCAAATGCATGAAGCACATGTTGTAAGCTTTAGTCTTCACTAAATAACTCAACTTGAAGGAATATGGTGTACCTTTTAAAGGGCTTGAGCTTGTGCATTGTAATTATCACCATTTGGAGATTACAAGGTCGCATATTTTCTCTATATCTCATTCAAGTTGAATAGAGTTTTCATAATTGTTATTGCAAGTGTGAAGAAGATTGGTAAAGACAAAAGAACCATTCTCAAGCAAGAATTGGAGCTATTGTAATTAAGAGATTGAATAATAGAATAATTCTTGGTGGAGTTTTTTTCTGAAAGGGTGTCTCCACAGTATATCTTGTGTGATCTTTCTAATATCCTGTCTAGTTCTTCTATCAACTTCTCTCTTCATTCTACAAGTTAAAATGGATTAATCAAGATAATCACCCACAAAGAATATATGTAACAAAGAAAATACTTACTTAGATAAGCAATATTAAAGTTTTAAAGAGAATTAAGCTAAGAAAACACCTCATTTTTCAACATTTGGTATCAGAGCTTAGGTTGGGTAGAGTATTAGAATGCCATTCTCTTAAAGTCTGAAGGATTATTGGCTTAGTGGGAGCTCTTATTATTTTAGTAATTTTTTGATTTTGGAATTAAGTTTTTGTTACAATGAATTCAAGGTTAGATATTGAAAAGTTCAATGGTTCTAACTATGAAATGTGGAAATTAAAAATGGAAGATCTTCTTGAAGAAAGAGATCAATGGTTAGCGGTTAATAATGAGACAAAGACACCTACAACTATGTTAGATGAAGATTGGGCTAAGTTAGATAAAAATGCAAGAGGAACAATAAGATTGTGTCTTGTTGATGTCGTTCTTTTAAATGTTTTAGTGGAAACCAGTGCATATAAATTGTGGAAAAGAATAGGAGGCATTTATCAAACAAAGAGTCTAACAAATAAGTTGTATCTGAAAAGGAAATTATATTCATTGAAAATGAAAGATGGTGATTCAGTAGCACAACATTTAAATGTTTTCAATTTAATTCTCAGTCAATTAGCATCCATAGATGTAAAGCTTGAGGATGAGGATAAGTACATTTTATTGCTTTTCTCTTTACCAGATTCTTGGGAAAATCTAATAGTTGCAATTAGTGGGAATGGTATAGATCCAAAGATGGAAAACATCATTCCTACTCTCCTATCAGGGGAGATGAGGAAATCTAAAACTGGCTCCCAAGATGCCTTGTTTGTAAGAGGTAGGCCTAAAGAGAAGGAATCTAAAGTAGACAAGAAAGGAAAGGGTAAGTCTAAAGGAAAGTCAAAAACCCCTGGTAAGAGTAAGGTAAAGTGCTGGAAGTGTGGAAAACCTAGACATATTAAAAAGGATTGTAAGAGCAAGAAGAAGAGTACTGATGCTTCTATAGAAAAATCTGATGATAGTAATGATGCATTGGTCATTTCTTCTACTACTGTTGTTGATAACTCTTGGCTTTTTGATTTAGGTTGCTCCTATCATATGACTCCTAGAAAGGAGTGGTTCTCTAAATATACTACATATGATGGAGGAGATGTCTTCTTTGGAGACAACATCACAACAAAAGTTGTTGGCAAAGGAGAGGTAAAATTTTGTTTTAGTGATGGTAGTGTTAATACACTTAATGATGTTTTACATATTCCGGGACTTGCAAGGAATCTACTTTTTCTCTCTAAATTTAATGATTCTGGAATGCATGTGACATTTGACAAAGGTGGTTGCAGATTGGTAAAAGGGAATATGGTGGTTGCTAAAGGATCTCGGATTGGGACTTTGTTTAAGCTGAATACCCCCAATGTAAATATTTTATCATGCATGAGAGGCAAATCCAATAAAGCATCTTGGGCGCCCAAGTTGGCTCCAAGTGATTTATAGTTAACTGAAACATTTACTCAACACCGTCCATCGTCCATCACTTGTGGATATGCTACCGTAGAAGGTTGTCTGTCGTTTGTCATCCATCTGTCGTTTGTCATCCATCTATTGTCCATCTGTCCATCATTTGTTTTCCATTTATCATCCGTCGCTTGCTGGCCTACCACTATAGAAGGTTGTCTGCCATTTGTTGTCCATCTACCGTCTATTGCTTGCCGTTTGTTGCCCATCGCTCGTGGGTCTACCCTTGCGGAAGGTTGTCTGTCATTTTCCATTTTTCCACTGCCCATCATCCACTATCAGTCAGCCTATCATCTGTTGTCCACCCATCGTTCGCCATCCATTGCTTGTGGGTCTCCTCCTATGGAAGGCTATCCACCATCTGCCATCCATCTGTCACCCTTTGTTCATCTGCCTTATGGCACTCACATCCCTAAACCTACTTTTATGTTTGTGGTCCAAATGAGCTCCAAATATGGAACAATGATGGATATTATGATCTTTTAATGATGCATGGAATGATCTACCATTGAGTTTGTAGGATTTGACTAACATTTGCCTTGATTTATGTGTAAATGCACTTACTGCATCTTTTTTATACAAGATTTATGGAACTTGTCGCAGGTCCGTCAGGGAGGCCCATTAAGAAAGTTGAACAAGGAGAAAGAAAATTGCTCCTATCACCATTCATTTTATGCTCACCTATCCTCCTAACACCCATCAACAAAGTTGGCATTAGAAGTGAGAGTTCTTTTATCTTTCATCAAATGATCATGATTTGTTAGTGGTTGCCCACCCAAATCAAGAGCACCATGTTTTCTCTTTGGCAATACAAATCTATAAACAAGACTCGCTTGATTGACTAAAGGGATGTTGCCAACACATCAATAGAAGGTAGATGTTAACTATTTTCAGTTGCAGCGAAGAAGGAGTCACTCAAAGACAAAATTGCTATAGTGCCAGGGTCACTAGATGACAAAATAGGCTACAAGACAAAATAGGGAAGAAGACAAAATAGTCTATTTTAAAATTGTGAAATATTGGGGGTAGGTGAAACCCTAACTTGTATTTAATCTGAGCCGCACATTGTGAATTAATCCTAGCCATTCATTTGGGCTTTGGAAAACTATAAATAAGGGTTTTCCCCTCATTTGTAAATGGTTGGAGAACTGATGTAAAGGCATTCTGCAACAATAGAAAGGAACATTGCATGATTTATGGGTATTTCTTTTGAGTTTGTTCATTATGCATGCACGGTTCTACTTCCATGTTAGTTTTAGTTGTCAGTTTCTTGGGTGGAAGTGATAATGATGTTTGCTATTACAGTATTTGATGAATTCCCAACTCATGCTTTTTATGGTTTATTGATGATGAATCACTTTGTAAAGCTAGGTTGAGCTTCTTTATTTCAATGTTGCAACTTAGTTCAATTGCATGTTCATGATGTGCATATGCAATATGAAAATATGCAGTCCTTAGAAGATTGCACTAGTTTTGTGTAACTATAGGTTCCTCTTGGCCAAGAAAAACCCAATTTAGGAAGTTTTACTATTGTAGCAGCCTCCATGATTACTGTTCATTCATAGCTTAGGTCTAGGAACTTACTCTCTTCCCTGCCCTTTTTTTCCCTTTTTCTAATAATGACTTTGAACAAGGTTCATTGCACATTGTAAAGCCAAATTTGATGATGGAATAGGAGTTCTAGACTGTTGTTTTGAACCTGCAACAACTACACAGTAACTTCTACACCTTAAGAACTCCATTTTTAGACCCAACTTCCCACGCTTTGTAACTCATCTATAAGTCCGCCTTGTGATTCCAAAAAATCACATGAATCAATTGAGGCATTCCAAGCACTGTCAAGACCTGACATTAGAGACCTTGGGATAGTGTTCTACAATTTGATTGTGGAAGATTGTCTTTAAAGAGAGGTAGTGCACCTATGCATTACCAATGTTGAGAAGTGCATAAAAAACATATCAACAAGTCCCAAGTTTGTGGATGTTCCATTTGTTGTTATCCCAGAGTCAAAATTATTTAGAGCTAGGTTGGGAATTATGTGGCTAGCCTCTATGAATGTTGTACAAAAATTGACAAAAACATGCAAGCTCCCTTGTCCATATTGTCCACGTGTTTGCATTCAAAATATTAAATGAATTCCATTTTGTTGATCCATTAATTGTTTCACAATCTTGTTAAGTAATAATATTCTCTTCTTCAACTCACCAAAAGAAGCGTTGAATTCTTAAGTTCTAACTTTTTCCTATAGATAATTTTGTATTGCACCAATCTACAATTGCACATGCATATCTAAATTTCATTGCATCCTTGAATTTTAGTTTCTCTCTAGAAAGAGCTCTTTTCACACATGCACCTTCTCCATCATGTTCTCCTTTACCATGTCCAACTTCAAAAAATCTCCACACACGACGGATGTTATTTTCCTTGTGAGCTCTACATAACCAATAAAAAATTCTAGCATTCTTGAATTGTCCTATATAATTATCCAGCCATATGAATTTCTCTTTCTTTACATTTTTATAAAATGTATTAAAACAATATTGAACAAACTTTGATGAGTGCAATCGATTATCACTCACATAAAAATGCTACTCTCTTAAAAAAAATATATTATCTTGTGTACTATCATTTGCATGTCTATATACAATATGAACAAATATGGCTACCTGCATTGAATTATAATATTGGGATTGGATTTCCTCTTGTGGAGAAAGAGTATTATTTTTTGCAAAATTAACAACTGACAATATAGTTCCAATTGGAAATGTGTTTTTACATGTACATAATTAACCATCAAGCCATCAAGCATATTGAGAGAGTTTGACATATTTGGGTACAATTTTATCTTTAAATTCTCTAACGAATGCATGCACACTAATTTTTTTATGATTAGCTCACAACATTTTCCAAATTTTCCATCCTTTAAATAATATTCAACATTTTTTAATTTTTAAAAATAAACTAATTGTTGTCCAAATTCATGTGAACTACTTTCATGCATACATTCTCCTAGCAATGAAATGTTTTTGTTGTCCAAATTCATGTGAACTACTTTCATGCATACATTCTCCTAGCAATGAAATGTTTTTGTTGTCCAAATTTATGTGAACTACTTTCATGCATACATTCTCCTAGCAATGAAAGGTTTCCATGTCTACTGCATTGTCCAAAAATACATGCACTTAAATAAATAAGCATCCATTAGATGGTTCACAAAACAAACCTGCTATAAAATCCTTGATTGTTTCAAATGGCATATTAATACCACATTCTTGCATGATTTTGTTAGTACGCAAAGTACAATGTATATATCAAAAAATATCATAATAATAATGAAATTGTACATGAGTTTTACAAAAAGAGATTTATTGTTTATTAATTCTTCAAATGATCTTTGACTTATGCTAATATTTGGTAAGATTGAATCATCTAGATTTTTTTATAAAATTTAGTTTTAGTTATATCTAATAGATGTTTTGGATGAGGGTCACAAATTTTTGATCCCACCCTTAATTTTAAAACATCTCTTATATTAGGTGGTACTCTTGTATTATCATGCTAATATTTTTCAATTCAAGATTTAATTTCATTAGTTAATTTCATGTTCAATCTTGGGAGTCTACCACTAAAAGTCCAACATTGATTAATTGGATCATTTTCAATAATTTCTCTTTTCTTAGCCACTCTTATCAAAGTTGTAGAATTTAATTTTATATCTTTACTAATCTTACTTAACATTCTTTTATTTGAAGTTGATTTATTAACTAAAGCAACTGTTATTGCATGACGTCTTGCATTCTTATCTTTAGATCAAATTTTTTTCTTATAGAATAAATAGCATTGGAAACACTAGATATGACTTGTACTATTGAATCCTCTTTCTTCTTGGTTTTAAAAAAAATGCCTTATTTTTTCATCACTTTTCACATTTTTTGCATTTTCATCAATCACATCATGATTTGACATGGAAATCCTAATTTCTTTCTATAAAAATATTCTATTAAATCTATTTCCATGAGATCTCATTTGTATCCAAAAAAATTTACCAGGAAGGCTAGCTAACACATCTCTTTCAATTGTAAAAAAAAAAAATCATTTTCATTCAGACAAGGGGTTTCATTTTTATTTTGAACCATACTAGGGATTTCATTCTCATTTTCATCAATACAAGGGATTTCATTTTCATTTTTATTCATACAAGGGATTTCATTTTCATTTTGAACCATACAAGGGATTTCATTCTCATTTTTATTTAGACTAGAATAATTGATATCATTATTGGTGTATCTAACTTCATCTAAATAACTAATTTCAATGTCATCAAGATGTGGGTTTGAAGGCATACTTCGATAAATTGTTTGAATAGGTGCATTTTCCATATTATTGAAAGGTGGATTTGAAAACATACCTAAAGTTGTTTGCATAGTCACTATTTGCATATAATTCAAAGTTGAATTTGAAGGCATAGTTGGGTTTGTCTCTATAATTGCATTTTCTTCCATATTCACCATTTCCATAATTGTATCATCTACATTCATCTCATCCTTCATGGTCTCCTCTTCAAGATTCATGGAACTAGATGCTTCATAAATTTTTATTTTACGAATCCTTGTTCTTCTATCTCTTTTCTTTTTTGCCTCCATCTCTCTATTTGCTTTAATTTCTTCAGACCTATCTTTAACTTTCTACAATTTTTTTCTTTTCCTTTTCTTTGATCCCATGATTACCAAACCCTCTTGATGAAAAAAAAATGATTTTTAACCTATTTTCAAATTGCTACCTCCTTCAAATTTTGAAATAAGGCTATATATGGAGATCCTTTGATCTATAAACTTTGGAGTACAAAAAATATGAATATATCCAAAATCCCTCTTTTTTCACTTCCTCTTGAGAAAACTCCTCAAATACTTGATTCCACTTCAAAAAAATTAGCGTGTGATTGTTTCCTTCAAAAAATTAAATAGAATATAACCTATTAAGAGATTGAATTAGACAAAATTGAATTAAAAATTGCAAAAAATGGTGCTATCAATTTGTATTGCAAAAAAGGAATGTTGCAAAGAAAGGTGGTGAGTTAGTTTTTTCTAAATTGGGAAAAAACATGTGATAGAAATGGGTACCCATTCCTAATTTCAAACGAGAAAATTGAGAAGGGGTACCCGTTACTATTTTAGAATGGGTAAAACGAGTACATGTTCTTTAAAGCTAGAATCCCCAAGCCACTTTTTGCTTGGGTTTTAGGATTGAGAAAGGTTTGGAAGCCCAACTCTTAGTCTTTGACCTGCAACTAAAAAACTAAATTAGATTCAAGAGAGATGTCTAACTTTGGCAATATAGATGATTGACTTTTTTCAAAATTAATGTATGAAGTTAAAACCCATTATAGATCACAATGTCTAATTTTCAAATATATAATTTATTTAAGATTTTATTATGTTTTCTATTTTTAATTAATTTCTAAGCAAATTGATCCATAAATTTGAAATATCAGGCTTTTTTTATTTTTTAATTAATTTTAATCGATAATTTTTTTTTGTAAAAAAAATTATAACATAAATATTTAGAAAATTCTCCACACAATGAAAAAAAATAAAAAAATGATAAGTTTAGGTCAAATTATGTTGTCCATACATGTTGATTTTTAAAAACAACATTACGGCCAATAAAAAACCAATAAAAAAAATATTTTAAAAAATTACAAAAAGAATTCCTCATCAGTCTTCAGATTGTTACATATTTTTCCCAAAAGGAATTAGAAAAATACTTTTATTTAGGTCAAATTATGGTGTCCATACACGTGCATGGTATGGAAAAAACAAAGTGACTTAAAAAAGTGGTTTTCATACAATGCCTATTAAAAATTAATTTGTAACATTTGGGTATTAGAAAAAATTACATATTTTACTAAATTCAAAATACTAAATTTCATATTACTCACTTTTTTTAAGATTCAATGTGTAAGTGCTTCAAATTTTCAGTCCAAGTGTGAGAAATTTTGAAAAATAATTTCACTTTTTGATCTTTTTTGTGAACCCAACTTCTTGCATTAGCCTAGATGCTACCATCCAAATTAAGTAGACTTCTGATATTGTTTCTCCATTTGTGCTTAAGGGTGGATTGATGAAAAAACATAGTATTCCTATCTCCTTTTGTAATTCATTGAATCTGTGACTTTTTCTTCCAAAAAAATTCTTCTCCTATCATGAGTCTATGCCATTCCTCTCTGATGTCTTTCTCTTTCAAACAAGTCTCCATGTCATAAGAACCAACAACCATTTTCTCTTAAAGGTCCTTAAGATATTTAGATAGCCGATCTATTTAATGGAATATATTACTAAAAGAAAATTTGTTCCAACCTCTAACTTTATTTTTAACTAGGTTGACTTTTTGGGCCAAATGGAACATAAGAGTACCTTGAACAAGGTTCTTCCACTAATCTGAAATCAATTGTCTAAATTCTGGGTGAGAAGCTCACATTAATTCATACTCAAAGGATAAGGACCTTTTCTTATTTGATTATCACATCATAGAAGACGAGAATTATAATCAAATCCCACTCTTGGGAGAGCCTTAAGACTAAGGTTAGGAAGAATGTCTCAAGCATTAGAGATAAAAATATATCATTTTCCCCATTCTTCTATTAGACCAAGTAAGCAAAGTATCTTATAGCTCTACATCCATAAGACTAGTAGGAGACATGAAATCAAAAAAATACACCATACAATTTGAATAATCATCAGGTACTCCAAGTTTTTTAGAAGGAAAAAGAGGGGTGTTAAATTCCCCCACAAGAATCCAATTGCAATTAGGCTGATGACTTATTATATTGGTGAGGTTATCCTACAATAGTTTTCTAGCAGGCTTAGAATTGGGAGCATAAACATTAACCAACTTCCAATTCTCATTAGAATTTAAAATTTTTAGAGACAATCAAGTTGTTTCTACAATTACTGATATTGTTTCTCCATTTGTGCTTAAGGGTGGATTGATGAAAAAACATAGTATTCCTATCTCCTTTTGTAATTCATTGAATCTGTGACTTTTTCTTCCAAAAAAATTCTTCTCCTATCATGAGTCTATGCCATTCCTCTCTGATGTCTTTCTCTTTCAAACAAGTCTCCATGTCATAAGAACCAACAACCATTTTCTCTTAAAGGTCCTTAAGATATTTAGATAGCCGATCTATTTAATGGAATATATTACTAAAAGAAAATTTGTTCCAACCTCTAACTTTATTTTTAACTAGGTTGACTTTTTGGGCCAAATGGAACATAAGAGTACCTTGAACAAGGTTCTTCCACTAATCTGAAATCAATTGTCTAAATTCTGGGTGAGAAGCTCACATTAATTCATACTCAAAGGATAAGGACCTTTTCTTATTTGATTATCACATCATAGAAGACGAGAATTATAATCAAATCCCACTCTTGGGAGAGCCTTAAGACTAAGGTTAGGAAGAATGTCTCAAGCATTAGAGATAAAAATATATCATTTTCCCCATTCTTCTATTAGACCAAGTAAGCAAAGTATCTTATAGCTCTACATCCATAAGACTAGTAGGAGACATGAAATCAAAAAAATACACCATACAATTTGAATAATCATCAGGTACTCCAAGTTTTTTAGAAGGAAAAAGAGGGGTGTTAAATTCCCCCACAAGAATCCAATTGCAATTAGGCTGATGAATTATTATATTGGTGAGGTTATCCTACAATAGTTTTCTAGCAGGCTTAGAATTGGGAGCATAAACATTAACCAACTTCCAATTCTCATTAGAATTTAAAAATTTTAGAGACAATCAAGTTGTTTCTACAATTACTCACCTTTCTACCAAAGAGGAAAGGAGGGTTCCACAAGGTGGTAATCCCACCAAAAGCATCTTTCGCAAGAATGACATAAAACTCAACAATAGGTTAAATTTTACCAACAATTTGAGAAAATTTTGATTCAACCATCTTCACTTCTTGAATAAGAATGATACCAACCTTATTATCAATGATACAACTTGATAATATTTTTCATGAGGACTATTAAGTCCTCTGATATTCCAAGTTAATATTTTCATAAGGACAATAAACAATCCTTCTATCTTCTAGAATACATCAACTAAATCTAGTTAGCTATTCTTTATGAGAAAACCTCCCCCTTTTCCAACAAAAGAATTAATTTATTCTATTATATTTTCCCTAAAAAAAATTATAGTGTCCTTTTCTTTCCCAAAGAAACTTCTCTTGTTATTTCTTTAGAGCATGTTTCCCTTTGGCTAGGTCTCCCTTGTTTAAAATTGCCACCCACATCTGACTTTTGTCCACCTATCTTCTTTCTCCCTTTTCCTATAGGAGTCCAATCCACATCATTAGTAGAATAAAACATAAAAAATAGAAGGGAGATACATGACCCCAAACCAAAGCCAACATGTATATCTTTTCCACCACTAAATTTTAGGTTCAGAGTTTCCTCTTGACCCAATAACAATTGTTTGTCATCTTGATCCTATAGGAGTTGTTTCTTTAAGGAAGCTATGGTAGAGAAACAACTTTTTACACTAATCTTGAGAGGAGAATAATGCAAATTTTTTATAGATCTTTAATAGTTACAGAAACTTAAACATAATAAACATAAATACCATGCATACGACGACACAGTGATTTACATGGGGAAAATCCCTTCAAGAGAAAAACCCCACACTCCAAAAGCCACCTAATATATTATTCAGTAAATCACAAAGATTACAATATACTTACAGAGAAAGCTTCTCACAAGAGTATCACTACTTGGAGATCAAGAGACAACACGATCGCTATTAGACTCTCATAAATCATCACCATCTTCTCTCTACCACAATCATAATACAAAACCCTCATAAAATATAGTTACATTCTAGGGCAAGACAGGTCAACAAAATATCTGTCGTTAGATCTAAAATCTAATAAAGAATGGTCCATATTTACAATATATCCTTTATTTAATGTATGTCAGTCATTCTAGAAGTTTCTTGAAAAAGTTAACACACTCACATGTCGCTCTGTGTTGCCATTGTATACACCTATTAGTGTAACTAGGAAACATATATACATCCTATCAACAATAAACCACGTATAATTGCAAGGTTGAGACACATTTTCCCAAAAAATATCCACTTTTCAAATACCTTGCAAGAGCAATGTGAGGGTGTAAACATCATCTCTTTAATTGCTACGGGCCTAAAGTCCCATAGCCTTTGAAAACCATCTGAAATTCTTTGTGCTCACAGGATTAGTTAAATAATCAACAAGATTCAATAAAGTCTCTACCTTAACCAGCTTCACCCTTCCATCTTCAACCATATCTCTAACAAAATGATACTATACATCAATGTGCTTGGTCCTAGCATGAAATGTTGGGTTCTTGGCTAGACATATCACACTTTGACTGTCGCAATAAATTGTCACCGTACCTTGTTTTATACCAATATCTTAACAGTGTCTTAAGCCAAATGGCTTCTTTACAAGCATGAGTAGTTTCCATATACTTTGCTTTAGTAGTGGAAAAAGCAACCACAACCTATCACTTACTCATCCAACTAATTGCACTAGCAAATAAAGTTTTTTTTTTTTAATTCAAGGGGTAAATTCTTTTGACGGGAGCTATGAACCAGATACAACCATTCAACAATACCACCCCAATGGGGTTTGAACCTTGGTGGAAAGAACAACAATTCCACCTATAAACCATCACACCATGCCAATACTGACCACCACCAAATAAAGTAAACATATAAGCACTGGTGGATTTTTTTCTATCAACATCACCTGCCCAGTTTGAATCCACATAACCATGAATATCAAGGGAAATCTCATCTTTAGTCATATTACTATGATAACAAAAGGAATAATTTGAGGTGCCCCAAAAATATTTTATGACTCTTTTAACTGCATATGTGGAAAGAACTCTCATTGCTTGGGAAATGTCTGGTCTAATACAAACCATAGCATACATTAAACTTCCAACTGCACTTTGGTAAGGCACTCTTCTCATGTCTTCCATCTTTGATGGGGATGTTGGATAATCTAAAATAGATAACTTTGTTCCAACTGAAATAGGAACACACAATGGTCTACAATCCTGCATATCAAACCTCTACTAAATTGAATTCACATACTTACTTTGGCCAAGCCATAACTTTTTGTTTACTCTATCTCTTTTAATTTCCATCCCAAGAATGTGTTTAGTTGCACCTAGATCTTTCATTTCAAATTTAGCAGCAAGTTAATATTTCAGTTTTAAAATCACACCTTTCCCTTTGCCAATAAATAACATATCATCAACATATAATGCAATAAATAGGAAATGATCACCATCAGTTTTATAATAAACACAATGATCTAATTTAGAATTATCAAATCCCAAACTCAACACATATGTATCAAATTTCTAGTACCACATCCTACCACATCCTAGGAATTTTTTTTAGGCCATACAAAGATTTCTTCAATTTGTAAACCAATTCACTTTTAACTTTCACCACACAGTGCTTTGGCTGTCATATAAATATCCTCCAAATCACCATGAAGGAAAGCAGTTTTCACATCCATTTTCTCAACCTCTAAATCATAATCAACAACAATAGAAAGAAAAAATCTAATGGATGTCATTTTTGTAACAGGAGAAAATATCTCACCATAATCAACACCCTCAACTTGAGAGTAACCTTTCACAACCAACCTTGCTTTGTACTTCTCAATACCTTCATTTGAAGCAATATTTTTCTTGAACACCTATTTGCAACAAATAGATTTTCATCCTTTAGGCAATGGTACAAGATCCCATGTATCATTCTTTTTCAAAGATGTCATTTCTTCATCCATAGCAATCTTCCAGGATTCTACATCATTCATACCTAGTGCCTCTTCTACAAATTTGGGTTCATCCATGTTAGTATTCAAAGAAAAAATACATCTCCAATCATCAGGTGAATACCTTTTAGGTGGTTGTCTATGTCTTGTAGACCTATGAACAAGTTGAGTTGGAGGTTCTTCCTCCTCTTTTGAAGATCCAGAGCTAGATGAACTCTCCTCAACTTCTTGTCTATCCTTGGGCCTCAATTCAACTTTCTCAGGTGTAGAAGGAAATTGAATCACATCTTCTTGTTTGCTTTGTTCTGGCTGCAATGTAATAGAAGAATGCTTAGTTTATCTAAAAAATAACACTTCTACTATGTATTACCTTCTATGCAATAGGATCCCAAAACTTGTATCATTTCACACCATAACTATATCCGATGAAGATACATTTCACAACCTTGTTCTCCAACTTTGTTCACTTCTCCTTTGGCACATGTGCATATGCCTCACAACCAAAAACTCTAAGATGTATTAATGAAGGTTTGTGACCCAACCATGCCTCTATAGGAGTCTTATCAACAAGAGTTGATGTAGGAGACCTGTTAATCAAGTAACAAGCAATGGCAACAACTTCATATCTGGTTTCTAAAATCACCATGAAGGAAAGCAATTTTCACATCCATTTTCTCAACCTCTAAATCATAAGCAACAAAAATAGAAAGCAAAAATATAATGGATGTCATTTTTGCACTAGGAGAAGATATCTCACCATAATCAACACCCTCAACTTGAGAGTAACCTTTCACAACCAACCTTGCTTTGTACTTCTCAATGCCTCCATCTGAATTAATATTTTTCTTGAACACTCATTTGCAACCAACATGTTTTCGTCCTTTAGGTGATGGTATAAGATCCCATGTATCATTTTTTTTAAATATGTCATTTCTTCATCCATGGAAATCTTCCAAGATTCTGCATCATTCATACCTAGTGCCTCTTCTACAGATTTGGGTTCATCCATGTTAGTTTTCAAAGAAAAAATACATCTCCAATCATCAGGTGAATACCTTTCAAGTGGTTGTCTATGTCTTGTGGACCTACAAACAAGTTGAGTTGGAGGTTCTTCCTACTCTTCTGAATATTCAGAGCTAAATGAGCTCTCCTCAACTTCTTGTCTATCCTTGGTCCTTGATTCAACTTTCTCAGGTGTACAAGGAAATTGAATCATATCTTCTTGTTTGCTTTGTTTTGGCTACAATGTAATTGAAGAAGGCTTAATTTCTCTAAAAATAACACTTCTACTATGTATCACCTTCTGTGCAATAGGATCCAAAAGCTTGTATCTTTTCACACCATAACTATATTTGATGAAGATACATTTCACAACCTCCTTCTCCAACTTTGTTCACTTCTCCTTTGGCACATGTGTATATGCCTCACAAAAAAAAACTATAAGATGTCTTAATGAAGGCTTGTGACCTGACCATGCCTCTATAGGTGTCTTATCAACAAGAGTTGATGTAAGAGACCTATTAATCAAGTAACAAGCAGTGGCAATAGATTCAACCCAAAACCTTTTTTCTAAGTCAGCACCACTCAATATACTCCTAGCCTTCTCCATCAATTTCCTATTCATTATTTTTGCAACTCCATTATGTTGTGGAGAATACGAAGTTGTATTATGTCTATGAATACCACAATCTTTACAAAATTTATCAAAATCATTAGAGAAAAATTCACTACCATTATCAATCCTCAAATATTTTATTTTCTTTCCAATTTGCAACTCAACCATTGCTTTAAATTCTTTAAATCAACTAAAAACTTTGGACTTACCCTTTAGGAAATATACCCATGTCCTACTATAATCATCAATAAATGAAACATAATATGTGAATTTATTAATCGAAGGAACATCTATAGGACCAAACACATTAGAATGAATAAGATCCAATACACCACAAGATTTATGGGAACTCGAGTAAAATTGAATGCGGTTTTGTTTTCCATAAATGCAATGCTCACAGAAATCAAATTCAAGATTACAATTAGATAGACCTTCAACAATTTTTTTATTTTTCAAGGTCCTTAGACCCTTTTCTCCAATGTGTCCAAGTCTCTAGTGCCATAACATAGTTTTCTCTATAGGTAACTTTGTCTCAGAAGAAAGAGCACCCTTGGGTACCCAAAATCCATGACCATTTGCTGAAGGTGAAATCCTCACTTCTTTCACAAACTTTCTTTTCATAGAAATACTATTATACTCAACAGTGCATGCATCCAACTTATAAAATGTGTCATATCTAACACCTATAGCAATCACCATAGCACCTTTGACCATCTTGCATCCTGCATCATAAAATACTACTTGCACACCCACATTTATTAATTTTCTCACTGATAACAAATTTCATGCTTATCCAGGGATATGCAACACACCATTAATCCTTTTTATTCTACCATCAGGAAATCTTATTTTAACTTTACCATAGCCAACAATGTCTAGATGAGAATCATCACCCAAGTACACCTTACCTCCATCAAATTCTTCATATTCAAAAAACCAATCTCTATTAAAGACCATATGGAAAGATGCACTTGAGTCAATTAACCATGCATCATTACCTACATGAGTTGCTAAAGCTGCAATGAATGTGTCACCATCTTCCTTCTTGGACTCATAATTAGAATCAACTTTCTTCTTTTTATTCTTCTTTACTTCTTTGCATTCCTTACGGACATGTCCAGGCTTACCGCAGTTCCAACAAACAACTTTGGACTTTCCAGGAGATTTAGATCTCCCCATGGACTTGGATTTGTCACGCTTCTCATTCTTTTTTCCTTTTTCCTTAGGTCTTCCATGAACATTTAGGGCCTCCTTGGTAGTGATGGATACCTTCCTCCTCATTTCTTCAAAAAGCAAAGAACCCACCACATCTTCAGTCTTTAATATAACAAAAGTACTCCCAATAGCCATAACAAGAGAATCCCATGAATCGAGCAAAGAACCAAGCAGGATATGAAATTTCTCTTCCTCATCCATTTTGACACCAACTAATGCCAATCGAGCCACCAAGCTTCTTCCAAAATATTTGGCTTGATACATCTCACCAAGCTTCTTCCATAGTTTTTTGTGCAAAGGTCTCCTCCTGGACATTAATTAAAATAGAGTCTTCCAAGCACAATCTGATTAGCCGCTTGGATTTATGGTCCATAACATCATATTGAGTAGCTTGAGTAGGATCTCTAGGCCTTGAAACATTCTCATCAACAACAACCCACAAATCTTGATCTATCAATAGATCCTCCATCTTTAGCTTCCACATCTCAAAATTATTTCCAAAAAGTTTCTCCACCTCTATTCTCCCTGCTGAATGTGCCATCTGAAAAATTTCCACAACAAGATCACAAAGTGTCTTCTACACAAGCTCCCACTCAAATCTGGATTAGTTCAAAAAACCAACAACCCACAACTAAAACCAAAGGTGATCAAGCTCTGATACCACTTGTAAGGAAGCGAAGGTAGCAAAAGAACTTACTACACTAATCTTGAGAGGAGAATAATGCAAAACTTCTACAAATCTCTAATAGTTATAGAAAATTATATAGAATAAATATAAATACCATACATACCATGACACAGTGATTTATATGGGGAAAACCTTTTCGAGAGAAAATCCCCACACTCCAAAATCCACCCAATATATTATTCAAAATATCACAAAGATTACAATATACTTGCAGAGCAAGCTTCTCACAGGAGTATCACCACTCAGAGATCAAGAGACAACATGACTACTATCAAACTCTTAGAAATCATCATTGTCTTCTCTCAACTATAGTTGTAATACAACACCTTCATAAAATAGAGTTACATCCTAGGGAAAGAAAAGCCAACAAAATATATGCTATTAGATCTAAAATCTAATAATGAATGGTCCAGATTTACAATATATCCTATAATTAATGTATGTTGTCCATTCTAGAAGTTTTATGAAAAAAGTTAACATGCTCACATTTTGCTTTGTGCTGGAATTTTATACACCTATCGGTGTAACTAGGAAACATATATATAAATATATATACATCCTATCAAAAATAAATACATATAATTGCAAGGTTGAGACACATTTTCCCAAAATTTTCTGCTCATGACTCTTTTGGGAATTAAATATGTGAACCTTATCTATTCCAAATTTGTCCTTTCTTGAATCCTTAGTGCTAGCATCAAGAGGCTTAATTTTCACAATCTTTAACTCCTCAACCATTTCACCTTCTTCCAAAAATTGTTCCTCAAGAGGAACCTTGACACCAATTACCATGTGTTATTTTAGACCATCCTTTTGTAGGGTTTTCCATTCCTTCTTCCATTCTTCTTTATTCTTTACTAAAACTTCATTTAGATACTTCTTATATTCTTCTTTATGCTTTACTACACCATCATTCAACTTCCATTAACATTCCTTCTTCTTATCTTCAACTAATGAAGAAAAATTCTTATTAAAAATATCCTTAATACGAGGAGTTCCATTCCCTCTTTGATCTCACCAACCTTCTATGCCACATCTAGATCAACAACATCATAGGATATTTTCATAATTTCTCCTTTCCTCCTTAAGGGCTTAGAAGGGAACTCTTCCCTCACACCTTTATTTTTTAATTCTTCCTTCTTAGAGATTGTCTTATGATATTTGTCCACTAAATGACCATATTTTTTATAAATCTAGTAGAAAAATCCATCATTTTCATAAATGATTGGATGGACCCACTTACCAAACTTTGAATGAAGGGTTGTTTGTGTGGGTAATGCTTTTTTCATTTCAATGCTTACACATAATCTAGAAAACACAAGCCTATCTCTACAAGGTAACTTTTATCAATAGATAAAAGTTGCTTGAAAGAGTTAGCCATACTTTAAAGAATCTTAGGGTTCCAAAATTCTAGAGGCAACCTTGGAAAAAAAACCCAAGTAGGGACAACCACACAAAGACCAACAAAAGGGTCAAAACTCAATTTACACTTACAAAGGGATAAATTATTTATATGCCCCTTGTCAAAGAACCAAGGACCTTATGTAAGCACTTTAATGAGATACTCCTTATTATGAAAATGAAACAAGAAAAGACCATCTATTATTGCACTGGTAGAAACATTACCCTTTAGCTTCCACACCACAACAAACCATTTGAGCGCTAAGTCAATATTTGGTTTAAAGGTAAAGAACTTACCCACCAAGTATTGTTCATAGTATAAATTACCTCATCCATCAAAATATCAAGTAAATTGACCACAATACCTTCCTCTAAATGTAGCACCGTTGGAACAATACTTCCTTCAACCTAAAAGGACCCAGATCTAATAACTTTATCGGTCCAAGAAGACAAACCCACCTTATCAAAAAACACTTTGCCAATCAGTCAAGCAGGGAAAACAACCAACTTTAGGATCCCAATACCAAAGGAAAACTTGTTAGAATACATAGAAGCAACACATGCATTAGGTTTATCACCCATGACTAGGGTAGCCCCAAGGCCCCCCTCCTCCTCCCCTCCCCCACACCATTGTCCATGCACCAAAAACTTCCAAAAAAATGTAGAAAATTCAAAACCTTAGTAGAGTACAAAACAAGATTCTAATTTCATAATATATTACCAACCATATGTTAAAAGAAATAAAAACATTTTTATCCAATAGCTACCTACTCTATCTAAACTATAAAAAATAATTTTAAAAAATTGAAACAAAACCATAGCATTTTTTATCTATAAAAATTAAATATATCACAACAACAAATCAATTATTTCATTTCCTATAATACAATAAAACAAATTGAAGTCATAATAGTAAGCGAATACTGCAAATACATAGATCCTTAGAAAAATTCAATAATCGGTGAAAAATGAAGGGTTAAAATACCTGCCAAGTGCTCTCTCCTTTGTACTCTATTATACTACTCATTATCTCCATCCATAACAAAAAAAATGCACAACAATTAGGTCTGGATGCTTTTTTGATAAAACTTGATTTCGATAAATCCGATGACAGAATGTGGTGGGGATTTATTATCAAAATATTACAATGGTTGGGTTTTGGTCCTAAAATATGGAAACATGCTCAAATGTTGCTTCAAGATGTAAATTCCTAATTGGTGATCAATAATTCATTGACTAACACATTCCCTTTACAACGTTCCATCAAAAAAGGCTATCCTCTATCACTTTTTCTCTATGTGCTTGTTGTTGATGCACTTAGTTATTTGTTGTAAAATTTTAATCATATGAAGTTGATCAAAATTATTTCTATCCTAAACAATGTAGTGGTAATTAATTCCCACTTTGGTGATGACAACATGCTTTTTGTTCAAAACTATGAAACAAAAAAAAAGTAATGTCTTAGTAGTCCTAAATCTATACTATTTGCCTTGGGTTCAAAGCTTTCCCATGACAAATTTAAATTTCTCATGATTCATTATGATCAAGCCCCACACTATATTCCCAAAGACTGGAAGAAAATTAGGCATGGGAATATTACCCGATACTTGGGCATACCCTTTATAGTGAGGGTTACTTTGTTTGATATGTGGAATTGGTTCTTAGCTAAGCTAAAAAGAAAAATATTTAATTGGGGTACAATATATTTCTATCTCTAGTTAAAAAAATCTAAGTGGTATATAAGATATTCTTAGCTTCTCATGTTTAATTCTCCTCTTGTTGGATGCATTCCAAAAAGAGATATGATACCCTAATTAAAATTGTTCGATAATTTGTGTGGACTAATTGGGATGCAAATACTAGTTTTAGATCATCCTCTTGGTTACATTGTATACAACCTAAAAATAAAGGAGGATTGGATCTTTTGGACTCTAAGACACACGAGAATTGTTTAATAGCAAAATGGATAATCAAAGTTGTTTCAGGAGAGGAACAATGGAAAATTTTAGTTTGTCACCATATTATTCTTGCTTCTATGAATAACAAGTGGCAAGGTGTTGGGTTCTTGGATAAAATTTTTCTTGCACCTTTCTTTCATATTAAAGCTTCATTCCCTTTGCAATCTATTTAGAAGGCATGACAACAAGTTTGCATATTTTTAAATTGGAATGACTCCTTGTAGCATGGTTTTAGCTTCACGACTTCATCTATTTAGTGGAATAGACTAATACAATATCATAGAAAACCATTGACTATTACCTCACTTGAGAAAGTTCATTATCTTTTCAAGAAAGGTGTGCAACAGTTTGGTGATTTGTGGGACTTCAATTCCCTTGATTGGGTGGATTCAAAAAGCTCCAAAAATTTATTTAGTTTAAATATTAGGATCAAGGGTTTTGTGACATTTGTGAAATCATTTGTTCCTATGTATCTTCTTATGAAACTTTGCACTCCTCTACATTGAAATCTCTTCAAAGATTGGCTATGGGTTGAGAAATACCCATTTTTTTGTTTTCCTTTGAAGAATATTTATTTAAAACTCCTTCCAAGTATGGAACTAAACCCAAGACCTAATATCAAATGGAGATGTAAATTTCAAGAAAAGAAATGGAGGAACCTATGTGCTAAAATTTGGATCACCACATAATTTGGAAGATATAGATCAATATTTATTCTCGAAGCAAGATGTAAATACCTACCCCAGTGTCTAGCAATGTATGGAATGCCATGGGCGGATGCTTGGATAGATGTATGGATCGAGGGATATGGATTATCTTGTGATAAGATAAGGTGTTCAAACAAAGGATGCTCATTTGGATAGTGCTTCATGGCTCAGATAATGTTGGGTAGGATACAATCAATGAAAATGACCCATGTCAAGATGTTTACCATAAGCAAGTGTAAAGTGTACACCAAACTTTTTCAAGATCAAGATAATTTGGAAAATGGATTGGATAAATGGTTCATGGATGAATGGATTTATTATGGATAAGATGGATGGAATGTTGGATTTATTATGGATGGGATGAGATGCTTCCACCTAAACTAGTACATGCAAATGCTCGATTCTACACATGATGCCTATTTTCCAGGTTTTTATCATGGGACTTGTCCAAAGCGCCACCATAGTGGTTTTCACTGGAGGACGATTTTTATCTTACTATTTTCATGATTTTTTAATTTTTTAATTTTTTTTGAAAGATTTTAAGCTCATGCTGAACCACCTAGTGGTTTCAATGTAGATGCTTTTGTCATAATGTGCCATCGATATCCTTCTTGAAGAAGTTGCTTTGCCAAGATACATGCACTTGAATGAAACTTTTGAGATTCTTGATCTACTTTGTTGATACCGAAGTTAACTCTATCTTTATGTGCACATCACAATATAATGCCTTCTAAATCCTTATGATGAAGGGTTGCTACCAATACATGGTCAGTGTGAGAATTGGATATCATGCATGGAATCGTGGATGGTGTTGTGTGTTTAGGAATAGGAGATGGATTGGTTGATAGTTTGGAACCTTTGACTCTCCAAACTTGGGATGATGAGCAATAATGGGTGGATACAGAAGTGTGAATGGAATTAGGACTATCTGCTTGATATACTTTGTACGTTGCTTGAGAATATTTATTTTTCCTTCGTGGACATCTTTGATGGATACTTTTCCCTTTTTTATTTTTCCCCATAGTTTCTTTGACTAATGGAGTTTGATAGGGATAATATTTCTTTGTATTCTTTGCTATCAACTTGTATTTGATTTATCCCTCATGCTTTGCTACTTCTTTTCCTTTGATATTGTTCTTTGTACTTTGATTCAAATATTTCTTTTGATGTTGGTCCCAATTCATGGATGAGGGGATGGGTGGATGAAGATTCATGATGTGGCTAGTTGTAGTATTGGCATTGGTTTCATCATAAGGATTCTTCATGCTCCCTATGTTGATGTTTGCACTAGATAAAATTGCCCCCAGTATTATAGAGGTATCACTGATATTTTTAGATACCTTAATTTTTGAATAACCAAGACCTTGATGCTTAGGATTTACAACAATCTGCACTGGTTCTAGGATACCCTGTTCATGTAAGCCTAATCCTTTTCCTTGATAATTCATCTATTGAAACATTTTATTTGCAATAGGATATGATTTACCTTGGAAACAAGGTGTTAATCCTTCTCTACTATGTTGTGTATCTTCAAAGGTGATAGCTTATTCATTGATAAGATAGCTTGCCCTAAAAAAGGTAAGTGATCCAAGTTTATAAGTGATAGGATCCTCCATAAGTGGGATAACTTCATGATTCATATCTTTGGCTTGATCTTGTGAAATATCAGAGTTTAATGCTTCTTCAACGTGTTGATGATTCATTGTCCACGTAAAAGTCTTCATCATGATTCATTTTTTATATGCCTTCATAGGGTGTTTCTGATTCACAACTTTTGTAGAAGCCTTCTTCATGACCCATTTTTATTATGTCTCTAGATTTTTCTATTTCTTGATCATGTGTATAAATGTTAAGATTAGGAGACTCTTGTTCCTTGGTAAGATATCAAGAGTATGAGACTCTTGTTTTGAATGAAGATCATCTACATGTCCATCCAAAGAAAGTATCTCATGGGTAGATGGAGGAGTATGTGCTATATGGATATGATCATTATTTGTGAAATTTTGTATAGATAGGAGAGTGCCCATTAGATCATTTTAGTATCATGGAGATACAAATTCTTGATCTTGGTTAATGTTGGAATTGCTTCCGATGTACTTTGGATTGAGTTCTTGACATGGTTCAATTTCAAATGATGAATTGCTTATAAAGGGTTCTTGGATATCTTCATTAGGTGTGGGAAGTGGCTTAATGTCCTCTTGATCTTTTAGCGGACTTGGATCAAAGGTTGAGTTGAGGATACCTTTAGTATCTATAACCATGAGGTCAAAGGATGTCAATATGTCTTGGAAAGGACCATTGCTAGACTTTGGTGAAAGATGTTGATCATTCTTTGGAATAAATTCTTCAGATATGTTCTCTAACTCATTAGGTGATGTAGATACCTTTTCAACATGATCATTGGTCAATGGATCATGGTTTATGTCAATAGGATCAAATAATTCTAACACTCCTTGAAATAGATCATTGTTGAATATTGTTGAGGGGTTTTTATTGTGACTAAAAAGTGACTCTTGATGTATGTTGAGTTGATCATCAAATGAGGTGGAAACATCTTCAAGGTGCTCATTGATGGATAGATCTTGATCATTGTTTTCAACAATTGTGGTGGAGAGATTTTCAATGTTTTCAACCATAGGATCAAATGATATTAACATTTCTTGAATTGTATCATTGTTGGGTATTGTTGGTGGATTTTGATCATGATTGAAAAGTGACTCTTGATATATGTTGATTTGATAATTGGATGAGGTAGAAAAATATTCAAGGTGCTCATTGATGGATAGATCTTGATCATTGTTTTCAACAATTATTATTTCTTGATCAATAAAGTCTTGGATGAGATTTTTGAGTTGAATACAATTTGATGTTTTATGAAGATTTTCTCTATGATACTCACAATAGGATCTACCCCTATTCCAAGGCAAGTATAGGATAGATTTGAAAACACTTACTTTTGGAAGAGTGATGAGTTTTGCATTAACTAGCTTTCTTAGCACTATTTTGATTGTCACTCCAAAAGGAGTGTATTCATGTTTGTGATCTTGTGAGATTTGGGCTTGTTGAGGTGATTCTTGTTGTGATTGATCTTGGAGATGTGGCGATTGATCTTCAAGATGTGGTGATTGGGTTTGTTGTTGATGTTGTTGATCTTGATATCCATCCTCTTGACATTGGAGATATTGTTCTTGATGTGGTTGTAGACACAACTCAACACTTTGATGACATGGTTTAACCAATGAAAGAGTGTATTGATTTTGGGTTGGATATGTCTCTTGGCCCAATGAATCAACTATTTTGGTAAGTGTAGCAATTTTATCTCGCAAAATTTGATCTTCATTTTGATCTTGACACCCTTGATATAGTTGATTTGGTTTTTGTTCAAGCATATTTGGAATGTATACTTGTGGTGTTTGTATGGGATCATGGAAAAATTGATTTTGGACAATGTTCTAATTTGGGATGATGTTTAGATTTGGCATTATAGGTTGAAATTGAACATTTATGTGGTTGGGAATTGTTATCTACTTAAATTTGCACCCATATCAAGTTGCAGAATTTGATACTTTAGAGAAACATGGGAACTTTTCCAGGTTGTGGGTCACCTAAAAATGGAAAAGAACCTCCGGATAAGGCCAGCTCCTAGTTGGAAATATCACCTAACTATTGACTTAATGAGAAAAGGGTAAGGAATACATAAACTGAAAACTACTCCTATGGTGTGGTGATACACCAAATTTGTTCAAAACTTGTACAATTGCCTAACACACAATTTTCAATCAATCAATAAAATCTACTATGCACAACTCAATACTCATACGATACTGCATAAATGTTTCATAAGAAAACTACAATACATACAGTCCTAGAAGGATGATAAATTCTCCTCACAACTAAAATCTGTTTGCATCACCAGTATAACCTATTACCTGCAATAAACATATCTTCTCTGCTTAAAAGTGCTATTAATGAGACATATTAACAAGGAATAAGAAAAAATCACATGTAAATTCATCAATCATTCAACACACTCAATGAAACAGATAACTAAGAAGGAAAAAATTGCTTTCTTTATTGATCTCCAAAAGTGAAACTCTACCATACAATGTCTGTAAATGAGTTACAAAAATTTGTATTCTCCTCCAAGGACTCATAGAAGTCACAAAGTAGAAAATATGCAAGAACTCCCCAATAATGAGTTACAAAAGTGATTATATCCCAACTCTCCATCCAAATCCACCAAAATAGGATATGGAAACTCCTAAACCCGTAAGCCTCCAAAAAGCCTCAAAATAGCAACTAATTCTTCTCCTAAGAGGTTCCAAAAAGTTGAAAAGTCCAAATTGACCTTGTTCAACATGATGACACATTAAAAATCCCTCCAAAAGCTTCAAATCCATCAACAAAGTGTATTAAAGCACTCCTATAATTTTGGCATATGCTTTCCAACTTCTTTCAACTCCCCTAGATGCTCTCTTCATCATAAATCAAAGAAAATCCTTAGATCACTCAAGGCATTTACGTGGCATTTTACATGTCTTTACATTAAAATAGCAATATGACTCAATGATTTATAATAGCATCATTAAATTCAAATGCTTTACATTTTCCTTATGCAAAAAACTCATATGATTTGACCAAAGTGGGAGAAAAGACTAAGTCTAAAAGGGGCTCCAATACTCTTATATTTATAAAAAGATGCATAAGGTTAGTAATAAATGAACCCACCATGGGAAATAGTTTATACCGCAAACTTCCTTTTTAAATAAAAGGTAACCTTTTACTTACCATCGACACCAACTAGGGTTGAAACCCTAGAAATAAGAAATGTTGACAAAGCATTCATTTTACCTTTTTTTTTACATTGTAAATTTCTGAAGAATTTCTTGATTGCACCTACATAAGGTTTTTTGAGAAGCTTTCATGTTGGATTTTGATGGATTCCATGGCTGTATACATGCATCAATATGTTTTTGTTTTTGTTAATTTTTCTTTTCACATTTTTTGTGGCTTTTCCTCCATCTGTCCGCCATGTTGAGGGTTTTAAAGGAGATTCGAGGTAGAAAACTAAAGGTAAGTCATTTCTTTATCTCAAATCTGGCTTTTATCCTCCATTTTGAAGCTCTAGAAAGCTCCCAGGTCATAGCTATGAGATTTTTTGATGTAATTTTTCTTTTTATTGCTTATTTCCTATATATGCTCTTTTGTTTGGCTGCCACGAATGCCTTTTGTTGAGTCTTTGGAACATAACTGAGACAAAAATGTTGGAGAAAGAGAACAAATTCAACTAAGTCAAGTTCTATAGCCTTTGAATATATTTTGTTTCCTCATACAATAGAAAAATGACACTTAATTTCAATGACTATAGCCATATGAAGTGGCTTTCCAGATTTAATATATGGCCATTCTCACTTTGCCATTATATTGACCATTCCAATCACAGCAGTGACAAATGCCAACATTCAGACAAGACGAGAACAATATGAATGGCATATGTCCATAATTTCAATAGTAAATTTATGTATATCCTGTTACCCCATGAAGACAACATCTTGAGTCAAGGTCTATTACATTTTATAATATCTTTTGGCTATACATTATCCAAAAAATCTGCCTTCTTGTTGACTATCCTACCTTGTGCCTTAATATTCCACTATAAAGTTCACTAAATCTTTCCTGTAGCATATTGTTATCTTTATGAAATTTATGACACCCCCTAATTACAGTCATTGATGTATGCAAATAAGACACAAGCAAGGCTTTAAAAAGTTAGGATATGTTCTAAAGTGCATTAATTCAAAGGTTCAGAGAGCATCTTTGTAAAACTTATTTTAGCTACTCCTATTGTAGACACGTAAAATGTACCGATTGACATTGTGCATTTGATCCTGACTTACTAACACTGTTTCTTCCTGAATCACTCCTCGATCTAACCATTTAATCAGGTCTTCTTATCTAATTAAATTCATTAATATTCGTCTCTTAACTAAATAAATCATTTTATCTAATTAAGTCAATCTCTTTTGTTAATTAAATCAATCCACTTGATCTAATTATCCCTATTTAATTAAATAATCAATTTATTTGATTAAATCTCTAAAGTTTGTTCATTAAATTAAATAAATTAAAACATTATTTGATTTAATCTAACACCATTTCTTTTAATTAAATAAATCAAAGTCCTTATGTAATTAAATAAATCAAAGTCCTTATTTAATTAAATCTCTTGTCATGTTCCTCTCATTTGATTTAAAATAAATCTACAAATTTGAGTCAAATAGGTCACATCATCTAACCTTTCTCATTAAATTAATTAACCCTTAATTAATTTAATCTCATCTCATGTCACATCCTCTAGATAATGCAAGTTGCACATGAAAATAGATTTAATTCAATTTATTAAATCTATATTTTCCTCACATGGCATCTTTTGGAATATTCTCTCAATTTGAATTCAAAAATTCCAAGTCAACATGTACATCCAACAAGGAAATAAATTCATCTTACATGTCCTTTGTCTTGAGCCAAGTGGAATTTATTGCATTTTTTCCTTCCCTCTTATATGTCATTTCAACAAATTTGAAATTCAAATTTATGCATTTATTGGCACAAACCCCAAATCTTGCACATCCTTCACCCATTCATAGCTTGACAAGTGGCATCATGCCATTGGATGAATGTTAGTCCCACATTGCTCAAATTTGGACATTCATCCATCTTGGCATTCTATAAATGAAGAGCTCATCTCCTCATTTGATCATCCACAATCTAAGCAAAGTTATCATGCTCAAATATCTCTTGAATTCTATCCATTATCATTGAGTCATAGCTAGGATTTTGCAGATTTTTAGCTTGGAGTTCTCATTCCTCATCAACAAGAGTGGATCAATCATCATCAACATCTCAATCTTGCATCTTAGGAATTGGGAAAGGGCCAATTTTCACATCAAATTGGCACCAATTCCCCCATGGGATTAAGAGTTTGCACTTCTAATTAGGATTTGATCTTTGTTTTATCCTTTGCATTGTGTTCTTTGCTATTTTCTTTCCTAGTTTGAGGTTGTAAATAGATTTCATGGGGAATCCTAGTTTATGCTTGCAAAATCTAACTTGAGGTGTTTATTGTTTTTGTTTTGCAAGTATCCATATTGGGGTTCACACACCTGTAATCATTGCATTCCATGATATAACATCTCTTTTAGGCATTCCTGTAGCATTTTCCAGCATGGCCTCATATTCCCTATTCTTTTTCCATAGCTTATCATTTTTGATATCATGTAGCTTCTTATTTATTATGCAGACTGGCGATTATGATAGAGGTATTCTTGTCAACTGCTCTGACACCTCATATATTACTGTCATTATTGTGTTTTATGCACTGTGATTTTCCTTTGAATCTGTATTTGAACTACACTCTTGACAAAGTTGTTCACCACAAAACATCATGAATTTTTCCTACTACACTAATGAGGTCCATCACTGTCATGCTAAAACTAAGATCTTTATATGTGACTTGAAGTTCCATCAAACAATGGCTTATTATTCAAACCAATGAATTTGATCAATTCACTGTTATGAATGATAAATCTTTTCTTAATTGAAATAGCATAAAATGGGAAGGTCTCTGTCTTTGCTCCTCTACAAGCTTACTACAAATCTTTCCTTATGCTCTGCACTGGCACTATAGCTTCATTTAAATTTCAATACTTATTGTTTTAAATGAGCAAATATTGATATTGTAATCTAAATTAAAAGCACTGAAATTCACCCTAAAAATTGTGATGAGCTAGGCTCAACCCTCGTGGGAGCCACATTTATCTCCACTCATTTAATTTGAAATGCACCCGTAGCTACACATGGAACAAACAAGTTAGAAAAAATGAATGTCTTATGTGTATACGTCGATCAAATGGTTTTCATAGACACCTGAGGCATTCATTGATCTTTTGATGCACATAAAGACAAATTGATGCATGGATAGGTGAATGACATGAATAATCATGTATAGCTATGACCTTTCATTGCTTAGAGTATAAATCTAACACATTGCTTTAATTGCTATAGGGACAGGAGCACATGGAAACTAAGAAGGACAAGCGATGAGGACAACATCAGAATGAGACAAACCTCAACCAGTCATTCAGGCGATGACTGGTCATCCCTTCTACATGCTTATTTATTTCCTTCATTTATTCATGTATTGACTTATCTTTATTTGTATCAAAGAAAAGTCAGTCTCATGGCTTGCTATGTGAGACACATGTACCTTATCATATTCAATAAAGATTACATTTTCAAGAATATGTGTCTTTCTATATTATATGCATATGTATGAATGTAATGGTCTGTAGTTGCAATCTTTTCAGATTTTCATTTATACATTTGAATGTGATGAAGAAGGATGATAGAATGTAGCTTGTCTTCCTCAGTTTAAAACAAACTCTACCATTTTGAACTAGTAGGTGAAAAATAGGTAACAAGAATCACATTGCCTTGATCTAGGTAACTTTGATTTTGCATGGTGTTACCTTGACTTAGATCAATACATCGAGTCGTTAACATATTGTTTGGACTTTGAACAACATTTGTATGATTCCCAGGCATATCTATCCAAAATTTTACCACGTATGGATTTGAAATGTTCATGTTTGGTAAACTTGTACTTGGTATATTCACTTTTGGCATGTATGTATTTGGTGGGATAATGTTGTTTTGTTGAAGACTCATGCATTGATTGTTTGGTTGATAGATTTGTAGGCTTGGACTTTGATTTAAATCTACCATAGGGAAAGGTGATCCAAAATTTAGATTGGGAATACTCACATTTGTTATACCAATGAGTTTTGTAGGAGATAATGATCCCATGTATGGATTGTATAAGTGTGAGTTTTGATAATCAATCAGCATTGTAAGGCTTTGATAGTTCGGTTGATTTAGATTACTCATGATGTATGAATCAATTTTATATTCCATGTTCTTCTTGTTTTTTGACCTTGTTACAAAAGTGACCCTTAAGGTGTTTAGGACCAATGATGAGATGAAGGATGAAAGGGTGAGTGATATGGGTGTTGAACTTTTAGGAACTTTGGATCAATGCTAGACTCTAGGATTTTTTATTGGATTGGTTTGATTTGATTTGTATAATGGACTTATAAACCCCAAGATGTATGTTATCTTGGAATAAACTTGTCCACAAGGATGATAATTTAACTAGATGTATAAGGAAGGATTCATCCACACACACTTAGCCAAACAAGGAGATTTTTATGTTGATTTGAAGGATTTTACCAAAAGTCTAGCATGAATGATTTTTCCAATGGTTCAAAAGTTGTTTGTGAGATGGGATTTGATTGATGTTTGAGATGGATGAAATGATTGGTTGTTTTGATCCTAAATGAACCTAAGAGGGACTTGTTTACAAGACCAAGGTTTTGAAGAACGTGCTTTTCCCTAAGGGTACTCCAAACCAAAAGATCAATGTTTTCTCAAAAGACCATAAGACAAAATAAACAAGCACATGTGTGGTGTTCAATTGATTTCATCTTGATTAATGAATTGCTTTTACCACATCCACACTTCTTGCTTAGTTTTTCAAACTGAATGTCTATGTCTCAATTTCCTTTTCATCCCACAAGGTCCATTATGTGGAAATCAAGGAAAGCAAGGAAATATTTCCCTAATGTTGAAAAAAGAGAGAACAAATTGAGATATAAGCCAAAATATTTAAAAGCCTCTAAGGACAAATCCCTAGGGACAAGCAATAATACTTGGACTTTTCAAAGGTATTTGCCTCTTCTAAAGGGTTTGAAATTTGATGACCTTGTTAAATGTTTGTTTTCAAGATTTTTGAACCAAGAAATGTGTTTAAATAACTCAAATATTTCACAACCCTAGGATGGAAAAGAAAATATTTATTGAATTCCCACTTGGATTTCCCTATTTGTGCTTATTCAGAGCAGATGATTAGAATCTTGACCACACTAGCTCCCCTCCACAAAACTCACTTCTACGGGTCATCCAAGCATCAAGTTCTCATGAATCTCCCATGATAAACTTTTCATCTCTACAAAGAACCGCAAATATATGGGACGGCTTTGGAGGTCTAACCTCCTGATGCCAACAAATATTGGGATTTTGGATTCTAAACAAAGGTTGTAAATAAGGGCATCCAGTTTAGGGGGTGCAATGATAAACTCCTTGTGAGAGATCTCCCAACCCTTAGAACAAGGGCTTTACGCATCATAAAGACACTGGGGGAGAGTTATCATACACAACTTCCCATTTTTTATGATTTTCATTGTAACCACAAATTTATATAGTAGTTTGGAAGAGCTTGGCTTATGCTCATTACCACTTGGGTCATTCCCTTGGAGTGAGTACTTTTTTCCACCAAGGAAGGCCCTCTAAAGGTGAACAAAAGCGAATAAGTACATTTGTAGTTCGATCAATCTTTGTTTGTGTGAACAAAGAGAGAACACACGCAATTCCTTTTCTCACACTAGCAAGATTTGTTCAATTTTTAAAAACCCAAATTTGAAATGTTGAGGCAATCTTTTAGACAACCTAATGCCACTAAAATGCTTTTGATTCTCAATATCATTGTGAAGTGCGAGAGAAGTGCATACACATTTGAATGACACAAGTTTGTAAAAATGGTTACAAAACAAAACAAACACGAATTCTTTTTAGCCCTCAAAAGTAGTAATGAGTTCTTTTTAGAGAACCAAATTTGGGTGTGAAGTTGATTGTTCAATTTTAATCCAAAATCAAATCTAGTGAGTTTCTAATGTTCTTTTTAAAGCCCAAAATAAATGTATTTGAGTCCTAAACTGAAAGATAGTAATATTTCCAAAGATTGGGTTATAGGTATCCCCAAAGTGTTAAAAACACTTGTTACAATCATGAAATAGTGTTGTAAGAGGCCTTCCCCTTGTTTTCTTTTTTTCTTCTTTGTCACGTAACTTTCAAAAGTTGATTAGCCTACAAACAATAGAGCCACAAAATAGGTCAATGGTCATAGGAGTTCAATATATAAAACACATGCTGAAATAAATTTGAAAACTGATCTTTTACACAGACCCAGTGTTGCTTTCCACAGTTGTGTCACTATTTGAGACTTTCAATGTTGTTATTTGAGACTTTCAGCATTACTATTTGAGACTTCTAGCATTACTATTTACAACTATGTTGCTATTTGAGATTTCAACATCACTTAGTGTCCTGGAAAGACAAAAAAGAGAAAAAAAATGATGGAAATGGCCAATAAAACATGTTAATTTTGAGATTTGTGCCCTCCTTCTAGCACCAAAATGTGAATGCTCTTCCTAGACCTGCTCAAACATGAACAAACAAGTGATCATTAGTCAATAAACAAGTAGAAATTAAGCATTCCCTATGAAATTCATTTAAACATAAGAACATGAAAACAAAGTACAATATCAAATAAACTACTAATGAAATACTGTTCTAAATGCTCAAACCAGCATCCCATAGGGGGATTGGTGCTTCTTTGATGTGGAAAGAAGCCCTTTCCCAATCCCTTGATAAGCTTGATGATGGATGTGTGATGAAAAAAATGGCAAGAGCCTAGCTATGATGGAGAAATTCTATACTAATTTGGATGATATTGTGAATAATAACCTTGCATGAAATTGTGGATCCTAAATCAATAAAGAAGGCATCTATTTATAAGGAAGAAGGATTGAAGAGTGAAGAATGGGGAGAATGTGGGATTAAAAATTTGACCAATGGCATTGTGCCACTTGTCAACATGCTAATGAATCTTCGAGATGTGCTCACACATGTGTGAGCACATCTTGAGAAATGGGATGTGTAAGAAGAATGAATGCCAAGGTGGCTTGTGTAAGAGGAGGTGTAAGAGCCATTTAATGCCAAGGTGGCTCAAAAAGGAGGACATGTAAGAGCCATAAATGCAAAGGTGGCTCAAGAAAGAGGACAAAAGTCCTTTGGGAGGGAAAAGTCAAGTGGGTGGAATATTCTAAGAATATGCCATTTTGAATGAAAATAGGGTAATTAGTAAATCAAATAAATTGATTTACATGTGCCACTTGGTTAGTTGACCAAGGTTGACTTACCCTAAGGTGGAGTTAAAAGCTAGAGAAATGAGGGATTAGTGTTAGGAGTTAATTAATTTAGGATTAATTAACTTGGATGAAATTAATCGATTTATGACATTTAATTTAAATGCTTGGGTTTATTTAAATCAAATGAGAGAATGTTGGAACATTAGGATTTTAATTAAATAAAATTGATTTATTTAATTAAAGGAAGAACATTAGGATAATCCTATAAAGTGTATTATCTGATTTTAGGAGGAAGATTATTCAATTAATTGGTTAGTGTGGAAATGATTAAGGAAGAATCAGTGTTAGTTAATCAAAATCAAGTGCATGATATCAATCAAGATATTTTGAGTGTCTACAAATATAAAGAAAACTACATTTTTTTAAAGTTTAAATTGATATAATTACATATTGATAAATGGCACATTCTTTTGCAAAGTTAGTTTCATTCCCTAATTTCCATTTACACTCATTTCTATATATTCAACTATATCTTAATTGTACCCACACATAATTAGCATTTATTACAAATGTCATGTCCAAACATTCATTCCCTATATTGATATTAGCATACCTCTACCTTTGGTCAATCTTGTGACATGAGATCAATGCTACACCACATGAAATTGATCCCTTAAATAAATAAAAATCAAATTAATTTTTTTTCAATTCTTGCCCACTTCATTTCCACCATGAGTCAACTTGGTACACGTTTCATGTGATTTATTGCTATGTACTAGAATTTAGAGGAATTCAATGCACATCATTTGAATTCAAGGATATTTGATCATACCATATTATCATTTGCACATCTTTCTAGTATTTTTTTATTTGAAACACTAAAAGAAATCTAATTGACACCAAAGCCATCTAGATCACTTGTATTGTCTAAGATTGTCGTTTTCAATCATTTCCACAACTATAAAGTTGATCCAATTGATGTTGGTAAAAGTGTCTCAACCTTGCCTCTCAATGTTTTGTATTTAATTATTTATTGTATTTATTTATTATTTTTCCTCATATGGGAAGGAGAGCATTCCACTTTGAGGTGGCATTTTTGGTCATGTGTCAAATACTTTGTAATTTGTGTAGGAAGTTATAAGAACATCTAATATGGGGTTACTTATTGAAGATTCTATGATGCATATAAGAGCATGATCATATGGATTTGCATAGTAGACTTGACTTTTTACCAAATTCATGATGTATGTTATGACACATCATAAGACATTTTTGAATGGGTCATTGGAGCCAAATAGATTTTCAATCTAATTCAAGCAATTAATGATATTTATTAACATAAGGAGATTGAAAGAAAGCATAAGGTTAGAAAGAAAAAATTGAAATAGCACAAATATCTTATTCTCAAGCTTGAACTTTATTAAAAGTTAAAGAAGCCATGACTCTCAAATGGATTATTTAATTAACAAAAATAATATATGTTGTGTACTCAAGGTCACCATTTATTATAATAAAACAAATTTTAGAATGCAAAGGTCCCTCCATTAGATTATCCTCAACCATTAAACTTGTATGTAGAGAATTTACATTATTATCCTTAAATAACTAGAGAAACTAATAATAGTCTACATTACAAAAGCAATAAAACAAAAACAATCTACCTACCAAAAAAACAATTTACTTCAAAGACCTATATCAACAAAATACAAGTGTAGATAGCTTGCTTTAAGTGTAGAAGCGTGGTTGTGCTATCAGGTGGAGACAGATCAGTTGTGAATCTGATTCTCAGGTGGTAGTGACTTTGTTGAAGAGGCAACAGTTAGAGGATGTGACATGGTAGTTGGCTATTATTATAAAACAAAATTTTAATCTGTGTGCTTCCTTGGATTTTGTTTCTTTTTGTCATATTCCGCGTGAATGGAATGTGGTTGCGGATTGTTTGGCTAAATGGGCTTCTAATCATTTGCAAGATTGGAATATTGTGGAAGGGGGTCCGATACCTTTGGACTTGTTACAAAAGTTGGACCAACTTTTGGAGATTGATAGGGCAGCATAATGCTCTTGCTTTGTTTTGCTCTTTTTTGGATTGAATAATTTTTTACCGCTCTTTTAGTAAAAAAATTGATTTACTATTAAATATGAACTTATAAAACCATTTATTTTCAACTACCAATACCTAAACTATTATAATAGAAAAATATAACAAGAGATATACATGAATAAAACTGCAAATAAACTCATACATTTGTATTCATCAATCACCGTTACAAACTTATATACACATAAAACCCAATAATATTCCTATAAATACTGGATGCACCGACAACAAACTAGACTTAACTAAACATAATGGACACCTAAACATTATTTGATGACATATAAAAAATATATGTGTTGGAATGTTATATTCCAACATAAACTACCTAAATCACAAACTATTAATACACAACTACAAACTAATTACATGATAGAAAGAACACACCATAGAAGCACCGAGTGTAAGAACATTTTAGTGACACCCGTTGCTCGGCTTCAACCAGAGTATCATAGTATCAGCTAGGCACTAGTTTATGCAAGATCGGATAATAATGGCACTAGTTTATTCCTTCAAAGATAGAGGAGATAGGGGAGGCTTGTTGGTCTTGTGGGCTCAGCTTCTTCCACCATTTCACAAAACTGGATTCTCCCATCACAACCTCCTCCACACACAACTCATTCTTCTCAATCATTTGCTTAACATAATTCTGGAATTCGTTGCACTTGGTCCTTACAACCTCTGGAGTTTCCCTTGGATTACTCATGAACCATGAAATTTCTTCTACACGAGCCCAAAAGCAGGAGTCCTTCGCTATTTGTTGCTGATTATGAAGTAGAGCCTGCTTCTTGTCTTCGGGTTTGATGTCTGCCAACCACTTTTCAATAGCTTTGAAGCGACGAGGCCTTGCATTTCTCATATAATGTCCCGAATCCTCATGCTTGCCCAGCCTGTAATAATTGGCAATGTCAAGAGGCTCCACCAGAAGCCTGTACTCTGTTGCCTTTTGTATCAATTCTTCAATGAACTGAAAGTCGTCAGGCACCTGATGAGTCTCCACCATTTCTTCTAACCTGTCATAAAAGGCAGCAAGGTTAAGCCTGCTAAGGTTAGCATAAAAATCTGGCTTCTCCTTTTCTTCCTTGAAAACCACTTCCTTGAAAGCGTCATAGTATACAATCTTCATCCTTGCACATCTGTTTCTATAATCTCTTAGTCTTGCCATATGTCCCGCTTCCTCCAACTTTGCAAGTTCTGCCTTTAGTTTGTTGCGGGTCTCTATGAGCTTTTCTTCCACCTCTCCTGCAGCTCTTAGGGAAAGTCTGGCCTGAGAGGAAATACAAAGAACACAGGATTAATTTAACAAGTAATTTGTGTATTATTTTTGTAAACACAGAATGAATAGATCCGCCACTAACTCTTGCAGGTTACATTATAGATCTAATGAAAGGCTTCCAAAACCTGACTGCTAAGTGATCTGTATTTCTGTTCAGCTGAGTGAAATGACACTTAAATTCTTTTTTTTGTTTGCAGATAATTAAAAAGTAAGATGAATAATGTCAAGAAACTTACTTGAATTCCAAGTCCAAGAGCATCTAGTTGGATTTCCATGGCAGAAGACAATGCACCTTGTGATAAGGGAAGCTTTGAAAGCCCTTCCAAGTTGACAATGCTTGAGTCAGCATGGAAGACTCTACCATACCCAGTGTGGTCTGAGATATTAGCCTGATCTTGAGCAGTAAACAAGGAATAAAATAGGATGGGCAACACAGCCTCATAGTTTTCAACACACAGAGCTCCCTTGTCTGAACAAAACAAATAATACCCAAATGGTCTCTAAGGGCTCAACTTTACAGCAGGCTTCAGGCTTGCTATCAGTTTGTTTGTAGGTTCCATATTCACAACAGTGGTGAAGTTAACCACTGCACAAGCATGATGCAGGACAGTGCGTAAATACATGGGTAAGTCCAAGTCTGCAGGAGGGGCTTCCTCCATTTGAATGTCATTATCATCATCATTCATCTGCTTAGCAGACCTCTGCCAGTAAGGCAGCAGAGCTTCCAAAGGTTTAGACACAGATATGCAAGGAGCCAACAGAGTTCTGGCAAAAATATCACACCTTGAAACAACATTGAAGAAATGATTGGCCCACCCCTGCCTACGAACCGCTCTGGCAAGAACTTCATCTCCAATCAGAGGAAAACCAAATGTGGTGGTGAAAACAGGGGTGTCCTTACCTCATTTCTCCAAAATCGAGAGTGTGGCCAAAGTGGCAATTGCACCTCCAATGGAATGGCCTGTAAAGAAAACATTTTTTCCTGTACGAAGCGCCTCTGCAACCTACGAAAACCAAAAAGTAGTTTGATTAATTCCAAGTACAAAACCATACAATCTAGCAATGAATGAATGAATGAATGAAAGATTTTAATGACGTCCACGAGACTAAACAGCCTATGGGACTGAGACACTCAACAACTTAGTTTGTCTCCAGACTCTTCTCCAGATCAGATCTCCTGCTATTAATTTTGACTAGGAGGCTAGCCGTCTGATTTATCTTATCCTCCTCAAATAACTGCTGCATATTGCCCACATCTGAAATACTTGAGTACTGATTACGGATATTTTCGTACGCTGTGCATTCCATGACGAAGTGCCACTCCGTTTCCACCACTCCCTTATTACAAAATAAGCACGTTCTTTCTTCCCAAGTTTCCTTAGGAGTCTTCCACCTACCAGTCTCACATCTAAGATGGTGGGACCCCGTTCTCAATTGAGCAATTAATAGCCTCGCTTTCCCTTTAATAGTTGCACCTAAATATGGTTTTTCACCATGTTCCTTAGCTGGGTTAAACTCTTTGATGTAATATGCTTTTTTTCGTCCGATCTGATTTGACCACATGGCAGTCCTGAATTTTTCCTTCACATAGATTTTTATTTCACTGTTGGTGTCAGGACACTCATGTAATTTGATGTTCCACTTGTTCAGCCACTTGATGTTCTGTTTCATCCATGTTTTCTTTCTTCGGACTAGAATCTCCTCCATAACCGTTTTGGGCCACCGGTGGTTATCCATGTTTTCAACCTTTTTTAGATAACTTAACAACCGGGTTATCGCTGAAGCTTCCAAAGGAAAAGCTCCCGCCTCAGCTAGCAGGATTTCATAAGGAACAGTAGCTTTAACTTTGAGATTATTTGTTATTAGGTGTTTCTGGATTCTTTCTATCTGTCTCCAACTGCACTTTGATGTGTTGCTTCCCCACACTTCGCACCCATAAAGCACAACCGGCGTGACAAGTAAACCAAAAAGGGTTTTCTTGGTTTTCCAATCCCAAAGTTCAGCTTTTCTACACCTATTTTGGAGCAAATAATAGGCTTTCCAACCTCCCTGTATCCTTTTCGTTCTACAGGTTTCCCAACTGAGCTTATAATGGAAGTCAATCCCAAGATATTTGTATTCTTTCACTATATCAAGTGGGCTGCCTTCAAAAAGAAAGGTATGCTGTTTAATTTTTCTATTCAATGAGTAAATCATGATTTTGGTCTTGGATGTGTTCACTTGCATCCCAACTTCCTGACAAAAGTGTTCTAGGGCTTTTAGATGTTCTCTTAACCCATGAGCTGTTTTTGAGATTAGGATAAGATCGTCAGCATATAGAAGTAATTTTACTACATAACCTGCCAAATGGATACCATCCCCGCCTTCCTTGCTTAACCACGCTTCCAACTTATCAATGTATAGCCCAAAAAGCGTAGGGGATAGAGGGCAGCCCTGTTTAACTCCAATGTCACTGTCAAAACATTCTGACATACCTTCACTTGTTCTGATTTTAGCACTGACCTTCTCATACAGCCTATGAACAGCTGCTCTATATGCATTTGGAATGCCTAATTCTTCCATCCGAGACCATAATTTGTCTCTAGGCACTGTGTCGAAAGCTTTCTTAAAGTCTACAAAGCAACAATAAGCTTCCTCACCCTAGTTATCCCAAATTTTCTCAATCAAGTGTCTAAGGGTGATGCAGTGATCGATAGTAGAGTGCTTGGATCTGAAACCTGCCTGTCCCTTTGCTCTTTTGCCCTCATTTTCTGCCCATTTGCTGATCCTACGTTCAATCATGCTCCCAAATAGCTTGCCAAAGATAGAGTTGACCATAATTGTGCGATAGTTAGATGGGTTATTGATATCACCACTTTTAAATAAAGGGATGACCACACTGGTAGTCCACTCCATAGGAAAACCTTCCCGATTGACATTGTTGAAAATTCTTTTTATGTGAGGGGCAAGAATTTCAGTCCCCCATTTTAAAAATTCAGACTGTAGCCCATCTATGTCTTGTGCTTTGCCACTTGCTAAGTTCTTTATTCCTTGTTTAATATCATCCACATTGAATACACACGATAAATCGAAATGCAATGTTGTCCGAATTTAACATCAAACATTTAAAATCAGTAAATTCAGCTATGACAATCGTACTCGGGAGTTGGGACTTGACTGAAATGTTTATCTTGCAATGTTCCCTTCTAAAAACTGTACTTGCTCATTACCTAGTCATAAATTTCCTCCAATATCGTTTGCTGGATTTGGCTAGATAGATACATACTATATATAGCAGAATGGTAGAGTACAGTCCTATTAAGCCCTCTCTAGACCAATGACCGAATGTAGAGTCCTAGATTTATGGATCTATGAGTAGGAAGCTAAACAATGACCCCTGGGGCAAAGAACTCTCAACTAACGACAGAATATTAGATTTATAGATCTAAGACTGGGAGGACCTTATTTTTAGTAGTTGCTCCATTTTCCTTTTGCTGGATTTGGCTGGATGAATAGACAAACTGTACTAAACTATCAATAACCAAAATGGGTTTGGATTTGGCTGCCTTTAGGTAGAGTCTGCCATCTTTTGACTGTCAAGAGAGAACCACCCAAAAACCATTTCAACCCATCCAGTTGATCTCTTTTCTCCTAAATGGATCAGACTACTTGAGCAAACAGATGAACCTATAAGAAACTGAGTTTATTTTCTCCAAATATGTAGGAATGAATCTGCACTGATCAATAGTAAGGACATTCTACTCCAGTTAGGTCGTCTACATCTTAGATACACCTGACCTAAGACGAGGGACAAAATTGCACCCAACCAATAGACCCGAAACCTGTGAGGCTTTTATGTAGAAAGATAACTGCTTCTTTTTACTATGCCCCAGGTTGCCCCCGCTACATAAGACCTGGCATAGTCCTCTTTTAAATGCCCCTTCGGAAATTCTAACTACACAAATACCCATTTTTGATTGACTGTTATTTTTCTCCTAGATAATGCCCAATCTCGGCCACAGAGCCCAAGTTTATAGAGCAACCTACCCACTTTCTAAGAACTTTCTACTCATATTAGGTATCGATGTCAAGCAGTTTCTAAAGCTGTGTAGATGGCTAACAACTGCACATTATTTCTTAGACATGAATTCAGTCTATATATGTACAGATTCGAAACACGTTTACTAAATTTTCATAGTCAAGTCTAACAAATTAAGTCTACAAATAATTTACTGATAATGCTACAAACCTGCTGTTGGCGATTGGCGTCCCAAATTTGTAAAAATTTGACCAGAGCCTTTCTGTAGACAAGGGCTGGTTCGCGATCTTTTCTTGTAGTCCCATCTACTATAGACGCAAAACAAGTATTGCCCACGTTGATTTTGCACTCATCAAATTTGGTGTCTGTTTGATGAAAGGCACTGGGATCCAGAGAACCAGAAAAGGCTAAACACTTTGTGTTATTTCCAATATCTCGCCAATCATATCCATCAGTACTACTGTAAGCAGCATAACTTGCTTTCCTCGTCTCAATCAATACTGTTTTGATATTTTCTGATCCTCCAAGCCTACACTCAACAGTCAACAGTCAACACAAAAAAAGAACAAACTGAATTCAAGCAAGAACGAATGAGTAACAGTATTCATATGAGTTATACCAAGACTTAGAAATCCTTTAGAACAAAATGCTATGCAGGATTTATCCAAGTATATTTACTTGTTTAGAATGTTGTCTATGATTATAGTATGTAAAAATATTCACAGAAAATAGTTAACAAACCTAATATTATTAAAAGCAAAATTGAAACTGTATCTCTGATCTAAAGAAAAACTGAAGTATCTATTATCTGAAGAAATTTATACAGAGCTGCACAGCATCAACAAATGCAATGAAACAGTCATGAAATTACTAACCTTGAAAAAATCAAATTGTAAGCCATGAATATGAGAAACTGAATCAGCAATGCAACTCACAATACAAAGGGTTTCCTTTCCTTCTTTACATACGGTTTGGATGAAAACAAGCTCTATGTATAGCTGCAGAGGAGGACATGGGTTCCCTACTGAAGTTGACAAAGGAAGAAGTGTAGAAATTTTGCTTGTGCAGAAGCTTTTTTGGCAAGGGAACATGGAAAGGTACGTCCAGCCTTGGTTATCAGAGAGTAAGGAATTCTTCCACGAACATTTTCTTTTGGTTGGATTCAAATGTGTAAAAAATGTTTACCTTGATGTAATGTTTACATAAGAGAGGGTTTTTTTAATAAAATATGGAAAACCCCATCTTCAATAAACATTAACCACATCACTTTCATTGATATTTCAATACTTCTAAAATATTTATTTTCAATTATGGTTTCTCTTTTTCGATTGTTCATCCACCTAAACTTTAGAATTTTGAAATATGAGGAAGTCTCAAAGAAATTGCTTTCGCTGACATTTCAACTCTCTTAAAATATTTATTTCTAATCATGACCCTCTTTTCCCACTGTCCATCCACTTAAAACTTTGGAATTTTAAAATATGAGGAAGTCCCAAGGAAATTGAGTGTGATCTTTCATGATCAAGACATTTCCATTTGGAAATGAGTCTCAATGGTGGAGAACTTGTACTCTTTAAAGAGAGGTCACAAATTCAAATCCTACAAGAGGGTAGGGTATGTATGTCTTGTATTAGAAGCACATTTAGGTGCCTCCTACATAATGGGAGTATGGGGTAGTCTCATATACTATAAGTCATCTGTAGATCCAAAATAAAATCGCCGAGTATTATGGACTATGAAATATTCAATTTATATTTCCATTTCCAATCTCATTAAAATCTATCATAAATGTACTCATGAACAATCTCAAATGTGAAGACATTGTCAAATCAAAGAAACAAATTGATATTTGTCTCATGAATATGTTGTTTAAATCAAAACATTCCTAATTACTATGAAACCACAAAACCACGAATTTCTACCTAAGCTTGTTTTTTAGGCACATAAACTAAGTAATAGACAATGCATTTATAACTCATAAAATAGTTATATGTAAGCCAACATCACCTAACTTTATTGTTGTATATGTGTGTGAAAGATAATACATTTTAGATTAATTTAATGAAATGTAAATAAATAATTAAAAATAGATTAGTCTAATAAATGATTAGTGTATATGTTAATAAATTTGATAGACTATATTTATTATTTTAGACAAGTAAATGAGAAGATAGAGTTATTTAGTTTTAAGATTAAAGAATGAGTGTCTTTGAGGTAAAATTTTAGAGTTTGATTTGTATAGTACAAAAAATAATGTTTTTGTATGAGTGAAGTATTTATGAATTTGTGTTAGATTTAAATTTTAATAGAGGACAAGTTTATGTATTTAGGACAAAGTTGTCACATATAAATGGACTCCAGTTTGGACTCACCCTCACACAATGATGTTGTGTTGTTTTGCTCACCTAATTGATAAGCATATGCTCTGCATTTCCTAAAGAAGTTGAGAATGGTGATATTTATAAATGCCTAAATAGGTTGTTAATTCATCACAAGGAGACAATTTCTCTTACATTAACCCTAGAAAGTGTACAAAGATTGAAAACAACAAGCTAGGGTCATATCGTGCAAATTTGTTACTCCTTTTAGTGCACCAAATTGAAATTTATGTTGTTATTAATTGCATGCAATACTTTAGGATGAGAGAGAACAAATGTATCCTATATGGTTAGAAATAAATGAATTGAATGCCTTTAAATTCTAGCACATAGTATCAAATTCTACCAAAGTTTTATTTAGACGACTCAAGATAGAAGAATGAATGGAGCCAATTGACCAAATTTGAATTTTAAATTTTAAAAGGAGGATAGTTCTATAACTATGGGGTCACCTCTACAATCATAGAAGTGTCCCAAGATGGACAAACAATAAGATCTAGGTGGCTAATTAATAAATGCAGGTAGGTTTATATGTCGATGTGATAAATGAGTAGATAAGAGAATGTATAGATGTGTGTGTGTATAAGGATAGGGTAGGGCTAAGTGTATAGGGATATGTATGTAGATAAATAAAAATAATATTTTTTAAAATAATTTGTTAAAAAAGTGGTAGATATTTTTTAGATGGCTTACAAGTTATCTAAATAAAATAAATGTTACATAGTGGTTAATGTTTTTTTGTGTTTTAGAGTGCATTTTTAGGATAGAGAGTGACAAACATGAATGTAATTGAACTAAAAATTAAAAATAATAATTATAGAAGCATGGTTGTAAACATGTTTGTGATAGACATATGAGTCCATTTTGAAAGGTTCAACAATGTTTTTTTAATTACAAAACTATTGTCAAATATATTTGCATATAGTGAATATTATTTTTTTCTATTTTGTAGAGAATAGGGTTGATATCGAGTATATTGCTATAGTTATAACATAGAAGAAAATATGATTTTTGTGCATAGTAAAGTGATATAGGATTATAGTAGTATGCATATATGATTAGAACTAATACATTTTGGGACAAGGTAAAAATAGACAAAGTGGTGATGCTAGTGAAGGATTAATTATAATTTTTATTTTGTATTCAATGATTTGAGGGTGGAGTAATGATAAATGTATAGGTAGACATAAGCATAGATGAAGTGACCTTGTCCGTGTGGATGATTCAAGATTGATTTGTTTATTTCATGTTCAATCTCTTCAAGGTGAGGTAAGCAAATGTAGAGGTGGTGTGAATCTTGATTGGATGACAATAAGAATTCACACAATAGGAATGGACATGTTTGTACACTAATCCATTCATTAAGGCATATTTTAAATTATCTTGTAATGAACACCTCAAATTAGTACATAATCTAGTATTTTACAATGTAGAATTTTGAAAATAAATAAAATTATAGGAATTGAAATGAGTGCTTATACAATTGTCACATAAAATGTAGAATCTAACCATATAGCTCATTTGTGGCTTAAGAGAATGGAAGAATTTGATAGATACAATTGATTATAAATCGAGACATTTATAAATACAATGACCTCTTGATACTCGAAGGATGTTAGGAGTATTAAGAACCTCAATATAAATGTTAAATGTGGTTCTTTATTAGGTATTCAAACACAAAACATTAGCTTGCATTAATCATGGTCATGCAAAATATTTTTTTCTATGCTTCCAATGTACAAGTATTGAGAGACAAAATTGAAATAAATGAAGAGAACATTTTTTAGTATAACTAAGGATTTTAGGTAGCCATATTAGGCCATATATAAACTAGATTACTACAAAACCTCTTGAGGAAGATAGCTAGAAATTCATTAGTGATGAGTTTCTCGTTCATGCCATATTTCTCTAGTTGAACTTATTGTTACTAGTTCAAGTACACACATTGATAATTTGTATCTATCAATTTTTTGCATCATCTCTACACAAATTAGAAGGAAGGATTATATCATAGTTGATGTTGTTGCCACTACTTATGTTGCTATTATTGTTAGGGTTGTATGGAGGAAGAAACTAAACTTGATTATCTAATCCAACAAACTTGAATCTATATATGAACTCTTTGCAATACAATTTTTAATGTTAAAGCTCAATAAATTTGATGACAATGGGTTACAAATATTAGATAAAGGTGGAATAAAAAGCTCTTCTAAGAAATAAATAAGACAATGGTTGTCAACTCAATTTAGCAAAGTGGGTCTAGCAGGATTGGTGCAAGGGATTGTATTGGTGATGACAACAATGAAAAAATAAGGCTAAACAATAGAAAGGAGGGTTGATGACATGAAAATGAGCATGGAAGAATGAAGTCATTAGTAATAAAATTTTGACAATAGACATGCCAATATTTTACAATTCAAGAGTAGATGAAGGAGATAAATTAGGATTAGGACAAGGATATTCATGCCATAGTTCTTCCAAGGCCTTTTGATGGTAATGTTGTTGTTGAGAAAATGCAACAAATCAAGGGATAATAAATTCCTATAAATATTATATAACATGTGTTTATTATGTGACACATGTGTGTTATGTGATGTATGCATGTTACATAATATGCATGCATTTTTTTAGTTATAACAATTTTTTTTATCAAGTTATGACTAAAAGGTGTAAAATTAGTAGAACCGAAGCACATTTTGGACATTGGCAACATTTGCAAGCCTCATCCCAAGTAATTTTCTCTTGCCAAATCACACAAGAGATAAGTAGTAATGATTTTCATGTTTTATAATCAAATTTTGTTTTCATTTTTATAAATTTTAAAATTTTAGAATAAATTTCTTATATTTTTTTTTATTTTTATAACTTCTCTAAACCCTAACTTAGAATCAAATTTAGATGAATAAATTCCTAAAGAGAATTGCATGTCACTTGAATCTCCTCTAAAACTTCACAAAAACCCTCCACAAAGTTTCAATATTGAGGGCATCCATAACAATCCCCCACCATATTACTTGCAAGTACATTAGAAGAAATGATGAAGCAAGTTGACTTAGTGATGAGTCAAATACATAAATAAAAAAATCATAGAGCTTTATGCTACCAATTTTATGCAATAAATTTACCCTACAATAAAGTGAAAAAAAGAGACAACAAAAGGACAAATTTGTGTTACTTTTATTGATCTAAAAACCAATACAGGTCCCAATATTGTGACTTTAAACAAATTTCCTATAAATTGACACACCATAATAAAATAATTTTTCGAATAGTTGGTGGATGGTATTTGACCAACCTCCTTGTAACAACCATGAGGTGCTAGTATATTTTTGAGAAAAAAATATTTTGATTTTGTCCTCCATGAAATTGCTAATTAGGGTAGAGGTGGAAGCTTTGGCCAAGATATAATGAGATTGCTAGGTAAAAAGCTTCTAAATTATATATTTTATAAAAAAAAATATACATGACTACACAATATCAACATATACATCCAATGAAATAATCATGAAATTAATAACCTTGTAAAAATTGAATTATAAGACTTGAGTATAAGAAATTGAAATTTAGGAATAAAATTAGTGTTGTAATTCACAATATAAAAAATATATTTCATTTGCTTCTTCACATGATCATTTGAATGAAATCAATCTCTATATGTACATAATTACAAACAATGACATGAGTTCCCTATTGAACTTATCAAACAAAGAAAGAAGTGTAGAATTTCTTTTGTGCAAATCTTTTTTAACAAGAGGATATGGAAAGTCAATTCTAGTTTTGATGATTAAGATAGTAAAGACAACTATCTTATGATTCAATACACTGGTGTAAAACAATAATTTGAAATGGGGTAAAATATTTTTTTATATTAATATTTTTGATAAACTAAAAATATTATAATTTTAATAATCTAAAAATAATAATTTTAAAGTTAAAAGTATAATTATAATATAATATGGAAGTATTATTTGATTTAATAATGAGAAATTCATAAATAAGAGATGTATTGTGTGCAGTTTGTGTAGACCAGGGAAACTCAAGGACACGTCCCCCCCTAAAATGCCTCATCCCTGTCCCGGGGATGTCTCGAGTACCGGGGGACGATAGGGGGATGGCAAGGGACCATCCCCTTTTTTGCATTTTTTTAGGAAATGGGATGCCATTGACCCAATGGGGGACAGATGACTGGTCCCATGGACGACCAAGGGACGGCTAAGTCATCCCTCGACTGTCTCAGGGACGGTTGGTCATCCCCTACGGATTAAGTGGTTTTAAAATGCAAAAAAAAAAATTATTAAAACAAAAATAAAAACACCCCTGCCTACGTGGCATGTGTGGGCCCCATTGGTTTTGACTTCTTTATGAAGAAAAAAAGGCCTCTCTAACCTTCATTTTATGCATTTGTTTGTTTGAGCAGTGAAGGGTTTGAGAGCAAAAGAAGTTGCAACCATTGAAGGAGAAAAAGCGACAACTTGAAGGAGGAGAGGAGGTTGAAATTAGTGTTGTTGAGAGTGCAAATCCACCAAAGAGGTATGCATTTACTTTCCCTTTTTTTTTCATTTTTTTTGCAAAATGTGAAGCATACATTGGCTGATTTTTTTTATTTTTTTGCATTTTTAGTTGAAACTTGCATTCTAAAAATAAAAAACATGAGCAACAGTGAGGATGGGAGTGATAGTGAAGTTGAAATGCAAACTAGAAGGGAAACTGGTGGGGGTGGTAGTAGAACTAGAGAGCAAAAAAACCCAATCCAATGCCCTTCAACAACCAATACCAAGACCATGGAAGACTATGCAAAACACCCATTAGACAAAAAAAACATTCCTTCGATATGTTACACCTGTCCAGGGTGAAAGACAAAAATTCAGGGGGGAGTAGGGTGTGGTTTTTCCATGTTTGTGAAAAGGAATTTAGGAGCATTTACACAAGAGTTAGGTCTCATTTTTTGGGTGAGGTGGGCCATGGAGTTAGAGTGTGCCCTGCATTGATAGATGAGCTATTTTTAGAGTGCCAAAAAATTCAAATGGAGTTGGATGGTGGGGTTCAAGGTGGGTCACCTTCTTTCCCAAGTTCACAATCATCTATGCCTACTCCTAGTCCTTCCACGGTTGGTAGTAGTGGAATTGCCTTAAGAGGATAGAGGAAGGTGATTGGTAGTGGAAAGGCAACCTTAGTTGAGTCCATGTTTAATAACCGAGCATGAGAAGCCACTGAATCCTCCATCACCAAATTCTTTTTTTCCCATGCCATCCCATTTCATGTGGCATGTTCCTCTTATTTCAAACAAATGGTGCAAGACATAGCCATTGTTGGTCCTTCATTCATACCCCTTGGAGATCATAAGCTACGCACCACCCTCCTAGACAAAGAGTACTCCAAAGTTAGTGTATTAATGGAGGAGATGAGGCAAATGTGGATGAGGACAGGGTGCTCTTTAGTGACAGATGGGTGGACTAATGTTAGATGTCAGCCACTCATTAATGTCATAGTCGCATGCTCTGTTGGTTCTTATTTTCTTAGAGCCATAGATTGTTTGGGGAGACGTAAGGATGCAGACTCCTAGTTTTCCCTTTTGAGAGATACCATAAAGAAGGTTTGGGCTGCAAATGTGGCGTAGGTGATCACTGATTCAACACATGTGTGCAAATCGGTTGGGTCAATGGTGGAGGGTACTTATAGGCACATATTTTGGACCCCATGTTGAGTTCATGCATTGACCAATGCATTGAAAGACATAGGGAAGTTGGATTGGGTGAAGCAAACGGTGGTAGAAGCTAGAGATATTCAAATGTTCATTTGTAATCACCACACCTCACTTGCTCTCTTTAGAATATTTTCAAAGAAGGAGTTTCTCAAACCTGTTGAGACAAGGTATGTCATTTACTTCATTTTGTTTCACTTTCAATTTGTATTCATAATCTTATTTTGTTTTAAATTTTTATTTTTTAATTTGAATCATTGAATCAATGAATGTAGATATGCCACATACTTCATCTTGTTGGAGAGGATGCTTAAGGTGCATGAGCCTCTACAACTGATGATGGTCAATGCAGAGTGGACTAGATGGCCTAATGCAAGTTCTGGTCAAGGAAAGACCATCAAACAAAAGGTCCTTGATGACAATTGGTGGGCCAATGTGAGGTAAGACATATTAGATGGTTGATTTTCATATTAAATTTCTGATTTTAATATTTTGAACTTTTTGTTTGCATTTTGCAGATATATTTTCTCATTCATCTTGCCTATTGTAGATGTCATCAGATATGCTTATACAAATTGTCCTAGTCTTGGAGAGATATATGAGACATTTGACAACATGCTTGGGAAGATCAAGCAAGTTATTTTGGAAAAGGACCCCACTTTGGATTTATATGAGCAACACATTAGGCCCATTGTGACACAAAGGTGGAATACAATGAACACCCCACTTCATATGGTTGTCTTTGCTCTAAATCCAAATATGGTATGCACCAAGGGCTAATAGGGTGCCTCCATGTGATGACGCTGAGGTTTTAGATGGGTTCACATGGGCCATTGAAAATATTTATCCAACAGAGCAGACTTCACTACTTCAGACACAATTCCTAGACTTTGCAAATCTTAATGGCCCAAACTTGAGTAAACCATAGGCAAGGTTGGATAGAGCTATATTAGCTCAATTGAACCCTATTGGATGGTGGACCTATCATGGGAGGGATATACCACAGTTGAAGACACTTGCTACTTGCCTTCTTGCACAAGTTGCCAGTTCCTTTACTACATAGAGGAATTGGTCCACATATAGCTTTATCCACTCCCTCAAGAGGAATAGACTTACCTCTAGACAAGCGGAGAAGCTAGTGATTGTTCATAGTGCTCTTCGGCTTCAAGATCAGCAGACTCCAGAGTATCGACAGACTCTAACTCTACGGTGGGATGTTGATCCCGAGGGCGTGGCCCAGATAGATGAGGAGGAGATAGCTGAGGGTTTGGTTGAGAAGGAGCATCATAGTGGCAGTGACTCAGAGGATGACTCTAATTTTGATGCGGTTATGAGAGATGATTAGGGGCAGCAGTGCTCTTTGTTTATTCTGCATTCATTATTGACATATGATATTTTATTTTGATTTCCATAACAAACTTTAAAGCTATATGGCAGCAATGTAGCCTTTGGGCATTTTGATATAAGTTTATAAATTATAACTTGGAGGTTGTTTCATGATTCATGTATGTTAATTTTGAATGCGTATTGAGTATTGGCATAATGTTGAACACAAATGTTATATGTTAATGTTCTATAATGTATATTATGCATGCCTTATCCATGTTATCATATGAATATTTAAAATTTCCCTATATTTTTTAAATTTTCCCTATATTTTTATATAGTCGTCCCCTGTCGTCCCCAAATTTGGCCTCAAAAATCAAAAACTTGGGGACTCGTCCCACCGTTGCCTGTCGTCCCCGTCCCAAAAACTTGGGGTAACCCTGGTGTAGATAATTTAATAATATTTTTTGAATCCATTATGAATATTTTATGTATTTTTATATTTAAATTGTCTTTTCTAAGTGATATCAATAGATTGTGGTAATGTTGTTTATATAATGTTGATATTTATAATTCACATGTGATTTTTTGTGTTTCCATTTTATTTTTCTTCAACAAAAAGAATAATTTCATTGAGGATTATAAAAGAAGCTGCATAGCAGCTAAAAAAATTCAAAACAGAACAAATATAATAGAAAAGACATTAAAAAATAATATTAAAAAAAATAACAAAATGGCATCACAATCAACACTAGAAAAGTGTCTCAATTGTTAAATATGTTCAAATATAATTATGAAAGACATTTTTTAAAAATGTAAAAGATTGTTATTACAAACTGGTAAGAAAACATTACATGAAAATTCAATACATTTTTTCACAGCTAAGAAAACACCTCATCAATCACATTAAAATCTTAGCTTTTCAGATATTCTTAGATTTGAATGTGATTGATGGGAAAGCATGGAACGTTAAATTAAAATCTCTATGAACATTTCTAATTACCAGGAGCTTTCATAGATGGTGCGAAGAAATGACTAGGGAATTTGATAGGAAGACATAAAATTGAAGCAATTTAGAAGAAAAAGAGAGGTTCTGTCCATGTTCCTAGAAACTGTCTTAAAACAAAATTTAGTATAATAAATATCCTAAGCGAAGGACAAGCACTCAATGGGGTTGGAATTCACGTCTTTCTACGAAAATGTAGGTAACACATCACAGCAAAGAGGCCATGACTAATGAGTTTTATGTTGCATCAATCACATCAAGTACCATTTCGTAAATTAGGAGTTATTTGGAGGAAGATACTTAGAAATGGAAGAAGGAAAAGTCCAGCAAGTTTCTTTAAGAAAAGGCAGATTCATAGAGTGCAGATTATGACATTTATGTACCCTAAAAAGTATGCATTGTAAAGTCACACCAACACTACCTAGTAATAGCTAGGAACTCACCAAGGGTTTTCTTGGAAGGAACCAGAAGTTGACTAGATATAGCAGGTCATTAGTATTATATTTGTACCCATTTACATTTGATAGTGCTTTGTGGGAAGCTGGTTTCCATTTGATAGGGACAGAAGTACATAGTTTTTTAAATATTTTATTAAATAAGTGGTAGATATTTTTGGATGGCTTCCTAGTATGGTTAGGGGAGAGGGTTCATTATATAGTATGTTTCAATTGTTTTTACAGCATTTGTTAATTTAATGTCTAAATTTTTTAATAATATTGGACCAATAGTTGTGACTTCAAAGTTGTTAGTGTTGACGATGACTACTCATAATTAGATGAAATGTATTCCTTGGATCTAAAAAGCAACAAATCATGTGATGCCACATCAGCACACCAATACAATATGGTTTAATGCACAACTATCCATCTCACTTTATTTTTGGGCCTTTTTGGACACCTTGAGAAAAAAAAATGCTTATGTGGTATCATATTTGATGATGTCTCTTAAACCTTAATTATAAGTAGGGGACTTGCCAAGTAAGCTGCTGTAAAAAATTGAAAGTAATTTGAAATTTCTACATAAGATTTTGAGAAGTGTGAAGTTAGGGTGCTAAACTATGAGTCCTCTCCCCTAGTATTTGTTTTGTGTTTTACATTGTATTTGTAGGTAGAAAGAGTAACAAATAAAAATTATTTGAATTAATAATTAAAATAATAAATATTAAAGTATAGTTGTCAATATAAGTTAGTGATTTTTTTTAATATTGAATCAATGTATTATAAGAATGAAGTTATCAAAAGGTAGAAAAAACTAAATAGTCAACAAAAACACATTCAAAGAGGTCCCAAGAAAAACCAACAATTTTTTTAATAAGTTAGTGATTTTGATAGAAGGATGAGTTCATTTTGAAAAATTCAATTTAAAAAAAAATATAAATTGTTGTCAAATATATTTTATATAGTGAATATTAATTGATTTTTCTATTTTGTATAGAATAGAGTTGATACAAGTTAACATTTTTAATATATTGTGATAATTACAATTGTTAGGATTAAGGTGTCGTCAAACCTATAAATCCTATGCCATTTATTGTTCGAACATCCTTGTCAAGGTGTATCTAAGTGCCTATGGTGTTATTGATGTAATAATTTTCTACTTATAGTTTGTAAATTCATTCATAAGCAATGAAGGGGTTCACTAATAGAAATTATTTATTTATAACTAATATTAATTAACTACTCAAGTGGGGGTGCATGGAAAGGAGTCTCCATTGGTGTACATGATGGTGACTGTTAGTTTTGAAGGGGAAGTTATTTTGTGTACCAAAATTGATGACTCTTTTGTTTTCAAGGGAGAATCCAAAGGATAGGGCATTTAGTTTATGTAAGAGGGTTTTTAATAATCTTATTATGGGAAACTATCTATTAGTTTCCCTCCTCCAATAACTCTATAAAGCCTTGGGGTGAAGGTTTATATTGATTTTTTGTAGGTTCACAAGAGCTATCAAGTTGAAGACAAAGGAAGGAGAACGCAAGTGTGTTATATTATCTTTCTTTTGAAGATAATACATACTTGGCCTCTTTTCTTGGTTGAGTTTTTTCTTGCAAAGGTTTCTCTACATTAAATTTGTGTTGTAATATTTTCATGTGATTTGTTGATTCTTGTGTTGTCAGCTTATTTTATTAAACTCCATATAGTATTATAAAATTAAGGTTGAATAGATTCTCAAAATTAAAAGGACTTAATTTTAGATTTGTAAAACTGATTTTCAAATTTCTATCTAGAAGTTGTTTACCTTTTATTCTCAACATCTGGTATAAGAACTTAGCAACCTTTGTTCTATGGGATGTAAGGCTTATTGGTCTATAGTGGGATTTACAGTAATTTTATTTTGTAGATTTGTGTGTGGAAGCCATGGTTGCGTGTACATCTTGGTCAGATAGCGATAAATTTAATGAAACTAATTATGAGTTATGGGAGTTGAAGATGGAGGATTTCCTAGAAGAGAGATCAATATATAATGATAAAGAAGAAATATAAGCTTGAAAGTATCGCCCAATACTTGTAGGTAAGATGGACAAGAAAGCATGGGGGACAATCCAACTTTGTCTTCTTGATTCTATCTTGTTAAATGTAGTAGAAGATCCCACTTCTTATTCCTTATTAAAAAGGTTGGATGATTTTTAGCAATCCAAAGTCTTGTGAATAAATTATATTTGAAAAGAGAGTTGTTTTCTCTAAAATTGAAGAAAGGCGAATTGGTAGCCGAACATTTAAATTCATATAGTTTGATTTGGATTCAATTAGGCTTTGTAGATATAAATATAGAAGATGAAAATAAGTTTATTATGCTTCTATGCTCTTTTATTGAATCATGGGACAACACAATCCTTGCTATTGGTGTTAAATTATCAAATATGATGTAGAGAAGGGAGGCATTCAACCTACAATCACAATTTAAGACCTTTGAAACAACTTTGCAACCCTTTATAGTTTATCACACCAACTCTTCACAATTTCACCTAGTCTTCCTTGTAGGTCTGCCAACTTGGTTTCTTGACCTTAACTCCCCAAATCTAGAATGAGACCCACTAAACCTATATACTTTCAGACACCCTTTAAGGTCTACAAAAACACATCTCAAAATGTCACAAAACTCTTTTGGAAAAAACCCTCAAACAGGTGCTTCTACGTTGTCCTAGACCTTCAATTAGGTCACTTTTACAAAGGAACACCCCTTTAAAGTTACTCCTAACCCAAAATTAATTTGGAAAGTCATGTACCAGGTTATAAAACCGCAAGATCCACCATTTTTAATTAGAGAAAGACCCACTAACTCACCCAACCATGAAACCCTCAACTTGGCTTGTTTTAGGGAGGGTTTATTGGAAATATGCCTTCCCAAGCTGTTTTCAATCTAACAACACTTCAAACACATTGAAAATTTTCTGCACAAACTTAATTAACCTTCAAAAGTTGCTTCCCCCAATAGTTTCACCTATCACCACCCTCTAACCACCAAATTTGATTAAAAAAACAAAGGTATGCCATCTAGGGCATCACACAAAACCACTTTCAAGGCCTCCCCTACTCCTAAATATCATTGAAATATCTATTCCTACCATTTTGGACTCATTCCACCAAGTCACAACAATTACAATGGGTGGAATGAGTCAATTTCTCATTTTAAGCAACCACAACCCTTCAAAACAGGGTTTTAGACCCACCTTTAGTAAAAAGCCTATAAAAACCATAAATTTTAATGAAAACTCCTCAAACTTGAATCAAATTAAAGCTACTTCAGTCCTCCAACTATTGCAATGCATTTTTGGAATAAACTCCAACTATATCGGTCGTACAAATCAAAAGAACAGTAGATTTTCTAGAAAATACATAGGAAAATGGAGTATTTCAATGGTTTTTTTCATCAAAAATGAGAAACCAACCTTACATTCAATTTTTTCTAGGCCTATTTAACCTTGAAATACCAAAAAATATCTCACAAACCGACCTCAACCAAATTTTGAGCTTCATGACTGTTGGTCTTCCTCCATTTTGCATTTTTGCATCTTTTGTTTGACAACTTTTTACATTATTTTGCAACATTTTCTCAACTAATCCCAAATCACTCTAATTACACTCAAATGGTCTCAATGGACCTTATTCATGACAAAAAATACATAAAATACCTAATGACCTATCACAAAACCAAAATTGCAACTTAGCTAGGTGCCCCTGCACCATACACCCGACCTAAAAGAAGACCTCAAGTCCCTTGAGGAACACTAAAAACATATTGCCTCTTGCCCTTGAATGTTCTCCAGCCTGCATCTTCATCTGGTGACCCTTTCCAATGGGTCAAGAACTGGAAACTTGCACTGTCCTTCACCTTTGACTGGCCTCTTCCTTAAAATTGTTGCTCTATTCTTGTTGCATGATCTTTCATCTGTGCTTCCTTTGCAAACACTATCAAAATGAATTCCTTACCTATTTCTACACCTCTATCAACCTTGTCTTTGACTATATTTTCCTTCACCATTGAAGCATACTTGAATTCTTTCACTTGTTCCTCCCAAACACCTTTTCTCACTTCATATTTTCCTCTTATCTCTGTCACTAAGCCTACTACCCCTAATGACACTATCTTATCAGACTTATAAACTATTGTTTCATTAGTCTTAGTAACCTCTATCTTGATAGTAATTAACTGCCCCTTGACCTCTTTTGCTTCCAAAGGAAAAATCACAGTCCCTACCACAATTCCATCACACTTTTCCAAGCAATCTTGCACCTTCATGGTCAATTCATGTCCTTGAACTTCTCTGTCTCAGACCTTGATACTAACTTATCAACCTTTCTTGCCAACTTTGAATCATGCTTTACACCTTTTGTCTTAGCATCCTCTTCCTTTATAGTGGTTGCACACACTTTTCTTTTATCTTCCTCAACCTTCATGTACTCCTTCTTGCCAAACATGATGACTTTTCTTGCCTTGCCTTGTTCTTTGACATCCTCCTGCAATGGTGTTAATGTGAAAGTAATACCATCCTTCTCAATAGTGTAAGTATTAGCTCTCCCATGATAAATGGCATGTCTATCAAACTGCCATGGCCTTCCAAGCAATAGATGACAACAACTCATAGGTAAAACATCACAAAGAACCCTGTCTTTATATCCACCAATTTGAAACTCAACTAAAGCTTGTTCACAAACCAAAATAGACTGATCATCATTCAACCAAAATACCTTATAGGGTGTTTCATGAGGAATTTTCTCCAAGTTTGACTTATCTGTAACCATTTCATTAGACACCATATTATCAATGGAACCTAAATCTACCACAACTTTGAACACCTTACCTTTACATTTGCATGTGATCTTGAACAAGGTCCTCCTTTGTGTATATTCCTTCTCCTTGGATGCCTTCAGTAGTTGTCTTCTCACCATCAAAGACTCTCCCACTTTTGGAGCAACAAGATGGCTAGGAGAATTTACACTTTCACATTCATCTTCTTGAACCAATTGCACTCTTTTATCACTTCTCCTTTCACCACCACTTGAAGTAGAACCTTGCTTTTCAGGGCACTTGTTGCTGGATGACCAAACTCATTGCAATGATAGCATCTACCTGAAAATGTGTTTGAATTTCTACCTCCTCCTAATCTTCCTCTAGATCCTTTGAATCCACCTATATGACCAAAAATTTATTCTTGTCCTTTGTGTGCACCTTCTTGGCTTTCACTTGATTCTCTTGAAGTAGAATGTGTACCTCTTCCTCTTGAAGTGTTTCCTCTACCTCTACTTGCCTTGTCTTGCCTTCTTTTCACTTTCTCTTCAGCCCTTACTACCATTTGGTAACATTCTTCAACAGTTCTTGTATTTGCCAAGGTTAGTTCATCCTAAATGTTAAATCTCAATCCACCCAAGTATCTAGCAATCTTTTCATTCTCATCTTCATTATGACTAGACCTAATACTTGTAAAATTATTCATTATATGCCTTAATGTATCCAAGGATGCAATCCAATCCAAGAATTCTTCATCATTTAGATTACCACCATATTTAGGAACATCAATTTTTACTTTATGTTTTTCATCCTTAACTGCCCTCAACAACTTAGCCATCCTTTGATCTTTAGGGTCTAATCCCTCTTCTACATCTGCATACTCTTCATCCTCTTCTTCCTCAGAGTCACTTTCATCACTCACATCCTCATCTCTTTGCTTCCTGGTTTACAGAGCAACAAGCCTTTCCTTCAACTCTCTTATCTCCCTAGCATGCTTATCCTTCAATTCACTCATTTCCTTAGCCATGTTTTTCCCTTTTGGAGGAATTGTGACTATATTGTCTTTTCACCTTCCACTCTTCCTTCTTCAATCTACAACTTTCAACTCTTAAAAGATCTAATCCTTAGGCTATGATACCAATTGATGCAAAGCAAGGAGGCATTCAAACTACAATCACATTTTAAGACCTTTGAAACAACTTTGCAACCCTTTACAGTTTATCACACCAACTCTTCACAATTTCACCTAGTCTTCCTTGTAGGTCTACCAACTTGGTTTCTTGACCTTAACTCCCCAAATCTAGTCTCAAACCCAATAACCCTTTAAACTTTCAGACACCCTTTAAGGTCTACAAAAAAACATCTCAAAATCTCACACAACTCTTTTGGAACAAAACCCCAAACAGGTGCTTCTACGTTGTCCTACACCTTCAATTACGTCACTTTTACAAAGGAACACCCCTTTAAAGTTATTGCTAACCCAAAATTCCTTTGGACAATCATGTACCAGGTTATAAAACCTCAATATCCACCATTTTTAACTAGAGAAAGACCCACTAACTCACCCAACCATGAAACCCTCAATTTGGCTTGTTTTAGGGAGGATTTTGATGAGCAAGGTCGTTGATGTCACTTCTTGCATCATTTAATTTATCAATTATCGAACTGAGTGTGTCTTGGAGCTATATGTGATAAGGGTATTTCAAATTGGGGGTTTTGCACTGTAAAACAATGACTTTTGGTCACGGTTTAGCTCTGTCAAGAGCTATCAGGAGCAAAGAGGCCATGACTAATGAGTTTTATGTTGCATCAATCACATCAAGTACCATTTAATAAATTAGGAGTTATTTGGAGGAAGATACTTAGAAATGGAAGGAGGAAAAGTCAAGCAAGTTTCTTTAAGAAAAGGCAGATTCATATGGTGCAGATTATGACATTTATGTACCCTAAAAAGTATGCATTGTAAGGTCACACCAACATTACCTAGTAATAGCTAGGAACTCACCAAGGGTTTTCTTGGAAGGAATGAGAAGTTGACTAGATACAATAGGTGACTAGTATTATACTTGGTACTTGGTACCCATTGACGTTTGATAGTGATTTGTGGGAAGCTGTTTTCCATTTGATAGGTAGAGGAGTAGAAAGCTGTTTTTTTTAAAAAAAATTGGAGTAGAAAGCTTTTTAAATATTTTATTAAAAAGTGGCAGATATTTTTGGATGGCTTGCAAGTACAGTTAGGGGAGAGAGTTCATTATCTAGTATGTTCCAATTGTTGTTATAGCATTTGTTGATTTAATGTCTAATTTTTTTAACAATATTGGACCAATAGTTGTGACTTCAAAGTTGTTAGTGTTGACGATGACTACTCATAATTAGATGAAATGTATTCATTGGATCTAAAAAGCAACAAATCATGTGATGCCACATCAGCACACCAATACAATATGGTTTAATGCACAACTATCCATCTCACTTTATTTTTGGGCCTTTTTGGACACCTTGAGAAAAAAAAATGCTTATGTGGCATCATATTTGATGATGTCTCTTAAACCTTAATTATAAGTAGGGGACTTGCCAAGTAAGCTGCTGTAAAAAATTGAAAGTAATTTGAAATTTCTACATAAGATTTTGAGAAGTGTGAAGTTAGGGTGCTAAACTATGAGTCCTCTCCCCTAGTATTTGTTTTGTGTTTTACATTGTATTTGTAGGTAGAAAGAGTAACAAATAAAAATTATTTGAATTAATAATTAAAATAATAAATATTAAAGTATAGTTGTCAATATAAGTTAGTGATTTTTTTTTATATTGAATCAATGTATTATAAGAATGAAGTTATCCAAAGTTAGAAAAAACTAAATAGTGAACAAAAACACATTCAATGAGGTCCCAAGAAAAAAAATCAAATTTTTTAATAAGTTAGTGATTTTGATGTAAGGATGAGTTCATTTTGAAAGATTCATTTTAAAAAAATATATAAATTGTTGTCAAATATATTTTATATAGTGAATATTAATAGATTTTTCTATTTTGTATAGAATAGAGTTCATACAATTTAACATTTTTAATACATTGTGATAATTACAATTGTTAGGATTAAGGTGTCATCAATCATATAAATTCTATGTCATTTATTGTTTGAACATCCTTGTCAAGGTGTCTCTAAGTGCCTATGGTGTTATTGATGTAATAATTTTCTACTTATAATTTGTAAATTCATTCATAAACAATGAAGGGGTTCACTAATAGAAATTATTTATTTATAACTAATATTAATTAACTACTCAAGTGGGGGTGCATGGAAAGGAGTCTCCATTGGTGTACATGATGGTGACTATTAGTTTTGAAGGGGAATTTATTTTGGGTGCCAAAATTGATGACTCTTTTGTTTTCAAGGGAGAATCCAAAGAATAGGGCATTTAGTTTTTGTAAGAGGGTTTTTAGTACTCCTCTTATTATGGGAAACTATCTATTAGTTTCCCTGTAGTGCCCCTCCGTGTCATTCCTTCTCCTTCTGGGCGTTTGGGTAAGCGGTTACTGTGTTATATCATTGTTGATTTGGTTATTTTATTATTGATGTATGATTGGATTTATGAAGAAAACTTAATAATTTTTTTATAAGGTTTTGATTGATCAAGTAATTAAATTAAAAGTTGCTTGCAAAGTAATTTAACAAATTTAGAATTTTAAAATAATAATAATTACATAAAATCAATTCAATGAAAAAGAAAGTAAATGGATATTAATAATTGAATTGAATTGTTAGAAGTATCATTTAGATTGTATTTAATAATAATAATTGAAAATTTGATTATCATGAGACCTTAATTAATTCAATGGAAAAAAGGTGATTTTAAATAAATTATTGTGATAAGATTTGAACTGATGTTAAAACTAGTGAAAATAAGAACAAAAGATAATTATTTTAGTTAAGTGATTTAAAATAAATAAGAAGATAAGATTTTGAACTCATAAGAAAAAAAGGCAAGAAAAGATGGAAAAACACAAAAGCGTGCACATGCACGAATCGAAACTAGATTCAAAAAGTGAAACTTGCCAAATTTTATGGATCTTGCGTTTTCTAAAACTTATCTTGTTGAAAGCTTTATTGCATGGCGAATGTAAGGGTGTTTGGGGGGAGTTAATTTCGTTTCTCGAAAAGCAAACTGTGACTCTGCAAAAATAAAGGGAAAAAAACAATATAGTTTGGGGGAAAGGGTGGCTCGAAGAGGAGAATTGTCTGGAGAGGGGGGGGGAAGAGCATGGGATTGGTTAAAAAAAAAATGAAGTTAGCAGAGAGGAATAGACTAGGCGATTATGTCTCTTCACGACGATGCACCTATGCTTATGCTCATCACAGTCAAGACGGCTTCCCTGGAATGGTTTCTCTGAGATTGCTTTATCGGTTTCAGGTACAGTTAATGGTATTCTTATTTCCAGCTTTATATATATATAAATCTTTTCTTTTTTTTTAATGGATCTCTTAGTCTTTTAAACCCAGCTTAGTATTCTGATTCCCTTTCGCGGGTGATGCTTGGCATGCCGTCTGCGTTTGGTATGCTTAATTCATTTACCATATTGCGAGTTTTTCCCTTACCATCCTTTAGTCTATTGCTTAAACTTTGTTTCATTGTAAGGTGCGCGATTTTGTTTGCTTTGTATTTAGAAGACATCAAACTGGATTCCTGCGCCAAAACCCTCAGCTTGGGGAACTCTTCTTATTTCAAGGATCAAGTCGCCACCGTAATATGGTGTAAGTCGAGTATTCACCTTGGATCTAATTAGCATTGATAGTATTAAACCATCTTCGGCGTTTTCTTCTCCCCTGCATAGTATTGATATGAAATACCTTGCGTTGCATTGAGAGTTGCTAAGGTTTAGTGAACAGAAACCCAAGTGAATCGAATCCCACATGTGTTCGGTGGTTACAACGATACTTGGTCTTTCGTGATCAAATGTTATAGAGGGCAGTGAATTTCTTTTAACAATTGGAAATGGATATCACAGTTTGAACAGATGGCTCTTTTCTCCTTAGTTTTCGATACATAATAATAAGTCTAGTTGTAAGAAGCAAAATCTCCTTAGCGTATTCGATTATGCTGTGATCTTGCACCGAATTCATTGAGTATTTATTTTGTGCCTTGCTGTAGATATTATAGTGCAAGCCTACTCTTTAGATTGTTTCATTTAGCATCACCATTAATCTCCAAAAGATCATTGTCTTTGTTTAAAGAAGTGGTTCCAGTCTGTCAATACAGGAGGGTTGAAGATCTCAAAATAAATAATAGATTCAAGACGGATCCGCCCCAATCACTCGAAAACAAACGAGATCACCTTTGGCGTCGATGCCCATATTTTCCATCCATAATTATTAGAGAAATCGCAGCCACAATTTTTGAACCAAACTTTTATGATCTTTCATTCACATAAATTTAGTTTGTAGAGTAGTAAGGGTCCAAATTATTTGTGCAATTGAATTGGATAGGTGTCTACCATGCATTCTTTAGCCATTCGAATTTTGACCTGTTAGTATATGATGAAAACTGGTTATGTTTGGTATTTGATCTGAATTCCATTGTCAACTTGACTTTACTTTCATGGTGGGCATTTCTTATAAACTACGAAATAACGCCCTTACTTGGTATACAAAAGTATTCGCCTTGTCGATGGTAATTGATGATCAGCATGGTGTACTCCCCTGCTTTTGGCATTCAAATATTTTGTATAAACTTTTAACTTGATGAGTTCTTGCCTTGTCTTGTTGCGTTTTTTCTTAAGCTCGCCACCTTCTCCCGTGAATTCACCATTAGGGACATGTATTTATTTGGAAAAATTATGAGTCATTGTCTCAAAATATCGTAGGTATATTACAGTGTCTTCTTATATTTACTTTTGCAGAATGATTGATTATATATATATATATATATATGCGTTTACATGTATTTATTATATTTTGTCTTGAATTATGTCTGTTACAACCATATAGGATACCGTTGGTAAAGATTGCAAACTGGTTCAACTTCATTATTAAAAAGATGAAAAACAAGGTTAAGAAGATAGGTTTGTTTATATATGTCATATTAATATATGTAAATATTTATACTATACTTTGAGGCAAGGGTAAAATATTACAAGTAGTAAGTGATCAAAATTTTGTTAACTATGTAGATAATTCTAATAGGATCATCAAAGGGGTTTAGTTAAATGGTTGTATTTGATATCATTTAAAGATGATTTGATTGTATTCTTAAATAAGGAAAAATTATACCTTAATCTAATTAGTATCATAACCAAAAATTAAGCATTGTGAGATATGGTAAGTTCTACTAGTTTTGTGTGATAGTTTTTGATAACTTAAATGGTAGTAAGGGTATTGCATTTAAAGAGATAATTGGGTACTTGAAATGTGTAGAATCATTTAGAATACTTATATTTACTTAACGATAGTTTGTTTCTTGCAAGTTATTAAAATGGTTGCTTTTATAGTAAGTTTCGTAAATTTGAATTAAGAGAGTTGTCTAAGATAAATTTACATATTTGTTAGTTAATTAAAAGCTTCTCAAGTGATCAAATGGTTAAAATGTGTTGGAATGACTACTATGCCTTAGAGTTTATGTATTGAGTGAATTCGTATGTCTAGGGGTTGATTTGATGTTTTCATTTAATAGTGTCTACTCTTTTGGGTTGCTCAATTTTGGAAGTGATTTTATTCCTCAGGTTCAAGTTGGATTGATAGATCATTCTTCCTTTTTGTCTCATCTTTCGTTTAAGTTATTTTGGTTGTGGAGATTTTCAAATGTTAAGTTTTCATGATAGAACTATATTGCTTCTTTACTCTCGTTTGTGGAGAGTCGATCTTTTTGGACTTCCAGAGGCATTGAGAAAACTTGTGTTGTAAGAATTTCATTGATATGAACTTGGCCAAAATTTTGATAGTAAGTGTGATTTTGAGTTCAAGCTTGGGTTGTACCATTTCTATGGGTGATGTTTCATATGATTTTGGCGAGATGGTTTTGTCTCGTGAATGTTCCATTTGTGGTTTTGTGTTCTTGTTGGTACAACTCCTTGATGTTGGATTTTTTTTTATGTTTTGGGTTTCTAGGGAGAGTGGCTCTACGTGGGGGCCGACGCACAAAGGGGTTGTCAGGGTAACCCACACTAGAGTTAGAATAATAAGTGATAACCTAAGTAATTAATTAGGGGGTGGGTAGTAAAACATTAATAAGATAATTATGGATGCCTCGACCACTTGTTAGGGCTTTTGTAGACTAAAGGTGGGCCGAGAAGGCCTTGGTGGGCATGATCGTTGCCTCGTCTTCACGAGAGGTTAACAGTTCCACATGAGTCACCTTATGGAGCAACGCCTTGAGATAGGCAGTCAGGATAACCATAGATGGAGGCGGCACCTTGTTATAGGTTGTCTGGATAATCCATGTAAGGCCATGCGATGACACTCTCCTCTAGTATTCCCCTTGAGTTGTTTTATTGCTTACCTCTAGAAGTGGTCTATTGATATGTTTTGGTGATTTATTGTTATGATTCGAAAGTGGTTTATTGTTGTTATAGCGATTTATTGATGTTATGATATTTGATTTATTGTTGTTATGTTTCTGAAGTGGTTTATCACTGTTATGAAGTGATTTATTGTCGTCATGTTTGGATGTCATGTTTTCTGTTCATGGTTTATTGATGTTGTGACTATCCTTGGGTTTCATGTTACTCCTTTATGATGTTGAGTCTTGTGGTTCTCTGTTTGGATGTTCTTGGTCATGAATTCTTTCTTGTCTACTCCTTAGCACAGGGGGTGGGTCTTCAGACCCACATGATCGGGTGGAACGTGCTAAGCACCCCATTGGGTCCCCAGTCGAGGATCGAGAGGTGCGGATTGGTGTCATTTGCGGTGACTCCATAATTATATCTGTCTTGGAGCCAGTTGTGATACTTTATACTTGTTTCTTTTGTTGTAACATGTTATCTTATCATATGGTTTCCGCTTATGTGGGGAAACACTTTGTATCATTGCAATGAAATGTAATGGATGTATTGTATTATTTTATCCTTGATGAACCTTGTGCAACCTTTGATCCATGGCAGTTGTTGTTTGATATGTTGTATCTGTAGAAATATGTTCCTTGAGTTTACATGATGATTGAGAGTTTATCATTATGGGTTTTAAGTTAATCATGTAGTTGTTGTATATACGTATGTGGATGGTTTCTTATTAATGATTTGTCATGTATGTGTTACATTTGTAAATGTTTACTTTGTTATGGGTTATATCTTAGGATTTCATTCTTTATCGTCGTTGTATGGATTTAAGATTCATAATGACTCCTCACGTACCCCAAGGGACGTAAGTGTTAATGGATTTGTTTAATTAAGTTTCATGACTCATGACTTAATGTGCATCTCATGTATGTTTAGATTTACTTCTTTTTTTTTTAAATTACTATAATTGTTGTTTAGTTGTCCTTTGGGGTTCGCACGACGGGGTGTTACATTCCCTCCTCCAATAACTCTATAAATCCTTGGGATGAAGGTTTATATTGATTTTTTGTAGGTTCATGAGAGCTATCAAGTTGAAGACAAAGGAAGGAGAAAGGAAGTGTGTTCTATTATCTTTCTTTTGAAGATAATACATACTTGCCTCTTTTCTTGGTTGAGTTTTTTCTTGCAAAGGTTTCTCTACATTAAATTTTTGTTGTAATATTTTCATGTGATTTGTTGATTTCTTATGTTGTCAATTTATTTTATTAAACTCCATATAGTATTATTAAATTAAGGTTGAATAGATTTTCACAATTAAAAGGACTTAATTTTAGATTTGTAAAACTGATTTTCAAATTTCTATCTAGAAGTTGTTTACCTTTTATTCTCAACATCTGGTGTACAAGAACTTAGCCACCTTTGTTCTATGGGATGGAAGGCTTTTTGGTCTATAGTGGGATTTATAGTAATTTTATTGTGTAGATTTGTGTGTGGAAGCCATGGCTACATGTACATCTTGGTCAAATGGTGATAAGTTTAATGAAACTAATTATGAGTTATGGGAGTTGAAGATGGAGGATTTCCTAGAAGAGAGATCAATAGCTAATGACAAAAAAGAAATATAAGCTTGAAAGTATCGACCAATACTTGTAGGTAAGATGGACAAGAAAGCATGGGGGACAATCCAACTTTATCTTGTTGATTCTATCTTGTTAAATGTAGTAGAAGAGCCCACTTCTTATTCCTTATTAAAAAGGTTGGATAAGTTTTAGCAATCCAAAGTCTTGTGAATAAACTGTATTTGAAAAGAGAGTTGTTTTCTCTAAAATTGAAGAAAGGTGAATTGGTAGTTGAACATTTAATTCATATAGTTTGATTTGGATTCAATTAGGCTTTGTAGATATAAATATAGAAGATGAAAATAAGTGTATTATACTTCTATATTTTTTTCTTGAATCGCGGGACAACACAATCCTTGCTATTGGTGTTAAATTATCAAATCCCAAGTTGGATTCCTTCTTGTGACTTTTTTTGACAATGGAAATGTAGAAGAAATCTATAATGGATAGCTCTAAGGATACTCTTCATATTAGGGGAAGGTCCAGAGAAAGGGGAGGATCCAAGGGATACCAAAAGGGTTCTAAAGAGAGCTCTATGTGCTCATTCCAATTTAAAACTCTTAGAAAGAATAAAGTGAAGTGTTATAATTATCGTAAAAGGAGACATGTGAAGAAAGAATGCAAAATTAAGAAAAAATAATGGGATTCCTCAAGTTGATCATACCTCATGAATCCTCATAAGGAGTGGTTTGTAATGCCCCAAGCCAACATGCTCAAAACAAAACCTGATAGAAAAAAATTGGAAAAATGACAACCACATCAATAATGCAACAACAACATGTCACACTTGCACAACAATGTGTACACAGGTGTCACAATAACACACTGACAAGAATTGCAAGGAAAATTCACCATTACATAAGTAAGGAGGCAACAACAAAAGACTAACTACTCATGGGATAAATCCACCATAATAAATATACGAGAGAGAGGACAACACCTACACTATAATTAGTTACTAACCATGATCATGTTCTCTCTCAAAACCACACCAGGATAGGATGAGGGAAACATCAACCTCCAATCTACATCTAGACAAAATTTACAAATCTAAACATAGGGGAAAACCTTCACACAAGGTTTCCTAACCAACAAACACAACTCAACACAAACTTCAAGAAGATGATGAGTCACTTCCAAGTAACCCCACACTTTCTAGGATATCTCGTCGCAACACAATTTCAAAAAATGGATGGATACTACTCCCCAACACCCTAAGACGTATGAGGAATGTGGAGGACACAAAAAAGGCCAACCATGAAAGATTATAATCTTTCCAAAACTTCACAAGACTAGGTGCACAATCTCCCTAACCCTAGGTTTGACAATAAAATAAATTTAGAAGAAGACATGCAAAATGAGGCAAGAGAAGCCATAAGTTCTCAAAAAAATACATAATAGCATGCACACAACACCACTAGAACCCTAGGACCATGAGGGAATTTTTTTGTTTATTTGGGTTTCCCATACGAGGATTCAAAACAAAGAAGAAAGATAATGTATGTAGCTAATTAAAATAAATTTTTCAATGGAAATTAATTTAAATAGCTCACATTTCCGATGAGGGCATGGTTCGGTGGTCAAGTCACTTGGTTGTAGTGACGGCCACCAGGGTTCAAATCTTCGCTGGGCCAAAGTGCTTGCAGGCCTTGTGCCTTCGCTGGGCTATTGTGCTCGCAGGTTTGGTTGTTTCTTGTGGTTTCTTGTATTCGGTTCATAGCTCCGGTCAAAAGCGTTTACCCCTAATAATATGGGTGCATTGCACCTTTTTTTAAAAAAAAAAAAATTAAATAGCTCACACTAAAATCACTGTAAAACACTTCTTCATAGGAAATAAATTCTTGCGACAATTTTGTTCTTTGGTATGCAACTTGCAGCCAACAACTTCAAACTCAATTAAATTATGCAAATGGAATTAAAATCAGTCCAAGAGGACAATGGGTTGCAACAAGCCCCTACAAGACTCCTAGAAAATTTGAATACAAAATATTTGCAACAGCAAATCAAACCCTTACAACATAAATTTCTTCTAGTTCTTGTATCCACAACTTTTCACAATAATCCCAATACTATTTTCTATTAATTTGGAAAATGAAATTACAATCAATTCAAAAGACAATGGGTTGTAACAAGCCCCTCAAAAAAATCCTGGTAAATACAATAAAAATGATTTGCAATCATCAAATCAAAGCTTTGAAACAAAGCTTCTCTCCAGCACTTGCAATAAATAACTACTCTCAACAACACAACCCTTAAATACACAATTGTTGGTGATGTTACACCTCTGCAACCAGCCTTCAACTTGCAACAACACCATGAAATCACCTTCCTGGTGGTATGCTATGCCTTCTTGATTCTTCCTCTGTAATTTGGAAAAACTTCTTCAAAAAAATGAAATTATTTTTTACATAACCCAAGCTACCGTAAAATGAAATGCAATGTGAATGTGCATTTAGCTTTAATTTTCTTGCATTCCAACCCACTCTCAAGAAAATCCACACCCATCTCCAGGAAATTTAAATTCATAAATAAAAATAAATCAAATAAACCTTCAAACTTGGCAAATATGAAAGATAGGCTTTAAAGGCTTTCTTGTTTTCAAGAATAAAGAAAAAAAATGTTTTTTTCCAAACTTGGGCGCCCACCTCTTGATTCCCTATTTTTTTAGGAGTTGAGGAATTTCAAATTTGAAGTTACAAACCAAATTAATAGCCTACAAGAAATCCACGCCTACCTTGGTTTTTCAAGCTTTTTGCTTTCAAGAAAGATTCTCCACTATCTCCACTCAATTTATCTTCTTCAAATTTACTCCAAACTTGAAATTTAAATTTACAACATGTCATAACATCTAAATGGCCATAAAAATATGCATTTAACAAGATAGAATATGAAATTCAACATTCACCAAAAAATGAAAAAAAAGAAAAGAAAAGAAAATTTAACTCCTTTTTGTTGATGCGGGATAGCATATCAACCATGGATGTTCTTGCATCAAAAGATCAAGCCCTAAAACATAAATACTTGACTAGGTTTTCAAGGGTTTCAACAACTAAAATGACATGAATGAGAAATATACAAAATTATTCATTAGAGGCATTAGGCTTAATAAAACCACTGGATAATCATGGTTAAAATGATTTTTTTTTTGTATGGGAATGAGGCCATCCAAACAGAGAGATAAAAACTTGAGTTTTAACCCTTCCAAACTAGGCTACCCCACTAATGACCAGGCCACCCGAACATACCATAGGACGGCCCAAACTTACCAAGCCACCAAACTAGACTTAGCCAATTTTTTGAACAGTTTGAGTTAATATAATAAAGACATGGCTGCCTAGATACAGTACTAGGCTTCCCAACTATAAAACATGACCATTAAATTCATTTTAAGAACACAATGAGATGTTCCTAAGTTTTTTTTAGAATTTTCACATCATGATATTTAAAAGCATAAAGAAATCATGCTTGATACCAACATCAAGACACACAAATAAGCCAATAATATTCTCTTTTATCAATTTTACATCAATCTCAAGGTGAGGTCCTTTGTCATTAATATTATGATTTGTATGAAAGGAAAATATTTAAATAAATGAAATAAACTTGGTAGAACATGGTATAATGATGTACTTAAAGCCAAAAACCTTCAATTTTAATGATGGTTACAATGCCACCCGACCTTGTAGAATCAAAATATCTACTCCCACCATGCTAGGAGATAGTCACATATGTCACAATCACAACACTCATGCCAAATACATGGAGAGACGGCTTACACACTGTAGAAGAGGGGGATTCGTTACTCACGAGTTCTCTTCACTCAGAGAGCCTCACAAGGTGAACTATCCTAAACTACCTCAATGGAACAGTGTGGAAGTTTTAAAATCTGAAAGAGCAGGCCACAAAGATTCTCTGGAAAAACTATCAAGCTCTCAGCCAAAGGACGGTAGCGCAAAATACAGATGACAATGCAGCATGTTGGCATCCTAGAGGTGCACTAGCGTCTCGTACGGACCAAAGAGTGAGTTTATCACAAAAAATGCCTAAATAACTACTTCTACTCTTATTGCTGACAACTTACAATATGCGATAAAGCCATAGAATGCAATGGACCTATAATAATATGAAGTAGAACTAATAAATATAGGAAGAAGAAAGGAAAGAAATACTTACAACCACATGAGTGATGAAGCCTCCATCAAACAAATGTCTTCAAAACCTGCAAGCGTGATATTTGGAGAGAATGTTGGGGCTATATAGGGGTTTGCCTCATTCAAACCCCCATTTTGGTGTTCCCACCTCCACGGACAGCCAAGAAGATAGAGAGAAAGAGTGTGATGAACAAAGAATGTGGTGAAAGCAAAACCAACTCAGGAGTAGAACCCACACCACCAAATAAGTGTGTGATAAAAGAAAACCTCACTCAAGGAGAACTCGTATCACAAAAGAGGTGATAAAATCAAACCCCGCTCGAGGAGGAGAACTCGTATCATCAAGTAAGTATGTGAATAGTAGGGGATATGGAATCCCAAGATGCTCACAAGCATGAAGTGAAGGAGATGAAGTTGCAAGAGTGGAGCTAAGGGAGCTTGAGAGAGCTTGAAGCTACTACAAGCTATATGAAGCTATGCAAAATGGTTGAGATTGGAATGAAGGTAGAGTGAAGCTAGAAATGGAGGAAGAGTTGCAAATGAAGTGAAAGGACATCTTTTAAAGAGAGAAAAGAAGCAAAAGGAAGCTTCCCAGGTAGTTATGAAGCATCTCGAGCCGTTGCCACCAACCAAAGAAGGTGACAAGTGGAAAGCATGCTTGAAAATGGTCGTTTGAGCGTTGACACATCACAGGACACTAGTGTGGCTCACAGACGTCTACACGACGCGCTAGTGTTTGGACATGTCACGCTACAAAACAACGCGAATGGGAAAAGCACAAAGTTCAACAAAAAGTTAACACACAAGGGTGGCTCCTGAAAATGGGTGTTGGAGCATCCTAAGAGGGAGAAAGGTTGATGCAAGGGTTAAAATGAGCCTACTCAAGATGCTAAGGGAGTGGACACTAAAGTGGACGCAAGAATGTATGCAAAATTGCAAGGGGTGCAATTTTACACTTATACACACACATACAATACATGATGAAAACACTCCACATAAACATCATATAAAATAATCATCCAAATACAAGATGGATCAACTACAAATAGGATCAAATAAAATATCTCATTGGGAAACTCACCAATATCACATCACAATTTGCATTGGGCCAACTCACCAATGCCATACAAAAAATCATCCTTGGGAAACTTGCCAAGGGTATAACACATGGGATAAATCACTACTAGGATACCACAAGGATCATCATTGGGCCAACTCACCAATGACAGATCACACACACACAAAACACTAGGTTAAGGTGCTAGAGAGCTAATCAGGGAGTGTCATCACAGTGCTTGAAGGTATGGCACCCACAAAACTTATTACTCCTCTCATACGTACGAGGATGCTTGATCTTACAAGACACAAGCTCCTTGAGATGACATGTCTTCCCAAACATCCTTAGTCTATACTAGCATTCAAGGCATGCGAGGGGCATCCATTACCTTAGTTAATTAATTACCCATGTTTCATTAATTATCACTTGATTAGATGACTCCCCACTTGTGATTAGTCTAAATTCCACTTTGGGTCAAGGACATGTTGGGAGCCACTCCTATAACCCTCTCTCATTATTACAATACTTCATAAAGGAAACTTTCATCAAAACATTAAGATTCATCATATTTCATTCAAAACATTCAAATTTTCTCATTTTTCTAATACCTGGAAAACTAGGAAATTTTCCCAAGAACCCATGAAGATACTATTTTATTTTTCAAATTTCAAAAATCTAAATATACTCTTTTTCTCTAAATACTCACAACAACACACTTTTCACATATTTCCCAAAAATTTGGGCATCATAACCTCGTATTTTGGAAAAATTATATCAAATTTTAAATAAAACAATGAATCTATCAAGCTAAATTATGAAATAACATAGGTTGGGAGGATCCTACACTCCCCTAAACCCATTCCTATAAACAAAATTGAAAGAAATAGCTCAAATTAATTAAAACAAGCAAAATACCTCAATTTCTTCCAAAACGTGAAATATAAACCATGACAAATACACCAAATAATAGCCCACATGAATCGACATACACAATCCCCTATCGATTACTGACCTAATAAATTTAACCTCGTCAAATTCTACCTTTGAATGCTCACCCAACCAACAATTTACTAATTTTCCCAAAGAGGGTTTTATCTTTCTCTCCCAAACATTCTTCCCAGAATAAAGACATAATGAAAAATGAAGTTCTTTTCTTATTTACTCTTTTTCCAATTTCCAAATAAATCAAAATAAACTTCATTTTCTGTTTCCTTAATTCTCAATTTTCCTCGTATCCAAATACACATTAATCAATTTCTAAATAACATATATCATTGAAATTCCTGATTTAAATCCATATAAACATATATCATTTAATTTACGGAATTCAAAATTCAAATAGCATATATTTAAATCAAACACAACCCATAATTCCTAGCCCACTAAATTTTCATAATATAATTAAACAAAAACTTATTTCATTTCCATTCTCATTATATTTCCCCTTTTCTCAAAACACAGAAAATATTTTAATAATAATATAAGAATCATTTAAATTCTTAATATTTCATTTGTGAAAACATAGAATTTAAACCATTAATTAATCAAACATTCACTGGTTATTCACGTCACATAAGGATTCTAAAGGGGGTTACAAGAGAACATCAATTAAGCCAATCTGGGCTGAAATCGCTGAGGTGATTATGAAACATGTTACGCTTTATGGTAGGTTTATTGTGATTATGGGTGTTCATTTCAATTTCTTGAATCATTTTCACCATAATATGCTTTTCCTTTCCTTTTTTCCTTCTTAATTCTTTGGAGGCATCTGTGAATAATAAAAACCCTCATGTTGTTTTGCATGAGGTTCTGATTTTTCTTATTATGGAGTATGCTAAAGCTAATTTGCATGTGAAACTCATGAAAGAGAAAGGGAAGATCAAGCATAAGAAATAGAAACATTTTGTGGTGTTTGATAAGGGTTTGGACACTACGATGACTGGGGATGAAGAGGATTGGGTGGCTTCTGAGGATGGGAATGACTCAATGGTGGCCCTTTCATTTCCCCCCCCCAGGTTCAAGTGGGAAGAAGAAAAGGAAATCTCTTGCTAAAAAGGGTCTGCCTAAGAAACATCCCAAAAAAGTGCATCATTGGTCGGATGGGTTTCAGACTGGAGATGATGATGATGGTGGCAGTATCTAGCGAAAGGGTATTATGGAAGGACACAAGGGGGCTAGTTTGAAAGGGAAGGAGAAGGTGGGTGAGGATACAAGGGTGGCCAAAGTGGATGTTGATATCTCCCCTATGAAGGGCCTTGTAAAGAATGTGGAGGACGTTGCCAAGATGGACCCTTTTTTGAAGAACTTCAACCATTTGATCTATAGCATGAAAACTATTACTGATGTGTTATGGGTGGCTCATGATAGTGTGATGGGTAGTTTTAAATTAACAAAGTACTTCGTGAAGGAGCTCAACAAAGTTAATGTTAAAATGAGGAGTCTGCAGGAGAATGTTGTTGGCGAGGACAAGGTTGGAGAGGAGGATTTTAACCAGTCATCTTCTAGGATAGAGGAGCTAAAGATAAAAATCTCAAAGATTGATGAAGTTGTTCGGGAGCTTAAAGTGGATCATGAGACTCGTATTCAAGAAATTGAAAAGATGTTTCAAAATGTTAAAACCAATATGGACAAGATCCTAAAGATAAGCCAAGTTTCTATTCATAATAGTATGAAAACCTTAAAAATCCTCATTGATTGGTGGACATGTTGCCAATAGAAAAATGAAGGAGCTTCATGGCAAGGAGAAAGATAATTCTGCATCAGTGGATGTTGAGCAAGGGCATTGTGCCAGCACTAGGGGTATAAAGAAGAAATAATTGTTGATGATGGTTGATAAGCATTATCAACAAGAGTTAGAAGTGGCGGAGATCTTGAATAGTCTGAAATAGTTTGTTGTTATGTTGATGTTTCTTTTGTTTTGATTTGTCAATTAGCTTTTTGTGTAGTTGTTGTTTGGTTGTGTGTTATTCTATTGTAGCATCATTTTGTATTTTGGGATTTTGGGTCCCTTATAAAAACCAATTTTTCCAAAATAATCAAAAACATATTTATTGACATAATATAATTAATCAAAATATATTAATACCAATGAGAAAAAAATAAATTATTATAATCTTATAAGATAAAATAAATTCTAATAAAAATAATTTTATTATTAAAATACTTAAAAAATAATTTTATAATTGACTTAAATTTTCCACAATCCAACTATCTATTTTTATGATCGAATTACCTTCCACAATGAATACTATACTACTACATAACATGTGTTATATTCTATATTAACAAACCCAACTTATTTTTCCCATAGACCTCAATTATTTGTTTACATGAAACCCTCGAATAAAAGTCATGGCCACCCTCAAAGAGAAACTAATGCGAACAATTATAGAAGGGACCACAGTAGCTTAAAATATTTTTTCAAACGAAGCATTTCCTTGACTAAAAAGAAGTGAGCAAGATACTCGTTAATATGGCTCAAAAACGGTGATAACCATCACCTGTATTTTTTCACCTAGCTTTCCATAATGACACCTACCCCAACAAGGTAACCCTTTTACGTCCTAGATTGGTCCAACTAACATCACTATTATGTTGCTAATGAGATGGGAGAGTTTTTGAAACTATATATTATTTTCAAAGATTCATTTTAAAATCATTTTCATTACTATTGATTGAATTGTTCTAAAAGTTCCTATTACATAAATATATATTACTAATATTAATATATAATATTTTACTATTATGTTATATAAAGAAAAAATTACATGAACATTTAATTAATATTTAATAATTATATAATTAATATTATAATAATTAATATATAAATGATTAAAATATATATTATAATATTTTTTTTAGACTACAGGAATTGGGTAGCACGACCCCTAAACTTTTTAACGTGACCGACAGTGTTGGCGCGACACACCCTTCGGTACCACGGGGGTGGGGGAGACTAGACCTCGTGACCAACCTCCTGCAACAAGAAAGATTTAGCCAACCAAGCTAGGGCCCCCACCCTGTTAATACTATTATATTACTGAGAAAGTTAAATATAAATAAATTTTATGAAAAAATAAATACTTCTAAAAGGATATATCTTGAGTTATTTATATAGATTATGTTTTATTAATTTATTATTACATGATTATCTTATATCATATTTATAATATATCTTTATTACATTTATATTATTATTATTCAACAATAATATATATATATATATATATATATATATATATATTATAAAAAAAATTATAATTTAAAATATAAGAACTATAATATAATAATAATAGATTATATTATTATTTATATAGGTTATATTATTATATAGATAGATTTAAAAAAACTTGTGTCTAGCTAAAGAATCATAGCCCAAAATCTTATTTTTTATTTATATAGTATATATATATATATATATAATATATTATATTATATAAACTATATTATATAATATTATAGAAGAGATATAATATTATATTATATATAATATATAATCATATATTATAATATATTATATAATATAATATATTTATATATAATATAATACAATATCTTATAATATAATGTAATATATGATATTGCAATATTATTTATTATTATATAATATATTTATAATTATAATAATTTAATATTATTATTAGAACATTAGAATATATAGTTCTAATGTTCTAATAATATAATATATCAATATAATATTATATATTATATTACATTATAATATATAATTTATTTTTATTGTATTTATATAAATATTCTATTTTTATAGAGTACACTATATAATATAATCTATTCATTAATATAACAATTTATATTATATTAAGGCACTAAATCAATTCAAATACTCTAATGTGCAATATTTTTACGTCATTTAATTAAGCACTTAACTATCGTATGAGAATTTATAATATTAGAATTTATTATATTACAGGTGGTAATTGTCCCATAGTTAGTAGTTATTAAATTGCAAGTTGCAAATGAATCCAACAAGTGCTTAAGGATTACAAAAAAAACTTGTGTCTAGCTAAATAATCTTAACCCAAAATCCTTTTTTTTTATTTATATTATAAGTATATTCTATTTATATAATATAATATATATAATATATTTTATTTAATTATATTATAAATATATAAAAAAAGAATATGTAAATATATATAAATAAATATTTTATTAAAATATATGATATTTAACATAATATTATATAAATTATAATATAGAATATATATATTATAAAAAATATAATATATTTACATATAATATAATACAATATTATATGATATAAAATCATATATTATAATATAATGCAATATATTATATTTATATATAATATAATATATGATATTGTAATACTATTTATTATGATATAATTTATTTATATTTATAATAATTTAATATTATTATTAGAACATTAGAATATATAGTTTTGATGTTCTAATAATATAATTTATATATATTATTTTTTATATTCTATAGTATACCAATATTACATTATAATATATAATATTATAATATATGTTATATTTTTATTATATTTATATAAATTTTTATACAAATATTTTGTTATATATATATATATAACACTAAATCACTTTGAATATGCACAAAATTTGACAATGTGCAAGATTTTTACTACTATTTAATTAAGCACCTAACTATTGTATGGACATTTATTATATAACAAGTGGCAATTGTCCATAATTATTATATACTAAATAAATGTGACTTCTTCGCTACAATATAGTAGAAATGTAGAGATTGCCTTTAAAAACTCACATGTTCACATTTGAAACTAAACATATTTTGTTTGATCTTTAAAAATTCTAACTTCTTTGGAGGTACATATATAATTTTGATTTTAAGTAATTTCCATTAATGTTTTGTTATTATTACATGTCCTTTTAAATATATTATCAAATGTACCATACAACAATATTACCAATATTTTATTATTTGAAAAGTGTTTGTACTTTTTGAATGATGTTAAGACTGCAAAAATGACTTAAACCTCTTCAGCCAATAATTAATTTTTAAAATATTTTTTAATAAAAATTTGCATCTTAATATAAGATTTGAAAACATAAATATTTGTCTCATAGTAAAAAAATCTCACATTGAAAGACGATAGTTTCTAAAATTTGAACTTTAATTTTATTTTTTTAAATTATTCGTAGGAGTAAGTTTATTGATTAAAATAAAAAATTATATCAATGGCCAACCTTGGCTTGCGTGCATCATTGCAACAAAGAGGAACTAAACCTTAGTCTAAGTTGCATTCTCAACATTGTGAGATTGCAAATGAATCTGATTTAGATCCACATTGAGAATTTTCTTTTTCTTAATTTGTACTTCTTGTCATTCCTCTCGAACCTCCTTTTGCATTTTTTTGGAATCCATGTTTTGAAAACCTTGTAGCACACACTCACTATCTGGGGTAGATGAGCTCCTATTGTCCATTTGAGAATATTTGGCTATTGGATTCAAAACCATTCTCTGAGGATCGACTTTTGGTGCATTTAAATTATCCCTGATTGGTTGTTGAGGTTGTTGAGGCAACTTTGCATCTGAGGAAGGATTCATTGCTTGATTTTCCATATCTCTCCATGACACAACTTCTAGAGAGGATCCAAGTTTCTTATAAGGTTTTGACTTTTCTTCCAACCCCTTTGACAAAAATTTGATTGAATAATGGTGAGGTTGGGCGTCAGCCCACCAGGACTACTATTCAGAATTTTTAAAAATTTTGGAGCAAGAGTTGGCCATATGACCAGTTTCAAAACATTTCTTGCAAGGGAAGGTTAAGCCTTCGTAGTCTAAAGGTTGCGTCCAACTGCGATCAATAAACTTAAAAGTGATGTCCACTGTAGGAAGATCACCTATGACATCCATGTCTACAAGGATGCGTGTGAAATTTGTGTGAATGAAGTTAGTTGTATCTAAATCCACTGCTAGGAAGCTTCCTAATGAATCACCAATCGCATGAAAGCAATCTGCAAACCAAAATTGTAACAGAAGATTCGAAAGAAAAATCCACACTAGTTTAACAACAAAATGATGTAGAACCAAGATTAAATTCTGGAAACCATGGTTTGAGAAGGAGCAAGCTTTTCCCCCAACACCATTTCTCTCGCAGAATGGCATCCTTGTCCTAAATGCAATTGGATACCACAATAAAAAACCCCTGAGCACAAGGGTAGACCTCTACATTACCTTTGAGTGGGGGTTGCCAAGCGACAGATATCCAGTTATGTAGATTAGATAATTTTGGCCAAAGGCAGTTGAACTAGCCAATTAGACCGTGGAGGCAAAAAATTGCTCACCAGCATCAATCTCTTTTTTGAGCTTCTCAGAAAAGACCAGAACATGAGAGGAGGATGCCTTTCTGATGAGGGTTTTTGGACTGGTTTTACAGTTCCTGCACCCACTAGAGGTTGGGTCATCCTTCAATGGTCGAGCATCCCACGCGGTCAATTTAAACTTTTTCCCCTGATTTGATCCAACATGCATATCCTTAAATGACAGACTTTGTCCAGTCTTTGAGTCTGTCAACCCTGAGAACCAACGCCATGGCAGAGAGAAATTGATTCACCCAAAATGGAGTTTTCTGAACCTTGAAAATCCATAGCCCTAGCTAAGCTAGGACACGGTGGTGGAGGATTTGTAGAAATTCGCAGAGAGTCCAGCCTTGGCCACGAAACTCCTTCACGAGCTTGCAAAATAGACTTGATAGGAACATTTCCTTCCATAGCCATGTAACCGAATGTCTTTGAAGGCAAAGTGGGACTCACAGCAGAGCATTTCGAAGAGAAGCACTCCACACGGGAAGAGACGGGATGCGACACAATGGTTGGTGGACCCAGTTCATTGCCACCAACCAAAGAAGCACCACGGAAGCCCTTGCAAACCCTAGCACTAGACGAAGTAGCAGATTTGCAAAAATTCAGAGAGCGAGACATTGTGCTAATCTAACTTTAATTTAAATGTTTAATTAAGTATATATCTAGATATTATTTGAAAGTTTAGATTTTGAATATTCTTAGTTAACATGTTTCTAAATTAAGAACTTTACATTTAAATTTTAGTTATTTTGAATTTAAATTTAGACATCCTTACATACATGTACAAATCAAAGCTAACCAATGCAATATGCATAAATTGCAAATAATTATCCATTTCAATGGATGTAAAAGGGTTTGGTTATAAATTTACTGATTTTTTGGAGTCACCTAAGGAGTATTTTCCTCCTTGGGTGTCAAGAAACAAGAATCAAAAGTATTGAAAATCATACAAATTACCACTACATCATAACCTTGCTACTTAATATTTTATCCTCTCAACATAAAGGTTTTGGAAAATTCTAGGTTTTGAGGAAGCTTTTGCAATCCTAGGAGTGTTTTGTCAACCCTTTCCCACATGGAGGTGGGACCAAGGTCCTCAATCAGGCGTCGATTTTAGAGGAAGGTCAGGGTTTTCAAGTTATTTTCAGCTACATAGGATATTTTCATGAGCACCCAAGAGTTTTGGCGGGTCCATCTAAAGGAAAATGATCACAAATAGAAAATAAGTGAGCCCCACCTTGCATTATCCTACATTCTTTTAGCATTTGTCTTTTGTGTTGAAAAGTAATCCAACCATCTTTCCAAAGCAAACCATAATAATAAAACAAGGAAAAGTCCTTTCTCAAAGCAAAACACAAGTGTCAAACAAATGTAGATCCAATGAAAGAAGACAATGAAAAAGGAAAAGGTTTGAAAAGTTCAGATGAAACAAACAAAGATATTGAAGAAACTAACACCAAAAATATAGATCAAATCGAATTAATAGGATCAGAAGAAGTCACAACTGGCAATTTTGAAATAATATAATTTTTTTAGGTGGATAAGAAAGTTTAGAGACCTATGATGGGAATGCTACCTTGGGGGGGGGGGGAGTTTAATCCCTTTTAACTTCTCAATGAACTTCCCAATAGGCCCCTCAACCACTATTTTATACCTTTCTTTCCATTCTCATGCAGGAGAAACAAATGGTACATGGAGGGCATGCATTTAAAGTATCCTCAGGCTAACCTACCAAACACAATGGAAAGATATGTATATATAAATGAAAAACAATACAAGGGGATTCTAAGACGTAGGAAAAATTGAAATTTGAAGCATGCAAAAAGGGAAAACTCGCAACTATTTTTCCAAAAATGTGTAAAACATTAGTAGACATGTCAAAAACCCAACAAGAACAAAAAGAGAAAAAATAAGGTAAATGAAAGAAAAAGGTGAGCTCATCATCCCATATGACATCAGTTGCAAAATAAATCAAGTTTGAAACTCACATAGCAGATAAGGAGGAAAAGGTTGAAGATGGGCTCACAAATATATATAGTCCTACCTCAACACCTCTAGTGTGGTCCTCAAGATAATATGTAAATGAGCTAATGATCATAAAAAAAATACTTCAATCTCTAGAAGGGGTCAATTTGAATACACCAAGATAAAGTATGTCACAAACACTAATTGGAAACTAACAAGGGAGAACAAACTACTTAGAGAGTATGTACATAAATTGCAAAATAGCATGGAAAAAGGTGAACAAGAACTGATTTTGATATGGAAAATTTTAGAGTGGATTAGAACAATAAAAGAAAACAAGGTAAAAGTGCTAAAAGGAGGTAGCGATTTACAAATAAAAGAGATTCAATCTACAATAGCAAATAGGGATATAAAAGAAACCCAACTAAGAGAACAATAAGAGGAGGCAAAATCTTGGGCTCAAGTAGTGAAGGGACCATCAGACACATAGAAAGAACTCAAGGGAAAGCAAGTCTAGAGGAAAATAGGAGAAGAAAATGATAGAAGTGATAAAGTTGTGAATATTATCTTTAAAGGGCTAAAATATTATGGTGAAAAGGAAAACACAAAAGAACTAACAAGAGACTTTTTCAAAGATCAACTACAATGGTCAAGAGTCATTCATCAAGCACATAGGATTTTAAAATGGATAAGAGATGGCACAATTAGGCACGTAATAGTTACTTTGGGGAATTTAGAAGACACCATGATACTACATAACAAAAGGTTCCTTAGAGATTCAAAAATATACCTCAATAAGGTCATTCCTATGGAGGTGGAATGTGGATTGGCTAATGTTCCTCTACAGTGGTAGCTTGAGTTTCCATGGTGACTACTCTTATAGAGGTAGAGAGGGGGTGTTGATGGGCTTTGGTTTTTCTGATCATTTGGTTTTCCGTGACTTGACTATTTGAGCCAATGGCTTGGAGATTTGGGTAGGTGTTGATGCTATGTGTTATGTCGTTGTTTGGCTGTTACACACTGAAGGTTGCCTAACTGTCTTAAGTGGTTATTTTGTCTTCCTGAGCGGTTGGTTTGTTGTTGTGTGGTTGTTGCAAGAGATGTCTAAGGGTTCATGGTCCTTGCCAAAACCTGGTTGTAAAGGGTTTAAGGTCCCTTCAAAACCTTTTGGTTCAAGGTCCCCGTAAATACTTGGTTTTATTGGGTTTTCAGTTCCTTTCAAAATCATGTTTTGCAGCTTGGTTTTGCTACAGGTTTAGGTTGTCTTGTTGATCCTTTGAAGTGATGTCGTTTCGTTGTTGGTTGTTCATTGATTTTCATTTTGGTAGCATGATCGTCCATGTTTGGGTTTCGGGTCCTGTTAAAACCTATTTGTAAATGGTTTCTGGTCCATTAAAAACTTGCTTTTCCCATATAAACAAAACAATAGTTTAACAAGAAAAAAGATGAAAAGGAGTGGGAAAAAGTAAAGGCAACAAAAGATGCAAGAAAATGGGCTTGGTTACAAAATAAAAGACCCAAGTTAGTGATAAAATGACACAATAAATAGGAATTTGTGCCCTTTCAAAAATATTTGACAAAGGTAAGTTGGAACTACTGAGGTTATCCATGGAGAAGAGGACCTGGGTTAGGGCCCATAGCAGAAAATAATTACATTATCATTCTTACAAAGACTCATGCATGAGCATGATGGGTGTAACGTTCCAAAATTTGAAGGATATAAACTGTATAGGAGCGAATTTTCACCCCTCTTGTGAATTCCCCTTCTACACGCTCCACCTTAGAAAAATTCAATTCGAACAAGTAATTCCACATCTTCATTCTATACCCCATCCACTAGGCACTTATTTTTAGTGTTGGTGGGGGGATTTCTATTGGGGAAGCACACAACGCGCGCGGACATCTACTCAACGCGTTGTCATCTTGACCAGATTCTTGCCTCTGGAATCTACATAGGCATTACGTTCTCCATTAGCGATGAAACATAATGCCCCTATGCCTTCTTGGAAACCTTTGAATGACTCTTTCCCTCCCAAACCTTCTTCAAATGGAAATCTTTCACTTTCAGTCCATCCCTTTAGCAATTCTTGATCATCTTCATGCTTCTACACACATTATGAGATCTTCTTGGCAATTCTTTCACTCTAGCTTTACGTATTGCTCCATACTCTTGCTACTTGCTGCACTATTGGCTTCACGACTCCAAAAATCATAGCATTCTTCACATCTACCATAGAAGTTGCAGCTTGGTGTCTTGTGAGACTGCTTTCAGCATTGATGTGGCTACATCGACTCTGTTGACTCTTAGTTGTTTGTGATGTGTGATGTTTGTCCTTGATGCCAAAACTGGTTCTTACTAGTTCTTATAATGGTGTTCTTTGATTCACATTGACAAGCTACATGATGTGTTGATTTGTTGTTTGGCATATGATATGCAGATGGTGTATTTAGTTGCTTATGCTCAATTTGTCTTTGCATGATATGTATCTTTGACATTTGTTGTGTCATTGACATCTTGGTAACACGGTGACAAAGCTTCTTGATTTGGATAATACTTGCACACAGTTTATACAGTTGGGATGGTCTAATATTTGTGGCATATGATTTGGTTCAGTTTATATCATGATTTCCTTGGCTCTTGATTCATATTTGTACTATAAGTGTTTATCTTTCAAGATGCTAAAATTCAAGCTCTACATGATAACATGTGTTTTGATCAGGGATCTTAGACATCATGGAAAGTGGGATACATACACTAGCTAACATATGCATTGGCAAGTTCTTGTTAAGGTATACATTTGCTTATACATTTGTGCAATTTTTTTTATATGGGTTGATAATTCAAATGTGATTTGAGTGAAACTTATTATGTTTGCACAAAACATACAAGTTTACAAGAAGGTGCATATTACAAGTTCAAGTCACTTGTATATATTCTCTTCATTGGTTTATATATTTTCTTAAGGATTTCTTAGTTGACATGGTCTTTGCTAAGGATATTGAAGCATCTACCATTTACACCATAAATGGTATAGGGAACTTAAGAGACATGGGACTTCTATTAAGCAAAGCAAAAATGTCGAGCACTCTAGACTTTGAGGAGTCGGGCTTATTTAAGTTTAAAGTTCTTTTTGAAAAAGCTTTGGTAAAGGAAATTGATTTAAAGTTTACTTCCATTTGAAAAAAAGGTGATTACACCATATCTTTCCTTGATCAACACTCCTTGTAAAAAGCTTGTGTTTACTTTATACTCTTAATGAGTATCGAAGCATGTGATAAAGGCATTTGTTGAATTCCAATGATATTACATATTATTGTTTTGAGTCTAAATCGGGTTGTATGGGACTTAACACACATGAGACTTCACTTTATTTATTATGACTTGGCATTGGCAGTGAACAATTAGAATGTTTTGTCAGCATTGAAGACTTAGTCATCGGACTCTAAAGCATTATGATGGTTCATTAATCATTGTGATGTTTTTCATTATCAGTTCATAGTTGAATGATTGTCTTTTCATTTCTACAAATGTTTATACTGAAGTTGTCTTGTTAATGTTATGAACTTTCATTCAAGGGAAAGAAAAAATAGTTCATTTAAGTCTATTCATACCAATGTCTTATTCATATGCTTAGTTGATACACAAGCCAAGTCTCCTTCACAAACTGTCATTTGTTTTCTTGGTTTAAAAGTGAACATTGAACTCAAAAAAATTGTGACTTTTATAAATTGTCGATTCACCCCCCCCCTCTCAGTGATTTCAGTCTTCCAACAATTGGTATCAGAGCGTAGGGTCCTCATATAGTTCTAGTCAACCTAGGATTGATTATATTCTTAAAAGTTTGTCAAATATGTCACAAGTTCGAGAAGGTATTTCTATCTGATGGTACAGTCTATGTGTCTTATGGAAACATATATGATTTCAATTGATGTTGGTGTAAAGAGCTAGACCATTGCATAAGCATAACCAAATTAAGGGATTTCAGGTAAGTGGAGTCTATGGGTAAGTGCAAAAGAAACAAAAGTCAAAAGAAAAACACTAGTTTCAAGTCTAGTGAAGTTTTGTCTCAAGCAATACCCTTGCCAGTTAATACTAAATGTGAACTCGTAGTTGGTGAAAAAGGAGATCACTTAGTAAGTGAAAAGGAATATGAAGGTGATGAATTTGAGGTTGATTTGGAGGAAGAATTGCTTGCTTCCTTAGATGAACTTAAGAGGCTTAGAAAATAAAATCAGGATCTTAAGGTATGCCTACAAGAAAGTGTCAATGTTAATAAAGCTGTCATACAAGATCATAATAATGATAAAAAGATTATTGAAATTCTGAAAGTCCAAATGGTTGATAGAAAAAATATTGAAGAGGGATTGGAAGCCAAGTTAAAAGACAATGATGAATTGTGTAACAAACTAGAAAATGAGGTTGTCCCATTAAAGAAATGTTCAAATAATGATTATGTGTTAAAAGAACTAACTCTTAAAGATGATATGATTATAAGTTAGAAAAATGAAATTGAAGAATGTAAGAGGATAGCAGATGTTGTAAGGTTTGATTTGGAGGTTAAAAATATTGAATGTCTAAAAGTTGAAGGAGTAGTTACATTAAGTAAAGAGCTTGAAAGTGTCAAGTTTCAATTAGGTAAAAATCAGAAATTTGATCATAGTACTAATCTATTGAATGAGATGATTGGCAGACAAAATTATTCTAAGGATCCTACAGGAGTGGGATATGAGGTTGGAAAAAGCTCTTCAGATAAATCTAAACATGAGGCAGTGTTTGCTACTACAGATGGAAAGAGGTTTACAATCAAGCAAACACCAAAATTGAAGGTTGATCTTGGTCACCATATTGTTGTTGCTCAAAGAAAAGAAAAATGGGTTGATGAAAGGACAAAAAGACCATCAAGGTCTTTATTTATCAGGTATAACTACTCTCAATTTCATGGCTATTGCTATTGTTGTCATGCTTATGGTCATAGAGCAAGAAATTGTACAAGGTATGGAAGATATGATCATAGAAGTTTTGGAATGTCAAGAAAGAATGATTTATTTACTCCTCAAATTGATTATAACATCACATGATTTAAGTGTCATAAACTTGGGCATAAGGCACAACAATGTAGGAGTAAGTTGAAGGCATTATTTAAAAATAACAATGTATATGCATTGATCAAGAAAAAGAAAGGGCCCATACAGGTTTGGAGGAGAAAACAAGACCAAGGAAATGAATCTCTAAGAATCTGGAGAAGAAAGAAAGAAAAGGAGAAGGGAGGACTTAGTCTTGTGCATGATGCACAAGGATCATCTCTTAGCATTTAATGGTTGTTTGGTTTTAGGGGGAGTAATCCAAAGTTTTATTTTCTATCCCCAAGAAGTCTTAGAATGTAATGGAACAAGTTTTTTTAAAGTTTTGGTGTAGTTTGTCTGCTTCATGGACCAAGTGAAGAATAGTGGTATATATGTGGTTAGAAATTCTTTATAACAGAGAAAGTATAGAAGCCTGTGATTTTTATTGCAATATTTGATGTACAATATACATGATAGTATTCTTCATGATCAAATATGATTTAATGTTTTTCATGCAAATGTTCATGTCACAACTAGATCTCAGGGTATCAAGGATGTCATTATGTTTTGACAAAATGACTTTGGAACAAGTATTGTGGTGTGTGTAGCAATCAACATAACAATAGTTTTATGATTCTTATTGGATATGTATTCCTTACACTTTGATAAGTCATTGTACACGGTATTCATGGTGTTTCTTTATGATTCACAAGCTGAGTTATTTGAAAGATACATTCCAAATTACTTGATCTTGTGTTGATTCTAAAGGATAATTGTCAGATGATTGGTGATATATGTCAGTCATATGGTCTAGTGGTGATGCAGGGTATTACAGAAATGCTTGTCAAGTACCATTGTTTGAACAGACCATGATACAACTCTAAATGTTGCAGATTCTAGAAGTTTTTTTGTGCAATCATTTGATTATCAAATTTCAGATTGATAGTGACTTTTCTTTGATAGAGCCTCTACTTAATAGCAGTGGTGTTGATCTTCAAAAATTTGTGATACAAATCATCTGTACTAGTTTGGAGTCTTTCATCTCCTATCATTCAGGAAATAGGAAGGATTGAAGTGTTCACACCATCTTTTATGTGTTTCTACTGACACATTCATTGCAAGAATTCAAGTTTGAAAGTACATTGACAGTTCTGATGCTCAATTATTAAGGTGCAGGTATCAGTTTGACAGTAGTACAAAATTTTGTAAACTACAACAAGTAGTTTGATGACTTCAGTCATAGTGGTGACAGTGAACTAAAATTGCTTAAAAGTTCAATGTTTGGAAAGGGCTACATATTAGGACAATGACAATTGTTGTTTTTTCTTTCTTGTTAAGTTGCAATGGTGCACAACACAAAGCTTACTCATTCAACATCACTTTGTCTTTGAAATGTAGCAAAAAAGGTATATTATCTTGCATAATGTTCAATCAATATACAAGTGGTATAACAGTGGAACATGTGTAACAGTAACTTAGCTTGGATAGTCAGTGTTTTGAAGAGGATTAATGGTTTACTTTGATTCACATAGTGGTATTGCTATGAACCAAGAAGTAAAAGACAACATGAATTATGTTTGCACAAAATTTGTAGATAGACAGGCCATTCAATGATAGTAATTGTCCTCTATTCTAACAAATTTGACAGTGCTAAAAAAAAAATTTATGCTTTGATGATAGCATACACTTCTATGGAGAATAGTACATTTGGTGATGAAAATTTATGGACAGTGGTAAAATCCTGTTGATTCCTTTTGTGGCTTGTACACTACTTAATGCATACTGAATTTGTTTGTGATACTATATCTTGACTGCATCAATAAAAGTGCCTAGACAATTTGGTGAAGTAGAAGTTGTTGTTTTCTCTAGTCAGTTATGTTGTGCTTGGATAGAGAGCATGCAAAAATGTCATGGATAAAAAGGTAAAGTATAATCATGCAATGTCATGGCAACACAGTTCTATAGTGTTGCATTCTTACTTTGACAAGTACACATTCAGGACGTGTTTTTAAATGTCATGACAACATGATTGTTTATGTTGTAACAAGCCTATACTGTTGAAGTACAAGTTGAGAATAAATGGAATAATGAGCAGTACTAATAAAAAATTTGTCAGTAGGTCCATCTTTTGGCATTGCATTTGCAAAGAATCAGGGGGAGCTTCATGTTGAAATTTGTCCTTAAGTATCTGAATTGACAGGGTCTTTGATTGTTGTGCATGCAAAGATATTCTATTTATCCATGTGATTAACACAAGGAGATACATGCAACAATGTTTTTTTCTTATAAATTGATGGTATATTGGTTGATCCCTAAGTCTTGATTCATACTTTCAGCTAGATATGTGTTGGTTGGACTCTCAGTTGTTTATCTTCATGGCATCTCACATTCTCCTCTTTCATCCTTTGTCATTGAGGCAAAAAGGGGGAGAGAAAGTATGTGTTTTTCCATCAACGACAAAGGGTGATTTTGTTGACTCTTAGTTGTTTGTGATGTTTGATGTTTGTCCTTGATGCCAAAACTAGTTCTTACTGGTTCTTATAATGGTGTTATTTGATTGACATTGACAAGCTACATGATGTGTTGATTGGTTGTTTGGAATATGATATGCAGATGGTGTATTCAATGTGTTGATTGGTTGTTTGGCATATGATATACAGATGGTGTATTCAGTTTCTTATGCTCAATTTTTCTTTGAATGATATGTATCTTTGACATGTGTTGTGTCATTGACATCTTGGTAACACTGTGACAAAACTTCTTGATTTGGATAATACATACACACGGTTTATACAGTTGGGATGGTCTAATCTTTGTGGCATATGATTTGGTTAAGTTTATATCATGATTTTCTTGGCTCTCTCTACATCATTTTGATGGGCTCTTGATGCATATTTGTACTGACAATTTTTATCTTTCAGGATGCTACAAGTCAAGCTCTACATGATAACATGTGTTTTGATCAGGCATCTTAGACATCATGGATAGTGGCATACATACACTAGCTAACATATGCATTGGCAAGTTCTTGTTGAGGTATACATTTGCTTATACATTTGTGCAAAAAAAAATTATATGGGCTAACAGTTCAAATGTGATTTGAGTGACACTTCTTATGTTTGCACAAAACATACAAGTTTACAAGAAGGTGTAGATTACAAGTTCAAGTCACTTGTATATATTCTCTTCATTGGTTTATATATTTTCTTAAGGATTTCTTAGTTGATATGGTCTTTGCTAAGGATATTGAAGCATCTACCATTTACACCATAAATGGTATCAGACACTTCAGAGACATGGGACTTCTATTAAGCAAAGAAAAAAAAAAGCCCTTGTTGGGCATTCTATACTTTGAGGAGTCAGGATTATCTAAGTTTAAAGTTCTTTTTGAAAAAGCTTTTGTAAAGGAAATTGATTTAAAGTTGACTTCCATTTGAAAAAAAGGTGATTACACCATATCTTTCCTTGATCGACACTCCTTGTAAAAAGCTTGTGTTTACTTTATACTCTTAATGAGTATCGAAGCATGTGATAAAGGCATTTTTTGAATGTCAATTATATTACAGATCATTGTTTTGAGTCTAAATCGGGTTGTATGGGACTTAACACACATGAGAATTCACTTTATTTATTATGACTTGGCATTGGCAGTGAACAGTTGAAATTTTTTGTTGGCATTGAATACTTAGTCATCGGACTCTAAAGCATTATGATGGTTCATTAATCATTGTGGTGTTTATCCTTATCAGTTCATAGTTGAATGATTGTCTTTTCATTTCTACAAATGTTTATACTGAAGTTGTCTTGTTAATGTTATGAGCTTTTAGTCAAGGGAAAGCACAAATAGTTCATTTAAGTCTATTCATACCAATGTCTTATTCATATGCTTACTTGATACACAAGCCAAGTCTGCTTCACAAACTGTCATTTTTTTTCTTGTTTTAAAAGTGAACACTGAACTCAAAAAATTTGTGACTTTTATAAATCACTGATTCACCCCCCATCTCAGTGATTTCAGTCTTCCAACAGACTCTTCCATAGTTGTGGACTTACATTCCTCTCATTGTCCTTGAGTTCCTTTGTTTGAGGGTGGTAACACTTTCGTATTACTACTTTTTTGTTGGATTTGAGTAGCATAGTGTCTCTCATAGTGCTTGGTTTCATTTCCATTCCAACATTGTTTTCTTTATCATATTTCTTTCTATTTATATGGTTGTCTATGGAGGTGGAAACACCAAAACGGGGGTTTGTCGTAGTCAAACCCCTATATATCCCCAACATTTTTCCTCTCTTGCTTGTGTGTAGGTACATGTTCTTGTGGAGCTTACTGGAAAACTAGACCCTTTGTGATTTCATTTCCACCACCTTTTGTATTTGTCACTTCTATATACTTAGCACTTCAAACCTCAACCACTAAGTTGATAGTAGATTTCTGATACTCTTCATTGTCCTTATACACTTTCTGTCTATATGGACACCAGCACGTCTATGAGATGCCAACATACCGTGATGTCGTCCCTGACCTACATTGTTGTCCTCTGGCATAGAGATGTCTAAGGCATAGTTTGGGTTCTAGAAGCCTACTTGTTTAGCTTTATTAAAACTCTCAAGTCAGTAGAGTGACAAAAGCACTGAGAGTGCTCTTCATTCTCTATCCTTGACCTTAAATGCTTGTCCAGTCTGAGATAGATCAGGGCAGCCTTCCACTCTCGACTCTCTGTGACCTTGAGCCTTGGTGTGGTTGGTCCCCCTCTACATTTTGGTGAACCCGATGTGGACAACGCCTATCCATTTATTTGTGTTTGAGGCTTTTTCCCTCGCACTTGGTGACTGTTGTAAACTTGATTGTTGTGAGGTTTTATGAGCATCACAACCCAATCTATGACCTTTGGGTTTGCAACACCTGCAAATGGAAAAGATGAAGGTCACTTTCAGTTTTACTAGTCTTACCACATGTTTTACAGACAAGACTGGTTTCATTGACAAGACCACTTGTGCATCCACTCCTCTAGTGTCCCTTATGGCTTTTTTCATGGATGAGGATGATGTACATATTCCTATAGAAAACCTTTTGGCCATTAGGCAGGAGGCTATTAGAGGTCTTGTGAATCATTTTGAGAAAGCATCGAATATGAAAAGAGCCGCTAGGTTTGTTAGTGAGTTGAAATACATGCTGGGAAAGGATTAGACAGGTGTAGAGTTCTTGTGCGGCCTCACTGATCTAACTGAAGCATACATCCCTTCGTATAATACTAGATCTGGTACTACCTGAGGAGAAGTGCTTGACACCTATGAAAGACAAATAGGTGTTCTGATGCCTACCATGTCTGTATGCATAGTTGAAATAGGCCCCTTGATCAATGTTTCCTCTGCTTCTCAAAAACCCCACACTATCAAGGCGAGTAGAATACCCCTTGGTTTTAGTTTCAGCCCTCCTATTGCCCCTAGTGGTGGGGGCTCTGGTGGGATGAGTGGTGGTGGCTTTGGTAGCGATGGTGGCACTGGCAGTGGTGGCTTTGGAAAAGGCCATGATGGTGGCTCCAGCAGAGGCCACATAGGTGGTATTGGTGGTGGCTCCGATAGTGGCTCTAGAGGTGGCTTCGGGGGAGATTTTTTTGGTGGTGGTTCCATTGGAATTTTGTCATCTTCAGACCTTATTTTGAATGCTCTTCATGATAATATGGGCCAAATGCAAAACCAATTGGAAAACCTATCTCAGGCCTCCTCCCAGCCTATCTTTCAACCCTTCTCTCAACATGTAGCTTTTTATTGGTAATAATTCTAAGCACTCCTTTCCCTCAAGAATGGAGATTCCTAAGTTTGAAAGTATGGCGGTAAAAGGGATCCACAGACACATGTATCTTATTTCAATGCAATGTGTACAAATTTCTTTCACTAGGATGCTCTGATGGAAAAAATTTACCCTCAATCTCTCAAGGATACAACACTCGAGTGCTACTTTTCCTTGCCTGACCATTCTATATTCTCATTTGTGTTAGTTTTAGACCAGAAATTTATATAAGCAGAAATACAACACACTAAACAAAGAACACAGTGAATTACCTTGGGAAAACCCTCCTTGAGGATGAAAAAACCAACAAAATATATCTCTTATATATTGAAAGAATAAGAGCAAAAATATTCTTACAATTCAGGTCCTACACAGGGCTGAATATAATGAATAATAGCACCTCTCCTAGATACAAAGAAAAAAATGAATATATTTCTCCTTGAAATCAATCTACTACTACAAGTGTGAACTTCTCTTAAAAGGTGTGAATTGAATTGGGAATGAATTGATGATCAAATGAGTGATCTTCATATTGCTTATATACAAGTCTAGGCGACCTCTTCTCTAGGTCGGCCCCTAGAAAAATAAAAAATGTTATTTGTAAGTCAAGGCTGGCCTACCTTGAAGAATATTTATTTTAAATTTGAGAGAAAAATATCTCCCGCCACTATAAACAATAATACTCCCTCTTAGCTAGGGAGGTATTTTTCTAGAAATCCTCGTCATGGAGTCTCTCGACATAATGTACACAATGGCTACACCCAATTGTGGAAAACACATCGATCTCGGAGATGTACAAGAAGAGTTCATCCAAGAATTCTCAAAGCGTGATGTTGTCATGTAGATCTCTCAAGCACACTTGACATCCACCATGGCTACTCCCATTTTGTAGAAAGAAACATGTGTACAAAGTGTGTTTTATCCTGCAGAAGTCTCAAGCGTGATGTCATCATGGAGTCTCTCAACGCCAAGCGTCCACAATGGCTACTCCATGGCGGAAGACACCATACAACCGGTCCCATCAGTCTCAATGTGATTTTGTCATGGAGTCTCTCAACGCGGCATCCACAATGCTTCTCCATGTGTAGGAAGGGACATCTTCGTCTTAAGAGATGTATGGGGATTTCACCTCATATTTCTCCATCTGGAAGAAATATGCATTATGCTTAAAAGTTGTTGGTGGCCAAGTCTCCCTGGAAACGGAAACATTTCTCCACTAAAGCATCCCAAGGCTGTACACTGGAAGGGGCTTGGTGAGGAATATGGTCGTCGATCATGATTAGCCAAATGTGCTTCGGGACAGGATTGGCACCGCCGGTGCCCATTAGTATCTAATGTAATGGTACTTGATCTCCACATGCTTTAAGCCTATCGCGAAACACTAGATTTGCAGAGCTTCACAGCACGGTTATCACAATGAATCGCAGTTGGCTCCCAATGTTTTTGAAACTGATCTGCCAAGAAGCTTTGAAATACGGCTAGCTGGGCTACCACACATGCTACAATATATTTCAGCTCCCTACGTGCTTAGCAGTGCCCGCCCAGAGTGCATACCCTATTGCCAGAAATCATAAGCAAGCCCAAACTGAAGCAACATCCAGAGGTGTTCTTCCTATCAATTACACTCCCGGCCCAATCAAAATCATAATAGCCTTGTAACTTTAGATCTCCATAGGAAGTATATCTCAAGCCATATCCCACAGTGCCATGCAAGTATCTTAGAATATGTTTTGTTTACCCAAGCTAAGATGTATTTATCTTGCGGCTTCACCGTTAGATACGAGGCACTCATTTGCATAACCAAATGTAGGGTACCAATTTTTGACTAGATGCATTCAATTATCCAATGGGCATCTCTATACATGGTGGGATCTGCAAATGAATGGGTTGTTGGCTCACTCAGCTGCTAAATATATCTCCATAGTTTGTGAGCATGGACTTGATCCATCATTCCAAATCTCTTCTGCTTCACTGTATTTTCCTTGACTTAGAATAATCTCATCAAGTATTTTCCACACTTCTAGTCCCAGGAAGTAATGCATAAGACCAAGATCCTTCATCTCAAACTCGGAGGCTAACTCTTTCTTGCATTTGATAATGAGATACTATGCTCTAGTGAGAAATAAATCATCAACATAAAGAACCAATATCAAAGCCTCACCATCAACTATCTTGAAGTAAATATTGGAATCTACATCATTCTTGGAGAACCCCAAGCTCATCAAATATCTATCAATCCTTTCATACCATGCACGAGGTGCTTGTTTAAGGTTGTTCAATGCCTTCTTCAATTTGCATACATGAGAATCCTTCCCATGAATCACAAAACCATTTGGCTACTCAATGTACACTTCTTCAATCACACCATTAAGAAATGTAGTCTTTACGTACATTTGATGTAACTTCCAACCTTTAGTGGATGCAATAGCAATAATTGTCCTGAAAGAAGTGTATCGAGCAACAGGAGCAAATGTATACTCATAATCTATTCCCTCCTTCTAAGAGAATTCTCTTGCCACAAACCTTGCCTTGTGTTTCTCAATGCTACCATCAGCTACATGCTTGATTTTGTAGAGCCATTTGGAAGACACTACCAATTTCCCTTCAGGTCTCAAAAAAAAATCCCATACATCATTCTTAATGATGGACTGATACTCTTTTGTCATTGCATCTTTCCATACCTGTTGGTTGGATGCCTCCTCAAAACTGGAAGGCTTAGAATCAATGATGTGACTCATCAATGCCACATAACCTAGAAACTTTTGCGGTCTCTTGCTTTCTCTAAAGGTGCCTTGAGGAGCTACATACTTTTCAGCCTCTTGCATAGTTTGACGAGCCCATAGAGGCCTCTTTCCTCCTACGAAAATGTCTCTAGGCCCATCAGTTGGTTCTATAGGATTAACTAGATCAATAGTCTCGGCTGGTTTGTTGGACTCCCTCTGAATGTCAAGAGTATGATCAGGAGACATGTCCATATCCTGAGGAGTCTCCTACTCTTCATTGTCTATCTCCATGTAATACCCTTTAGATCTTTTGAAGGCTACTTCCTCTTTGAAGGAGACATCCCTGCTGATCTCAATTTGTTTCAACCCTAGAATATAAACTTTCTAGGTCTTTGAAGACTCACTGTATCCCACGAATATACCCTTCTTGCCCAAAGGTTCTAGCTTTGATCTTTTATCCTTAGGCACATGAATCTAAATAGGACAACCAAAAATTCTTAAATGACTAACCTCAGGTTTTACACATGTGAAGGCCTCTTTAGGAGTCATGTTTCCCAATATTCTATGAGGGCTTCTGTTATGAACATACACGACGATTTTGGAAGCTTCTGCCCATAGGAAAGTCTGTAAATCTTGATCATGAATAATAGCCTTGGTTGCCTCAACTATGGACTTGTTATTTCTTTCGGCAACTCCATTTTGTTGAGGGTTGTATGGAACACATAACTCTCTCTTGATCCCTACCTCAATGCAAAAATTATGAAAACCTCTAGAAGTGTATTCTCCTCCATTGTCTGATCTCAGAACTTTAATCCTTTTCCCGGACATGTTTTCAACTTGAGCCTTGAATTCTTTGAATCTATCAAGTAATTCTTCTAACTCCTTAGATTTCAAGAAGTAAATCCAAGTCTTTAAAGAATAATCATCAAAATGAACAAGAACTAAAATTCTCTTTGATCTACTGTCACTGCTATGAAAGGGACTCTTGATATTCTTACCAAGTACAAATCCTCTGCAAATTCCATCGTGCTCCAGACCAAGCTTAGGAAGACTAGTAACCATCTTCTCCATGGATGGAAGGGCTCTTAAGTGTAAGTGAGCAAGTCTCTTGTGCCATAGCTCACTCAAGCTGATAGAGTCATGCAATAATGCTTGACCTAGATGAATTGATAATTTGTATAGGCTCTCTTAACGAACATCAATTACATGGGTTGTTTTTATACTAGAGTTCTTAGGCCATGCAAGAAATTTCCCTTCAGAAAAGGAAACCTTGTACCCTTTGTCCTCAAAAGCTGAAATGGAGACAAGATTTATTTTGATCCCTGGTACAAACAAAACATCACTCAAATGAAGAGGGATGCCTGAATCTAGCTGAAGAGAAGTGGCCCCGACTCCTTTTACAAAATAACAAGCATCGTCTTCGATTATCACTTGCAAGTTAGTCTCTTTCTCTACCAAGTCTATAAGATGCTCTCGATATCCTATAATATGTCATGAAGCACCACTATCAATCAACCAAGTTTCACTGCCAGTTGGAACATTGCTTGAAAGAGCGGAGATGAATAGAAATCCCCCTGAGTCATCTGATGAGTCCAGTTTATGGTTCAATTTGATAGAGTTTATTATCCATTTTTTGTTGTCATAGACTTTGATACTTGGATGTTGACCTTTTTTATGATATTTCCTCAAAACCATAGGCATGGGGCATAAGCTTATTTTTGTAAGTTTTAAATGGCATTGACATGCTATATGAACTATCTATGTTAATTTTACATGTGAATTAATGAATGTTACTTTAAGATAGTTACAAATATGCAACTGTTGTATGTACTAATACTATTATACAAATATAATTAGAGCCAACAAAATTGAGGAAGATTCTACCAGTTGGTCGTTTTCCATAAAGGTCAACAAGGTGATCATTCAAAAGTCAATGGAAGGAAGACTCTCAATGGAGGGAGATTCATATTTTAAATAAAAGAATTGTAACTACCTTGTAAATGGTCTTAATAGTTTGTTGAGCGAATATAGGAGCTATTGTTATGCTAGATCTGCGTTAAGGAAAATTGGATTGACCAGATTCCACACATGCATAACCTCCTCTCCACTTTTTATGCTTTCCCTAAAGTTGTGTCCTCTTAATCTGTTGGAGTTGACTACCTTGCTAGGTAGCTTGTTAGTAGTTTTTCTTCCTATAAATAAGACTTGAATGATCCTTCTTATGAGGTTGATTGATCTGATGATGTACTCGCATTCTTAGTTTTTCAATAATATAGTTATGTTGCTTGATTGTACTCATGCTTTCAAATGAATAAAATGAAGTTATAAGTTCATGCATCTGAGTTTACATTTTTCTTAGGGGATACTCATCCAAGGGGGACCACTTGGTGAGCATTCCATCCTTTAGGTTAGTTAGTACTTTCTGTTCAACAATTAGTTAAGAATCTAGCAACCGTATGTTCCTACAGCCACTAGAATTCCATTCTGTGACTGTTCCTACAACCAAAGCGAATAGAGTAGTTTCATGTCTATTTTCTCATATTTTCATTTTTGTCATGTACTTCAACTTAGTATAGTTATTGGTTGATGCTCAACATTTATGTTATTTCTTCCCAAGCAATTTAATTTCAGCATTATGTCTTTTCTTAGCTATAGAATGAATATGGCTACTTTGAATTCCTAGTGCACATATTGTGCTGACCCATTTCAAGTCTACGTCCCTGGGTTGACAAGTTAAATGCATCTTCATAATGATTAAGATAGATATTCAGATTTGATTTCCAATCTTTGAATCACAGTTGTAAGGGCTTAGTTGTTAAATCATTGTAGGAGGCCAACATTTTTGGAGCCCTTGTCGGGGATGGTGTCAAACTAGGGAGTTCTTTGGAGTCATTGATAGTTTTTTTTCTTGTTGTAGTGTTTCTGAAAGTTCGTTCTTAGTATACCCCTCATTTAGGAAAGTAATTATCCACTACTCTTTTTCCAATTCTTTGTGTGAGTTGGCTGATATTGAGTTGATACCATATGCATAAAGGAAGGAGGAGAGATGCTCATGGGAGATTTCTTCCTAATAACCTTGATCCATTCTAGCTAGTTGAGAATTAGAATTTTTCAAGAGATGAAGAAGAAAAAGAGCCACACCCTTTGCTGGTGCATTTCCTAATTTGACTAGTTCTGAAATTTCCTCTGAAGACCAAAATCAGATTGAGAATCCTTTTGCTTTGGAACTCCATCAAGCAGGAATGGGTGATGCAAATAGAAACAAACCTAACCAACCAAATTTTCCTTTCCCCATTGCTCATCAGAATGAAGTTGACAACCTCAAAAATATCCCTGCTTCAGTCCTTCCTAAGTTCTATGGACTTGTCACATAAAATATTGATACTTTCTTGTTCGAGTTTGATATACTCTGTAGGAGTTATAACTATACCACTAATGCCCATAGGCTTAAGCTGTTTCCTACCACCTTGAAAGAAGTTGCATTAAGATGGTTTATGAGCCTAGGAAGATATACTATGGAGACTTGGGAGGACATGAAGACAAAGTTCCTTGATAAGTACAAGGAATATTGTAGGGGAAGTGATATGAGGGGAGATGACATTTTTAGGATTCAACAAAAGGAAGATGAGAGCCTGGAGGATTACATTTCAAAGTTTTTGTTATGCCTCCAAAAATCTCCACACCATACACTCAATGAAGAATCACAAAAGCTGCTATTCCTAAGAGAAATCAATGACAACTGCACAAATGCCTTAGACGTAATGGGAGGAAGAGATATCACCCAAGTTCCTTGGGAGGATATCAAGAAGATATGTCAGAACTATTCTAGGGCAGCTTCAAAGAAAGGGAGAGCTTACCAATCCTCTATGGGTAAGTCATCTACCAATGAAGTTTCAAGGATGGAGATTACTCACTTGCTAGCAGACTTCAAGCAAGACATCATAAACAATCTAGCTACTCATCTCGATACAATTCAAGCAAAGAAGAAACAAGAGGAGGCAGAGACAATGTTCACAAAATATTGCCCTCATTGTAGACAAAAGAAGAAGGACTGCATATGCAAAATGATAGCTAATATTGATAGTAAGCAGATCCCACCTGAGTTCAAGCCAATCCAGGGTGATGATGATCAAGTCTACTACATTACACAAAGAAGGCCATGGGCTCCAAGACAAGGTATGCCACCAGATCCATTATCTTTTGTTGGGCCTTATTTTAATTCTTATGCATCAAGTAACCAATGGCAGCCCCCATATCCATCCAACTATGGAGGATATCCACCACAACCTTGGAATAACCCTCTAAATACCTAGCTCAATCACCAAAACTCTCCACCCCAGTAGCAACAACCTCTGGGGAATTGGCAGCAGTTTCAAGGAAATTGGCAGCCACCTCTAGGAAATTGACAACAAACATCTCAATGGAGGGGAGGACAACAATGGACAAACTAGACAACCAGTTACATGCAACCACCTTCTCAACCCCAGCAACCTACTATAATTCTTTCTCCTACTAGTTCAAGTTCAAATACATCTAAACCTACTCAGCTACCAGCTCAGCCCACACCTAACCCAAATAACAAACCACAATAGTAGCTAGTATACTCTAATGATCCAAATCAATTCCCTACATATGTTGTGAGTGTAAGTGACATCCACTTGCATTCAGGAACTACTTTTCCAGCTCCTTTGACACCCATTATCACTGAGCTTCTTGTGGAAGAAGAGGAACATCTGAATGTCCCCATTCAACCAAGTGTACCTAAAAGTCTTGAACCAATCCCAATCCAACAGACTGGACAAGAACCACCATTTCCCTAGAGGTTGGAAATTGTGAAGCAAAAGGAAGAGAAGGAGGAACCAACCTTTGACATTCTAGACTAGTTGAAGCATATATGTGTCAAGATACCCTTATTTCAAGCCATAAAAGATGTTCCCATATATGGAAAAGCAATTAAGGAAGCATGCCTTGAGAAGCCAGGCATGAAGAAGAAAGACCCCACTACGGTTCATGTGGTGGGACAACTGGAAGACATCATGTTTGGGAAAGTGATTGTTCCCAAATACAATGATCCAGGTAGTCCTGTGGTAGGAGTTGTTATAAATGGGATCCAAATAAAGAATGCTCTGATTAATTTGGAAGCAGCAATAAATGTAATGACCAAGGACATCCTGCAGCAACTAAATGTTGCAAGCATGAGACCTACTCCTACTGTCTTGTAGCTTGCTGATAGTTCCACTGTTAAACCTAATGGTATAGTAGAGGATCTTGTGATAACTCTAGACTCTTGGGAGTATCCAACAAATTTCATGATTCTTTCTCCTAAAGCTACACTAGGTGGGTACCCCATTATTCTAGGAATGCCATGGTTAGTAACAACAAATGCCTATATTGGATTTTGGACAGGAGACATGACCATTTCTGATGGAAAGAACACTAAAAAGCTTGTTCTCTACACTCCTGCTCAGCCATCCCATGATATGGATAACCCCATATGGCCACATGTTGGTGAAGAGGCCAAGAAAATCAATTATGTGGCACAATTTATGATGTTAGGCAGAAGTTCTTTCATGCAACTTCAGGATGAAGATGAAGTATTGTCTAACATAATTCAAAACCATTGTGAGGTGCAAGAAGACTCATCCTCTCATGCATTTGATTCTGCTGATCCAGTAAAGACACTTTTGTCTGCTCTTCTTCCAACATAACTTCCTACAGCAACAGGTATGTCTCATACATTGTTGCCATATGAAATCAAGGTACCAAGAATTGGTGAAGCAGCTATGATAGAGTTAACTACACAAGTGCAAGTTTTAGAAGGGAAATACCTAAATATTAACAACCTGAGTGAAGATTAGTAGTTGTCATTAAAAAACTTACTGAGGACCCACCAGCATGCATTTTTGTGGGACTATCATGTGTATACACCTAAAAATGGTCATCACCTTTAATTAATTAAATACTAGCTATTTGATTAATATTCCAACTACATATAAATAAATGCTCAATTTATTTATATTGTTAATTTTCTAAATTCTCCAAATCTAAAACATAGTCTTCTAAATTAATTAAATAAACAAGGTTCCCTAAACTTGTTTTATTTAATTAATCTTCACTAAGTCCAATTAGGAATTAGAGCACATTTCTACAACTTTTTGTGCCACCTCACCAAGGTCACATGAAAATAAATAACTCTAATTTTAATCGATTTATCTTCAACCTGCTTCAAAAGCACATGGCTCATTTCCTCCACACCTCCAATTTTGGAGCACAATGACTTATCTCTTCCTGTTCCACTTCTTTGGAGCACATGTTCTATTCTTCCCACACACTTCCACCAATTTTGGAGCACATGGTTCATTTCCTCCCACACTTCCACCAATTTTGGAAGCACATGGTCTTCTCTTCCCACACTTGAATCTTCCATCCAAATGACATGTTGCCTATTGGTCAAGAGATTCTCCCATCCAAATGGCATGTTGTCTTGGTCAAGGGGACAATATCTTGATTCTCTTCATCCTCACCATCCATTCTTCTTATTCGATCTAGACCATTGATTATTGCCACCTCACTATATGCTTGGAAAAGACTATAAATACAACCCTTGGGCCTTGTATTTTGTATACACATTTGAAGTGGAGTTATTATGCAGGTTTATCATTGGAGCTTGGAGCATTCTTGGAGTCTTATAGCTAGTTTTCATATCATGTTTTACTTTACATTTACATCTTAGCTTTAAATCTTGCATCATAGTTGCATTTTATGTCCCATCTTGCATCATAGTTGCATTTTAGATTAGTTCATTTTAAGTTTGCATTTGATTAAATGGAGTATCATGGATAGAATCATATAGATCACTACCATAGTATCCACCTCCGCTTGTTCATTTATCATCAACATCATCCTTCACTCATCATAGCCTTCATCATCATTGTTTGCATATAGTTTCATGTAGGCATTAGATTAGCTTGCATGTTGAATACTAATCTCGTTTCTTAAGTTTCATTCTAATAGTCTTTGTGCACATAGAAATATGAGGGCCAAAAAGGTTAAAAAAAATCATTTAAGAATAGAGGACAATGAGACGTTCTTGGAAAATTTATCTTTATTGCAACTTAGAATAGTTTACTTTGCTTTGAATCTTTCAATATAAATCATTTCATTAAGGTTTGTGTTGATACTAACTTTGCACATTTAACACACAAACATCATGATATGAAGGGATTGGATCCTAAGCTCTACACTCATAGGATATACATCAGAGATGATTGTACACCAATGAGGTAGCCACAAAGATGAATTAACCCTACATTGAGGGAAATTGTAAAAGGAGAACTATAGAAATTGTTGGATGCAGGATTTATCTAACCCATTTCTGATAGCCAGTGGGTGTCTCCATTAGTGATTGTGACCAAAAAGGGAGGGAAGTGGTGAGTTTATTTTGATTACAACTAACTCAATGTTGCCACCAAAAAGGACCATTTTCCCCTTCCTTTCATAGACCAAGTTTTGGATTCTCTTCCAGGAAAGCAGTACTTTTTTTTTCTAGATGGATTCAGTGGGTATAACCAGATACAAATTGCACCTGAGGACCAAGAGAAGACCACCTTTACCTGTTCATGGGGGACTTATGCCTACTTAGTATTTCCATTTGGCTTATGCAATCCACCTGCAACTTTTTAGAGGGTAGTCATTAGCATATTTTCAGACATCTCTCATGATTGTATGGAAATTTATATGGATGACTTTACTACCTATGGTGTTGATTTTAATAAAGCATTGAAAAATATCAAGAGAGTCCTACTGAGATGTGAAGACCACAATCTATCTTTAAACAGTGAAAAGTGCTTCATGATGATCTAGGAAGGTGTAGTCCTTGGCCATTACATCTCTCACAGAGGAATTCAAGTAGACCCTCCCAAGATTGAGGTGATCACCAACCTGCCTATACCTACAAAACAAAAAGATGTTAGTGTTTTCTTGGGATATGCAGGTTACTATAGGTGTTTCATCAAAGACTTCAAAAAAATGGCAACACCATTGTACAATCTCCTAACTAAAGATGTTGAATTCCACTAGACAGAGGACTGTGACAAGGCATTCTCTGATCTCAAGGCAAGTTTAACTCATGCTCCTGTGTACTCAAAGGTCCCAATTGGGAGCTTCCTTTCCACATTCATACAGATGCATTAGACTATGTTATAGGAGTTGTCTTAGGACAAAAAGAAGGAGCAATTGAAAATGTTATTTATTTTGTCAGCAAAAACCTACAAGGAGCTGAATTCAACTATATAGTGACAAAAAATGAAATGCTGACAGTAATTTATGCCCTTAAAAAATTCAGGCACTACATAACAGGCTATCAAATCTTTGTGCACACAGATCATGCAGCCATTAGGTACCTCATGAATAAACCCCTGATCTCAGGTAGGATAGCAAGATGGTTATTGCTAATGCAAGAGTTTGACATAACCATTGTGGATAAACTAGGGAAGGCCAATGTTGTTGCAAACTTTCTTTCAAGGTTGTCTACATCAGACGACAATCAATTCATTGATGACTCTTTCCGTAATGAACACTTATTTTCTATCAGTGTGCATACACCCTAGTATATTGACATAGCTAATTATCTGGTCATTGGGAGAGCTCCTCCTCATTTCTCTCCAAAAGAGAGAAGGGTGTTCATTGAAAAATCTTTTCATTTCTCATGGATCGTTGGATTTTTGTTCTACACTGGACTAGACCATGTCATGAGGGGATGCGTGAGGGAAGATGAGACATATGATATTTTGCATGCATGTCACAATGAACCCCATGGAGGGCATTTTGCAGCCAAGAGGACAACAATGAATATTTTGAACACAGGATATTACTGGCCCACACTCCACAAGGATGCAGGGAAATATACAAGGAAGTGTGATAGGTTCCAGAGGATGGGTTGGCCAACTAAATCTGATGAGATGCCCCTTTACCCCCATGTAGTAATCTACCCATTTGATAAGTGGGATTGATTTGTAGGACCCATTGATCTGCAGATCAAATGGTAAATCCTATATCTTAGTATGCACTGATTATGTAGCCAAATGGGTAGAAGTTAAGGCCATGAAGCATGCAAGAGATAATAAAGTTGTAGAATTCCTTTATGAGAAAATTTTCACATGATATGGGGTTCCAAGTGAGATAATGACTGATCAAGGGGCTCAAGTCACCTCAACCCTTGTTACAACACTCAACGAGTACAACATAAGGCATAGGAAGTCTACTCATTATCACCCGTGCCAACGGTAGCGCGAGGTGACCAATGGTAGCCTGGAAGCTTGGTCACCCGGCAAAAAACAAGTGGGCATCTATGAAAGGATTGGGAAGAAGCATAAGTTATTTGGGCCATTTACCTTCCGGAAAACAACCATGGGATTCCATTTTGGAAGAAGGAAAGAATGGCGATGCCTATTGAATTTGAACATAAGACTTGTGACCGCATCTAGACTTTAGGATGATATTCAGGCAATGTGATAGAATATGCGCCTAATAATTCTGGATGAGATGAGGAAAGCAACCTCAGAGGTAAAACCTCAACTCAAAACAAGGGCAAAGCAGACTACAAGGAGTGCGGCTGGAAGTCTTCCTAATGGTGTTACCAATTACTAATACCTCAAGGATTTTAAGGCCAGTCAACGCCATCGCCTTAGGGTTGTATCATGTGCCAACTTCAAGGAGGAAATTCCTTAAGCAAATAACACTCAAGATGCAACACTAACTTCCCTCAGAAATAAGAAGCGTATCTAAAGGTCCTCTCCTTCAAGCAATTCAAACGTAACTTGTCATAATAAAGACTTCCACTTTTGTGGGATCCCACTTCTTCATTCATTCACCCATCCACCCATCCATCTCCACCTTTCTCTCTCTTCCATCATGCCACCATAACTTCACTTCATTCCATCTCCACCTTCATTAATTGCTCAACTAACCTCTTAAAAGGTGACCGATACTTCCTCAATATTCTTTGCAACAAATATTCCACGAATTCAAGTACGTGTGCATCAATTTGTTACATCTTAATTATCTTTTAGTGCATTTATTTAATTACTATACATTAATTTAGACACTCTCCATAGCATGTAATTATTCCCCGCCCCTATCAAATCGTCATTACTATGTTGCATGTGAGGACACATGTTCGAATTTAGGTTGGGGGGGAAGTGTGAATACCATGTCCACGTATCATTCCATGTTGGTCCATGTCAACAAAGTTTAAATTGAACCAATTTGAATTCTGATTGAGGTGACGGCTCGCATGTGTGACATGACATCAACCACCGCCATTTTTCTTGATCATATCCTTCATTTATTACTCCTTTATTGCCTTCATTGCCTCTGTGATAATCCTAAGTTGCCAAAAAGGTAAAATTTAGACGACATTGACATTGGGAATTCAGCAGCACTATAGGAAGGAGAAATTTGGCTTTCAAATAAAGATTGCAGGAAGGGAAACCTTGCAGAAGTGATTGTTTAATCGTAGGAAGCTAAACAATGGGAGGTGGGTTAATTAGAAATGAACCCACGATTCATGATGTATTACTGCAGGATGCAACTTGCCAGGCCGAGTTCAGAAACTGTGGATGGTTAGATTATTTCCTAAAGCTAAATGGTTATAATGAAGATGTTGCATTGGAATTTGCCCAGACATTGTCTGAAGGAAAAGGCCACAGTAAAAGGGTTGGAGGTAATAGCTATCAAGAGAGGATCAAAGTTACAGGCTGACAGAATACCTTACAACCGTGAGACGCAGGCACACCTAGAGTCAAGTATAGAACTCCGTGACTCTATCGATGTGGACAAGAAAGCAAGAAGAGAACCTCTCTCGCTGAGCCACAAGATAGATGCATAAAGATATCTAACAACAAATGCGATTTAATTAATAAACAAAGAAACTAAAAGATAATGTATCAAATCATAAATATTTAGAATTCACGGTTCACCCGGGTTACATCCACTAAACCCACCATCCAATTTTTTATTATCCAAAGTTAAAAAAAACCTATTACAATCTGCATAATAATCATGCTTTTCTCATACCAGAATCCCCATCCTTAACCCCTTTAACAAGCTTTAAGCCTCCTGCACTAGGCTTTACAAAGTCGTGGGGCCAGGTGTACAGATACCCATGGCTATACAAGATAGCATGATCACGCTACATACCAACAACAAGTAGTTGTTTATACTAAAGTACTTTGTGAAGGTCACAACAGCCTGCACTTCAAACTCTTGAATCATATGAGAAGGGAGAAAAACATGTACAAATGTAAGTATCACCTTTCTTCAATATGGTGGCTAAGACCTGCAAGGTAGGGATAATTTTGTTTCCCACTATTGTCCTGAATTAAATTATTATAGAGAAGTCTCCATGATGTGTCCATGTGACTTGAAAGAATTCTTAGCCATGATCAATTTAGACAGCATTTTACACCTAGGGTTTTTCTGACCTTTAGGGCTAGTAGGAGAGTGAGTTTTGTTGAAACCACTCCTACAGCCTCAACTTCTAGCGCAAGCCCTAGTGTAAACCCTCATGCAACTGAACAAACTATAGAAATTAGTTCTTCTGAGATAGAAAATTCAAAAAAAGAAAGTTCATCTTTAGATTCTGATGATGATGTCCCTCTTGGAATAGTAATTCGAACTAGGGCACAAAAGAAAGAGGCAGAAATGCAGAAGGGAAAAACTAAAAAGCAAACAAAAGTAAAGGAAGTGCCAAGCTCTAAGAAACGAAAGGCTGACACTATTCTTCCTGCAGCCGAAGAGAAACATGAAACATGACAACTCTCCTAGAAAACCAAGACCAACTAGACCAACCGCCAGTATGCCTCTGCAGGGAAGCCCTAGGACTAGAGAAACATCACGGGAGGACACAAAAGCCCCAATGGGGCAGGTGAACGTTGAGGGAAAGGAAATTTTTGAGGAGCAGACCAATATAAGATTGGCAAAGCTTGTTGCCATTGTAGAACAGGTTGAGAGTCAAAAGTATGAGGAGAATCGAGAGCTCCTGCAGCAAGAGCAAGAGAAAGAACAAGAGCCCCTGCAACCAGAATTGGGAGAACAATCAGCACCCTTGTAGTTGGAATTAGCTAAACAATCAGAATCCCTGCAGCTGGGGCCACATGAAGAGAAAGCATCAATGCCATGAAAATTTTTGGTAGTGTATAAGAGCGAATTTGCACCCTAGGTGCAATTCCCCTTTTTGCCTCTATACACTTTAGAAAACCTAAGTCGGAGGCTTAATTCTACACATGTTTTGCATGTCAATGGAGGCATTTCTGTCGAGGACACCCGCGCAGCGCACAAATGTCCTTGTGGCACGGTTACATCCCTGGAAAATTCTTGCAGTTGAGCCAACAGAGGCATTACTCTTCCCATTGGCAGCGAAGTTGTAACGCCTCCTTCGGCCACCCAACCCAAATATGGTCGTTTTCCTTCTCACTCCTTCATAATCAGTCTTTGAACTTGCATTAGAAGGTTGGATGAAAGATTTGAAGAACTCTACACCACTTCAAGCTCTCATACTCTCATTCAAAAGTTCATTTGAATCCACTTCCAAGCATTCCATAGCAACAATATCACACTCCATCACGTCGGTAGAGCGGGTTTGGAACCACCCCATTACAACAGAGGCTTGAGTTCCTCTCATTTCTCCTCCAAGCAGCCTTGAGTGCTCTTGGTGGAGGTGGTAAGCTTCCCTCTCCTCTCTATTATTTGGTTGAGTAGCATAGTACTATTTGTAGTGTTTGTGTTTTTATCACTTCCTTATCTCTTTTCCATTGGTTGTCTGTGGAGGTGGGAACACCTAAATGGGGGTCTGACTGAGGCAAACCCCTATACAGTCACCCCTCAACATTCTCTCTCTTGTTGTGTGTAGGTGTGTGAGCTCTTGGAGGATCAACTAGCAAACGAGTTCATTGGTGAGATTCTCCTCATCTTTATCACTCTTGTCTACCTGCTATACAATCTTAGAGATTACTTGGTTTATTTAGTTCTATCATTTTGGCCTTTTAGTTAGCTTGTTGGGCCATTAGCTAGTTTTTGGTGGCTTGACCTTATCTTTATTGTTGTCTGGTCGTACATACTATAGCGCACTTTCGAGACGCCAGCGCGCCGCACTGTCGTCCGAAGTCTGCGCTTCTGTCTTCGAATAGAGAACTTTCTGAGATGAAGTGTTAAACCTAGAAACCAGCTCACCTAGCCTTTTTTACATTTCGGGTCTATTGAGTAGCTGAGAGGCCCTACGGTCCTTACTATCCTCGCCTCACATACCCTAAACAATACACTTAGATGAGGTAAGTTAGGGAAACCTCACTGCCTTGACTCCTTCGTCAACGGTCTTGCATGCAAGGGTCCCCTCTTACAGGAATACAGCAAGCCCTCTGGATTACACGGCTACAGCCAACTTATGGGAGGAGATGCAAGGAGGAAGAGTAATGGAAAAGGAGAAACACAAAACAAGAAGGAACAAAAAAAGAAAGATGAAGAGATTGAAGAGATTGAAGAGAAGAACATAGAAATTTTGCTTAAAGGAAAAGTGCACAACAGAAAATTTGCACCTCCTCGTATTATGGTGGACTCCTCCAAGGGTCTATGCTCTATATTTGAAGGAGAAGAATCTTTCTTTTAAACTAGCAAGGATTATTTCAGGTTTGAATCCTTCCATTGAGACTCCTCTTGAATTTTTTCAGGCTTATCAAATTGCTCCTCCTAAAATGAAAAATTTGTTGTGTGAATTATATTTACATAATTATAATGTGTCCCAAGATCATAATTGGAATCCATTGTTGTATGTTGGGGATCTCCAATTAAGGGCATTCATGTCTTGGATACATAATGAAATTAGTTGGGGACAACAGTTCAGGACATATAGGAAAATAGAATCCAACACTCCCCTGCCCATCAGGGTTGAATCTAGAAACTCAGGAGACATTTTTAGGGAATGGCACAGATTCTTTTACCGGCCAAGCTATAGTAGTAGGATCCTGTCTAAGAGAGAAGCAGTTTAAAAAGAATATGAGAAGGTAGCAGAAACCACAAGGGAATCTGTAATGGAATATCTTTCACAGAGGTGGAACAGTCTGACTAATGAGTTAAAACAAGTTGAGCCTCACTCTCTGCAGAACTATGTTGCAACATGTAAAAGAGTTGATAGATATATACAAATTGGAAGGTCGAAGGGACAATTTTGGCTTCCATTAACTTTTCAGCTACCTATCCTATTATGGCCAGTGCCAAATTTCAGGTATTACAAGTATGATATAGCTGCAGAAAGGCAAAGATGGAACAGGTTGGACAGCAAGGGTTCTATTGGGACCCTAATTCATACATTGCAAGAACTGATGTAGGATAGCTGACAGTTGCAAATTTTAGGGTATTGACTAAGCAAAAGAACAACCCTTCCTTTGCTGGAGGACCAGCAAAACCTTAGGTTGGGGGGAGTGATGAGTCCAGTTTATGGTTCAATTTTGATAGAGTTTATTATCCATTTGTTGTTGTTGTCATAGACTTTGATACTTGGATGTTGACCTTTTTATGATATTTCTTCAAAACCATAGCCATGGGGCATAAGCTTATTTTTGTAACCTTTAAATGACATTGACATGCTATATGAACTATCTATGTTAATTTTACATGTGGATTAATGAATGTTACTTTAAGATAGTTAAAGATATGCAATTGTTGTGCGTACTAATATTGTTATGCAGATATAATTAGAGCCTACAAAATTGAGGAAGATTCTACCAGCTGGTCATTTGCCATAAAGATCAACAAGGTGATCATTCAAAGGTCAATGGAGGGAAGACTTTCAATGGAGGGAGATTCCTAGTTTAAATCAAAGAATTGTAACTACCTTGTAAATGGTCTTAATAGTTTGTTGAGAGAATATAGGAGCTATTGTTATGCTAGATCTGTGTTAAGGAAAACCGGCTTGACCAGATTCCACGCATGCATAACTTCATCTCCACTTTTTATGCTTTCTCTAAAGTGGTGTCTTCCTAATCTGTTGGAGTTGACCACCTTGCTAGGTAGTTAGTTATTAGTTTTTCTTCCTATAAATAAGACTCGAATGCTCCTTCTCATGAGGTTGATTGATCTAATGATGTACTCACATTCTTAGTTTTTCAGTAATATAGTTATGTTGCTCAATTGTACTCATGCTTTCCAATGAATAAAATGAAGTTATAAGTTTGTGCATCTGAGTTTACATTTTTCTTAGGGGATAATCATTTAAGGGGGTCCACTTGGTGAGCATTCCATCATTTAGTTTAGTTAGTACTTTTTGTTCAGCAATTAGTTAAGAATCTGAAAATTGTTTATTCCTACAGCCACTAGAATTCCATTATGTGATTGTTCCTACAACCAAAGTAGACAGAGTAGTTTCTTGTATGTTTGCTCAGATTTTCATTTATGTCATGTACTTCAGCTTAGTATAGTTATTGGTTGATGCTCAATATTTATGTTATTTCTTTCCAAGCAATTTACTTTCATCATTATGCTTTTTCTTAGTTGTAGAATAAATATGTTTACTTTGGATTCCTAGTGCACATATTGTGCTGACCCATTTCAAGTCTATGTCCCTAGGTTGACAAGTTAAATGCACCTTCGTAATGATTAAGATAGCTATTCAGATTAGATTTTCAATCTCTGAATCACAACTATAAGGGCTTAGTTGTTAAATCATTGTAGGAGACCAACATTGTCTCTAGATTCCTTTTAAGGTGACACATCATCAACATCTGCAGTAGAGGCATGTTGCTTTGGCTTGGATATGCAATCTCGAGCGTAGTGACCATACTTGTCACACCTATAACATTGAATGTGAGAGAGATCCTTCTTCTTCTTTGGTTCTAGAACATAATCTGATTTTTTGTCTCTATTCCTCTTGAAATTGCCTTTTTTCTCCTCTTCCTTTTCTTCTAGAAGCTTGAGTAGCAAGGACATGACTTTCTTCATTATGAGAATTTTTCCCATTTCCTCTTGCTGCCAACCTGGACTCTTCTTGAATACAATCAACTCGAAGATGATCAAACTTGGGCAACTTAGATCTCCCACTAATGCTTTGAATAAAAGGTTCCCAAGATTGAGGAAGACCATTTAGTGTCAACATAACCAGATCTCTATCTTCGACTATGTCTCCAATAGTGCATAGTTGATCTCTCAACTCAGTAATCTTCATGAAGAAGGAGATGACCGAATCTCCTTTAGCCATTTTTATATGATGGAGTTGTTGTCTCAAAGCAAGGGCTTTGTTGGTATTGTTGATCTCATTCAATCCTTATAGAGCCTCAAACATATCTTTGGTTGTCTTCATCTTGGAGATAATCGGCACTAGATGATCCTTTACGGAGTCTATCATGATCTTTCTAGCCTTCGTGCCATTTTTCTTCCATTGATTTTTCTTAGCATCATCGATGGCTCGGGTACATCATTTTTCATGAAATATAGATCATTTTCTTCTAAGGCAATAAGAATTATGAATTTCCAAGAAGTCAAATTTGATGCTCCATCAAGCCTATCTTTGACCTTGACTCTATTCACCATCTTCGATTCTTTGATAGACTGCCCTAGATAAAGAGATGTCTTGACTACTTAAACCCGCTCTGATACTATGTTAGTTTTAGACCAGAAATGTAAATAAGTAGAAATACAACACACTAAACAAAGAACACAGTGAATTACCCTGGGAAAACCCTCCTTGAGGGAGAAAAACCCAGCAAAATATCTCTTATATATTGAAAGAATAAGAGCAGAAATTTGCTTACAATTCAAGCCCTACACAAGGCCGAATACAATGAATAATAGCACATATCCTAGATGCAAAGACATAAATCAATATGTTTCTCCTTGAAATTGATATGCTACTACAAAATGATGATTTGTTGCTACAAGTGTGAACTTCTCCTTAGAAGGTGTGAATTGAATTGGGAATGAATTGATGATCAAATGAGTGGTCTTCCTCTTGCTTATATACAAGTCTAAGCGACCTCTTCTCTAGGTCGGCCCCTTCGGTATGAGAAGTTTACACCTATTACTGCCATGTTTTCATTTTATTTGGATGTTAGATGTTGATATCCTTTCAGTTTGGGAATGGTGAAAGAGATCTTACATTACACAGCTTGGTACATGTTATTGTGGAACAAGGATATGGTTTAATTTGCAAGGTCTCTCCTTGGTCATGGTATTCTTCTTGGATATTTGGTTTCACATGGTTGAGTGTGAAGAACTTGGGAGAGCTATGGAGACTAATGGTGAGAGAGGTATTGCAACATATATGTTTGCAGGATTTGCATATCATTGTATGTTTCCTTCACACTATATTATAGAGGAGTTAGCCACATCCTCTATGCAATACTATAGATAGACTTGATATATTTTCATATTTGACATTACTCATGCAATGGGAGTTTCTAGACATATGTCTGGTTATCTCCTCTATGATATCTTGGTATGTTGGTTACTGATGTGATGATTAGTTTGCATGTTTCATAGGATTGGAATCTACGAGTTATGTAGTTGTGTGGGTCACCCACCCATGTGATTATAGTGGGATGACTCGGATGTGGACTATCTATATCCACAAGATTATTTTAGTGTTTATGTAGAATTGTTAGTTGGCCTTGTTTGTGGTCATTTGTGCATTGGTATGTTGCATTGAGTTAGGAGGATGGATATACAAAGACTTGATTGCAAATTTTGGGTTGGTATGTTAATGGCATGAAGTTTTATCTATGTTTGGTATAATGGTTATCTTGGATGAGTTGCAATTTGTTGTGATTGTTATTTCTGGAGGTATGAGTAAGGCAGCTACTCAGAGCCTTTGTTATCATTTGAGTTTCATGCTTGTGTTCATGTAAAGATTGGTGCAGGTTCTAGTCGTAGTTGATATGTTTCACCTTGGCATGATCTTTTTCCTTCCATAGATGGCATGTTAGAGGATGTAAGGAGTTTTTTTTGCTTGATGGTGGGTTATCATGGTTGCTTTTGTAGGTATCTTATTTCCTTCCAATTTGGGTGCCCAAACTTGAGAAGGTAAATAATACATTAAATGCAATAAATGATGGAAAACTAAGTGACACTTGTTGCCTCTATCCAAGCACCCACTTGAAGAATTCCAACAACCAATTATTTATCATTTATTTTATCTTTTATTATCGCAATCTTGGCGTCCACATGGGGAAAACAATATTTAACATTTATGTTCACAACCCACCTTAACCGCTACCAGTGGACCCATCATCCCTTATGAGTATATTACAAACAATGGCGAGAATTAATATTACAAAATATTTTTCCAATACATCCTAAATGCCCAAAGACACTTTCCAAGGATGTTGGAACCATGATATATGACATAGGATTTACAAGGTGGATAACACCTAATCCTAACATTCTCCCATTTGACATCAACATTGTAAATACACACATAGGAATCTCGTACATGTTTTCCTATGTGTGCATTTACAATGTTGATGTCAAATGGGAGAATGTTAGGATTAGGTGTTATCCACCTTGTAAATCCTATGTCATATATCATGGTTCCAACATCCTCTGAAAGTGCCTCTGGGCACTTAGGATGTATTGGAAAAATATTTTGTAATATTAATTCTCGCCATTGTTTGTAATATACTCATAAGGGGTGATGGGTCCACTAGCAATAGTTAAGGTGGGTTGTGAACATAAATATTAAATATTGTTTTCCCCATGTGGACGCCAAGATTGGGATAATAAAAGATAAAAGAAATGATAAATAAGTGACTATTGGAATTCTCCAAGTGGGTGTTTGGATAGAGGCAACAGGTGTCATTTGGTTTTCCATCATTTGTTGCATTTGATGTATTATTTACCTTCTCAAGTTTGGGCACCCAAATTGGAGGGAAAATATTGGAGCCAAAATAGATGTCCTTTCATATTCCAAAGAGGTAATCCAAAAGTTGGGGACGTTTGGAATGAAGGGTAATCTTTGGGCGCCATGTTTGGTGCTTTAGATGTCTTCGCAAGTCTATAAAATCAGCCACTTGGATGTAAAATTAAGGAGGAAAAGTTGAATGTATTGTTACTCTGCAAGAATAAAGATAGATGCAGGCATAAGGAGGTTTTTCACGAGTACACAAGTGTTGCCATGGTGGAAACAAAGAGGATAATGGAAGTGGTTGTATTGTAATCTCATTTATTTGATGATAATGCATACTTGGCCTCTCTTCTTGGTGGAATTTTTTCTCATAAGAGCTTCACATAAATCTTGTGTTATGTGATGTTCTTGTGTTGTTGATTTGTGTCTCATTGCTACTATCTCATGCAGATGATATTCTTTATTTATTGTTATTATAAGTTCACATAAGGTAGTGTTTATAAGCATGTCAAGTTGATCATTTTTTTGGCATCATAAAGAAGATTGATTTAATCATGGTATTTCCATATTAAAGAAACTTAATTATCAAATTTGCATATAAGTTTCAAATTTTCATGTTGTTGTCCAAACCTTACAACTCATCTATTGAAATCATTTTTGGATAGAGATTGAATTTCCCAACAATCGATATTGAACCTATTTATTTATCATTATCATAGTCATCAAAATCTCTATATTAAACCTAACTTTGAAGTTGTCATACAACTTCACAACATATATAAGCAAACTTTAAAAAATGAGAACATAGAGAAGAAACAAGCCAAGCAGGCTAGCAAAGAGATTCAATGTCACTCAAGCCGTTAAAAGGTCCAAGTATCCAACAATCTCTCCTCCACCTAGGATACTGAGGAAGGATGAGGGCCTCTACACGCAAAATTTTCCCAGTCAAATCTCTATAATGGCTTACAATTGGCCTAATAAGAAGAGGTGTTGTCTTTCAAGCTCAACCGCACTAAGTAAATAAAACGATGTTTTAAACCACAAATGACTAATCGATAAAAGAACAAAAAAGAAAGCGAGATATATTAGTGAAAAAATGGAGAAAAAAACATGCAACTCAAAACCCTTGCCGTACCATTCCTGGTCCATTGAAATTCTTTGGTTGGTTGCTATGTGGATCACTTATACGATTCATGTCTCAAACATTCAAATGATAGATATGTACTACAAATTAAGAAAAAAATATTTGTTGTGCTTTATAGCCCATGCTGTAAATTCCTACTGAAGAGGTAGGACCTTGGCAGTATGTAATTATAATTTTAAGGACTCTCATTGTATAAAATTATTGCTGTTATATTTATTTTAAATGCATGTTGACAACATTAAGAAATCATGTTTAGTCATTGCCCTAGTTTTGGCTTCGCGAGTCTAGTTCGTAACACCTATGTGAGATCAAAATTTAACTAACTATATACAAATTTAAATTAATTATATAAACCGATATGGAGAAGTAATTTTAAATTTAAATTTATATTAACATGATTTTAAAATTTATTTATTTTTTAAATAAGCACTAAATTTATGCACATCGTAGTAACACTTGTGTTGAAACTTGAAGCCAGAGAGCCGATGGAAGAAAATAACATTGTCTCGTGTTTTTTTTATATTCCACTAAAAAGTCATTTATTGGGGGATTATTTTCAAAGTTTTAGACGCCTGCCAGTAAACTTTTTAATTAAATTGAGTTTATCTCCCAGTGGGAGGACGTGATAAGCTTGGAAGTCAACAGGGAAAGGAGGAAGAAAGTGTGCATGTACAAGAAAGATAAGTCTCTTTGTTCTCACAGGGGCCTTATGCATAAGTTAAGCATGTTGCTACTCGAAACCGTAAAGACCGACGTATATAAAGATAATGCATTTCATTAATAACAAAGATAGAGGCCAATGATTTCAAATCGGACAGCTTTTCCAAAACAAATATTTCATAAATCTCCATTCCAATTTATTTCTATTCTCATGACATTTGACAATTAGTTTCAACTTCTATTGCTTCTTTCATCTTTCCTACAAACAACAATTAGCCAAAGAAATGATTATAATAAAAAGCTCATTAATAACCCTTGCCAGTTATCAACTTAATGTAATATTAACAAATTATGCCAATTTACTAAAAAGGGCCCTTAGCAGAGCTGGACAATTGCCAAACCCTGTAAACAGAAAGGGAAGCTCTGCGGATAAACTATACCCCTGTATAGACTACAAAAGACTATCCACCATGTTTACATGCAAAGAATTAAATGAGGTTTCATGCATGCATATGCTGTTGTGGTTAGTAGCTCTGGCTTCAGAATTACAGAATACATCGGATCGAGGAATTCAAAGCATTATTTGAAATTTTCATAATGAGACAAAAATGTGTTAAGTTGTTGCCTATTGTACAGAAATATATGAACCAAGAGTTCATAGTTTTATGCTTTGAAATCCAAGAGGATAATACATCAGGCTCAAAGTATAAGAAAACTTATACATTGAGTTGGACCAATCAACGACGAGGGGCTGGCATTTCTTGCTTTTTCACTTTAGAGTCTGATTTTACCATGCTGCACACCAGAAAATAGAAATATATCGTGCAATATAAGAAGTTCCATAGTCAGCCAACTCTTGAAAGAAACAGTATTATTACAACTAAAGTCTTGATGTAAGTAGCCCAAGTGGATATGCAATTAAGTAGGTACATCACATATTACATATCTATAATGCCAACAGGAAGCTTGTCCAGCATATTAATGGGGAAAAACATCAAAAGTTTGTATGAACAAACCAATATCCAAATCTTCATCATAATCATGATCTATAAATTTGTAAGGTGGTTTCCTATCACCTCGAAAGTCTTAAGATACAGTGACAAGCAACTACATTTGAATTTGAGGAGTTAATTAAACATGAATATCTAAACAGAGATAACAAAAAAAGGCAAACATAATATGAATTTCTTCTGAGCAAAATGTCCTTATGCAGCATAAGTATGATATGATACTTGAGCATTAAACAGAGATATGAGAAAAAGAATTATTTTAATGGCTTAACCACTAAGAACCTCGACACTTTCGATGATCTTCTCTTAAAGCTTATTCAAAATATGTAGCACATCTGACAATCACCTATCAATGAGCTACATTGCACTTACCATACATATACATCACTTAAGCCTGTTAATGGAAAATACCCTTAGAAATAATTTGGTCTTTTGCTCATTTTTAGAAGTCCTATAGAATAACAATAACCATTTCTAACAATCATAGAAAAGTTTTGAAATTACCAGAGTATCAGAAATACCTACCGTTACTCCACAAGACATTATGGAATAACAAAAAAATTCTGAAAATCCTAAAAAATAGTTAAAAACTTAGCAGAGTATTCTAAAAATTATAAATGATCCACAAGTATTCAGGTCACATGCGATCCTGCTCACCCTAAAACATGGTTGTTCAAATTTTGATTTTTGCTCTGAATTGTGTGTGTTTTCAAGTTCTTTTTGTCCTTTTGGCTGGGAGCATAACTCTCTTGCAGGATGTGGCCTTTTGCTTCATCCTTGAATGATGTAACTATTATCACTTAGAAGTGCACCCTTACTGAGTTGCAAAATTCAGCCTACCAGTAAAACATGGGAACCATCACCTCCGGGGAAGGGGTTTTTTCTATAAAGAGGCATCTTGTCTCTTGTTTTAGGAGTTAGAAATTTTGTAACACATAGACCTTAGCATGTTCTTGAAGGAATGATAGACTAAATACATAGAACTGTGCCTTGTTTTGCCTTTAGTATGTGTTTATCTCTGTTATTGTTGGAATCCATACTCTATATCTATATGAGGTGTTTCACAAATTGTGAAACGTTTCTCTTCAGCTTTTATTATTTCAGTTAAAATAGCATGTTTAATACTCTTTTGGATGTCTGTTAAACTGTTTTGATTAAAACTGTATTATGCCATATCAGGATTGAAATGTTGTAAAAGCTTGGCGCATTGCCTTAGAATAGTTTGTTTTATGCACTGTTTTTCATCTTCTCTTCCTTTTCTTCCCCCTGTAAATGAAACAAAGAGCCGGCTTCTACAATCCCGGAGGTTGTTCTGCAAAGCGCATCTTAGTCCTCCATTTGCAGAACTTCCCATAAACTGTTATCTCCTAAGCGCCAGCATTAGAGATCAACAGTAACTTCTGCCAAAAATGCATCAACTCATTACTCCTACATGGCATTTTCCGCCAAACATCCCTAACATGTTCGCTGGGGTCTGCCTGATCTGGCTCTCAGCCTTTTATGCTGGTGTATCAGTAAGGTGTCCTGACAGTTTTAATGCTGGAAGACTTTAGTAAAGTCATGGGATTTTAAATGCTGCAATTCTGGCTGGCAGTTACTATTGCTACAGTTATTGACTGGCACCTTTTCCTTTTTGTTGGGCAATCCAAGGTGGTCATAAGTGTTAATGGCAGGCATTTCCTTCACTCAACTATTCATTGCAGCTTTTATAACTGACATCTATTTCACTTGCCCATTCTTGATCATATGAATTACTAGCTGACAGCAGTTTCTTATTGCTGGGTGGAAGCTTAACTATTTTGGGCGGATCTTTGCTATAAAATAATAAAATTAAACACATGTATGTGAAACAAATGGGCCAGGAGACAAGAACAGAAAAACAGGGGTCATGGAAGTGTAATGTCCCCTTCTCAGCAGTGATCGTTGCAGTTGACCGTTGGCCTATTCCGGAGACCCGTAGGCTGTGCGGATGGTGAAATTGGGGTTTCCCAGTTTTGAGGAGGTTGTTGCTTGGAGTTTGGGTTTCTGACTGCGGATTCTTTCTGGGTTTTCAGAGAGCTTCGCAGTGGTGTGTTCAGTTTGGCATTCCGGGCAACTTCGCGAATTTACTATTTTTAGTAAATTCTATTTCTGGCAGTGGACAGTTTGGGTTCAGTTCAGTTGGATCACTTCTTCAGTTGTTTCAGCTGGCACTTCAGTTCTTGGCCTTGGGCGCATTTTTCTTGGAGAGATAAGTATTTTCATTATAATATTATTATTTTAATATTATACCCCTTGCCTAGCAGTGCAACTTTAAGTTGTTTTTTAAAGGGGAACTTTGAGGGTCATGGCGTCATAAGGAGATTAATTATAATTTTAAAATGTCAAATATTGAGACAAGTAAAGTGGGACGCCCTTTTGAGAAGATTGTTTTATTTTAAAAAGTGAAATGTTTTATTGATGAAAATGGACGCCATCTTTTGGAGGGAAAAGGTGAATTTGAAATTAGGGTTTGGGCGCCCTCTGGAAGCTTCTAGATGTTTCTCTCTCTCGTCTATATAATCAAGCCTCGGCTCTTCATTTGGCATCTTCTGTCTACTACACCGTTATGCTGCTGGATTGATTTCAGGCACTCGCTTCGAGGAAAGCACACCTCCTAGCATTGGCTCATCTTCTTGCTTGAAAGATAGCAACTAGTTGAGAGGTTAGCTTGTAGTTGAGTTGTTTTCACATTTCAGTTGAGTGGTTTGCATTTTGGAGTTATAGTTTGTGTTTTTGTCATATTTCTGATGTTGCTGAATGTCATTGAAGAATGTAAGAATTGCTCACAAGTCAGAAAATAAAAATGTTATCATTCTGAGTATTGCATCTATCTGATTGCCAATAAAGGGCGACCTTTCTAGCTAGCTTTCAGATTTTAATTGTGTGTCTTTATTTTTATTGAGCAAAATCGCCCTTGCAGCTGGGCCGTACCATTTAGGGGGGTGTCTTGGGATGTGTGCAAATCAATAAGAGTTGTTTAGTGTGGTTTTGAGCTTTCAATTTGGGCGCCATCATCACATAAGCATTTTGCACTTCGTTTGATGTCAATAGGATGTGATTTGAGCAAGATATGAACGATTAAGTGGATATTATGTTGCAGATTTCACCCATTTGATGTGCAGGTCTGACAGATCAGAACTAAGAGAATTGTCTCTTGGTTAGTGCGTGAGCTTTGAAAGTTGTATTCTACCTTTGGAAACATTCTACATATTTGCAGCAGTGAATAATTGACATTACTCTTGTTTTAAATGATCTTTCTGATATCTTGTAAGCTGTTAGTAGTACTATCAGCAATTCATCTTTATCTTGCAAATTGAGTTATTGTACATCCCCACTGAATAAGTGGAAGAGGCTGGCTTGCCGCCTATTTACTGGTTTTTGCTTTGTAATTTCCTAAGACTCCGCCATATGGTCGCCTCTTATCCATCACGGATTGAGTAGCACATACTTGGTGTTGAGCTATTTTCAGTATTGCATTAGTTAGGGATCCTCTGACCGAATGCTCGTCGTTCACCGGCGCATCTCGTGGTTAGAGTTCTTATTCAGCAATTTCCTTTGAGATCCTCTGACCAATGCTCACACCTTGCCCACATCGGGATCTTGGTGTACATTCTGGTTAGAGTTACTTTCCGCATCGTTTTGGTTTATGCTAACCTTAACGGGTGCGTGTTGCATTGTAATTGTTATTAAAAAATCAAAAAAATGGCCCGGTTCATTACAGTGGTATCAGAGCCATGATTCTGCCAACCTGTGCCCCAGTGATTCAGTGGTCAGATTGAGTGACAGTGATTGCAGATACTTCACCAGAGGTCAGGGCCGAAGACCAGATACACTTCAGTGCCAGAAGCAGATACTTGTCAGAAGGCTTTGAGAGAAACAGGAATAGCAGTGGATACGGGTAAAACAGTTGAGAACATGTCAGACAATCTTAGGACAGCCATGGAAGAGAAGGACGCAAGGATGGAAAAGAAGTTTGATGGAATGATTGAGATGATGTCTCGATTACTTGCTAAAATGGATCAGCAAGCTTCTCAGAACCATACTCCGAATCAAAACCATGCTACAGGAGAAAGCAGTGGTGTCAATGGAAACAATGGGAATAATGGGAACAATGGAAGCAATGGGAACAATGGGAACAATGGTAATGGAGGCAGCAGAACTATTGGACAGCATGATACCATCTCTAGCGGATCAGCCTCTAGACCGCTTTTCCCTACATTCACTCCAAGGGACGAACATCAAGTTGAAGCTACCGTTCCTTTGGTAGACGATGCTAGGCAAGCCTACATGGAGTACTCCACCCTACCACCTGATCTTAGGGACCAATGGTCCTTTGATCAATTCTTGAATCAGAGAAACAGAAGACACGGAGGAAGAGTTGATAACCGAGCTTATATGGCTCCTAGAACAGATTTTCATCAAGCCTTAGGGAAGGTAACATTGGCTCACTTCGATGGAAGTGATAAGTGTTCAGCAAGATCGTGGGTTCAGAAGTTAGACAACTACCTATCACTTCGTCCCATGCCAGAAGAAGATGCCATCAAATTTGCAACACTTCATTTGGAGGGAGCTGCCCATGAATGGTGGTACCATGGTTTGGTCACTCTTGGCCATAACCTTATTCGAACCTATGGAGAATTCACCAACAAGCTGATTGAAAGGTTCGACACTAAGGATCCTGAAGTAAGATTTCGCGAGCTTGCACAACTCAAGCAGCATGGCTCCTTGGATTCTTACATTGCTGATTTCCAGAGACTTTCTGTGATGGTGCCCAACATCACCGAAAGAAGATTGGTTGTGTTGTTTTCTGAAGGTTTGGTTGAACCCTTGAAAGGGTGGGTTAAAGCTTTCGATCCACCAAGTCTTGATGAGGCAATCAAGAAGGCTCGTAGTATGGAGTTATCAGCCCCTAGGCCTAAATTTCCGCCTAAGCCTTTTGGCCATAAGAAGGATAAGGATAAAAGACATTCTTCTAATCAGCACAAGAAGTTCCCACCTAAATTGACTGAAGAGCAACGTGAACAGCTCAGAAAGGAGGGCAAGTGTTACACATGTTTAGAGCCTTGGACTAAAGGCCATAGATGTCCTGGAAGAGGGCGTTATAATCAAATGGGGACCTATTCTGATTATGAATCAGCATCTGATATGTCTGATCAGCAGTCTTATTTTGGGGACAGCGAGGATGAAAGAGCCACAGAAGAGTCCGATCATGAGCAAGGAGTTGGGGGCCCTATTGCCCAACTCTCTAGTTTCCAAAAGAACGAATCTTTCAAGGTTCGTGGTGGAGTTGGAGGCCATCGTATTGTTGCATTAATTGATACTGGTGCAACGCATAACTTCATTGATGAAGGTGTGGTTGCAAAGAGAGGTCTCAAAACTGAAGAATTTGAAGGCTTCAAAGTCATGGTGGCTGATGGGTTTCACATTTCCTGCACACGAAGAGTTCCTAACATGTCCTTGCAGTTGGGAAACTATGAAGTCAAAGATGACTTCTATGTGGTTACTATTGGTGACACAGATGCAGTTTTGGGCATACAATGGTTACGTTCACTTGGTGAAATCTCTCTCAACCTACAAACAATGGAGCTCAAGTTCCAATCTGATGGCAAGAGAGTTGTTTTGAGAGGAATGTCTAATGGTGGTCCTCGTATAGTTTCTTTCAAAAGGATGGAAAGGCTGATTAGACATGACCAAGTGGAGTGGGCTGCGGAATGCATGGTTCTTCCTGCCAGTCCAGTTGAGACCAAGAGGGAATATCCTCCTGATATTCAATCCATACTCACCAAAAGGAGTAAGGTGTTTGCTGATCTACCACCTGGGCCACCACCAGAAAGAGGTGCTGAGCATGTTATTGAACTTAAGGAAGGGGCCAAACCAGTCATTACAACACCGTATAGATATCCTAAGAAGCAGAAGGACGAAATTGAGAAGAACATAAGAGAACTCCTGGAGATGGGCTTCATTCGCCCTAGCAAGAGTCCCTTTGCTTCAGCTGTGGTTCTTGTGAAGAAGAAAGACGGCACCATCCGCATGTGTGTGGATTATCGTGCCTTGAATCAAAGCACAATAAAAAATCGGTATCCTATTCCTCGGATCGATGAGCTCATTGATGAGCTACATGGTGCTAAATTCTTCTCCAAAATTGATTTGAGATCGGGTTACTATCAAATCCGGATGAGGGGCTCAGATGTTGAGAAGACGGCATTCAGATGCCACTATGGTCATTTCGAGTTCCTAGTCATGCCCTTTGGCTTGACTAATGCTCCAGCCACCTTCCAGTCTTGCATGAACAGAGTCTTCCAGAAGCAGTTGAGGAAATTTGTGTTAATTTTCTTTGATGATATTCTCATCTTCAGCAAGACGTGGGAAGAACACCTCAAGCACTTGGAGGAAGTGCTTAGCATTCTTGAATCAGAAAGTTTGTTTGCAAAAGAGTCCAAATGTGAATTTGGAATGAAGGAGCTGCTCTACCTTGGCCATATAATCAGCGCTGAAGGGTGAAGGTTGATCCAGAAAAGATCAAGGCTATAGTAGATTGGCCACCTCCAGAAAATCTGACTCATTTGAAGGGATTCTTGGGTCTTTGTGGCTTCTACAGAAGGTTCGTAAAGGGGTATTCTCAAAGTGCTGCTCCTCTTACTGACCTCACTAAAAAGGGGGCTTTCATGTGGTCAGAAAAAGCTCAAAGTGTGTTTGATAAGTTCAAGAAAATCATGAGTTCTTGTCCTGTATTGGCCATACCAGATTTCTCCAAACCCTTCGAGTTACAGTGTGATGCATCAGGGGAAGGTATTGGGGCTGTTTTGATGCAAGAGAAGCATCCAATTGTATTTGAAAGCAGAAAATTAAGAGGGGTTGAAAGGACCTACTCTATCTACGACAAAGAAATGCTTGCAATCATGCATGCATTAGCCAAGTTCAGACAATATCTGGTGGGAAGTAAATTCGTGGTCAAGACTGATCACAACAGTCTCAAGCACTTTATGCATCAGAAGGATTTGAATGAGAGACAGCAGAAGTGGGTGAGTAAGCTACAAGCTTACGATTTTGATATTGAGTATGTCAAAGGGAAGAATAACGTTGTGGCTGATGCCTTGTCTAGAAGGCCTCACTTGAGCTCATTGTGTGAGCTTAATGCTGATTGGAAGGAGTTGTTGCTTGCTGATTATGCCAAAAATCAGTTTGCAACCAGCGTTATTGAAGGTACTTTTCATGATGAAAGGTACAAGGTAGTTGATGGGTTGATCCACTACAAGGGAAGAATCTTCTTGGTGGCTGATTCTAAACTTAAGAAGAAGATTTTGGTGACTTTCCATGACAGTCCACTTGCTGGTCATCAAGGGTACTTCAAGACATACAAGCAGATTCGAGAGAGATTCTCTTGGAAGGGGTTGAAGGATGATGTTCAGCGTCACATCAAGGAGTGTAGTACTTGTCAAATGAATAAAAATGAGCACTCTCTTCCAGCTGGTCTACTGCAGCCACTTCCCATTCCAAATCAAAAATGGGAGAGTATCTCTATGGATTTCATCACCGGGTTGCCTAGGGCTCAAGGCAAAGACTGTATTTATGTTGTAGTGGACAGATTGACCAAATTCTCTCATTTCTTTGCCATCACAAGCACATTTACAGCAGCTCAAGTTGCAGATTTGTTCTTCCATGAAGTGTTTAGACTGCATGGGTTGCCTAAAAATATTGTGAGTGATAGGGACAGCAAGTTCCTAAGCACCTTTTGGCAGGAAATTTTTAGGATGAGTGGTACCGTGCTTACTCCAAGCACTAGCTATCACCCACAAACGGATGGTCAAACGGAGATTGTGAACAAATGCTTGGAGGGCTACCTCAGAAATTATGTCTCAGAACAGCAAAGAGCATGGGTAAAATGGCTCCACTTGGGAGAATATTGCTACAATTCATCTTTCCACATGTCAATAAAGATGTCTCCATTCATGGCCCTCTATGGTTACGAGGCTCCAAGCTTTGCTGATTTGGTGTTTGGCGATAGCAAAGCTCCCCAAGCCAAGGATTGGTTGCAGCAGAGCCAAGATGTTTTGAAATCCTTGAAGGACAACCTTCAAATGGCACAAAATCAGCAAAAGATGTACGCTGATCAGCAGCGTGTTGAGCGCTCATTTGAGGTTGGTGACATGGTATATCTTCGGCTTCAGCCCTACAGACAGTCCACACTTAAGAAGAGTGGAGCTGAGAAGCTGAAACCACGCTTCTATGGACCATTCAAAGTTGTTAGGAAGGTTGGAGCGGTGGCCTATGAGTTGGAACTACCTTTGAGTAGTAAGGTCCACAATGTCTTCCATGTGTCTCGCCTCAAAAAGGCACTTGGACACAACGTTGTGGCTTCATCACAGTTACCTCCTTTGGATGAAGAAGGGCAGTTGACTTTGGTTCCAGAACAGATTATTGATTTCAGAGAGCGTTCCTTGAGGAGGAGAACAATCAAAGAGTATTTGGTAAAGTGGAAGAATTTACCATTGGAGGATGCTACTTGGGAGGATGAGGAGATTCTACAGCATCCAGACTTGCGATTGCTTGAGGGCAAGCAATCTTGGGGAGGGCGGACTGTAATGTCCCCTTCTCAGCAGTGATCGTTTCTGTTGACCGTTGGCCTATTCCGGAGACCCGTAGGCTGTGCGGATGGTGAAATTAGGGTTTCCAGTTTTGAGGAGGTTGTTGCTTGGAGTTTGGGTTTCTGATTGCGGATTCTTTCTGGGTTTTCAGAGAGCTTCGCAGTGGTGTGTTCAGTTTGGCATTCCGGGCAACTTCGCGAATTTACTATTTTTAGTAAATTCTATTTTTGGCAGTGGACAGTTTGGGTTCAGTTCAGTTGGATCACTTCTTCAGTTGTTTCAGCTGGCACCTCAGTTCTTGGCCTTGGGCGCATTTTTCTTGGAGAGATAAGTATTTTCATTATAATATTATTATTTTAATATTATACCACTTGCCTAGCAGTGCAACTTTAAGTTGTTTTTTAAAAGGGGAACTTTGAGGGTCATGGCATCATAAGGAGATTAATTATAATTTTAAAATGTCAAATATTGAGACAAGTAAAGTGGGACGCCCTTTTGAGAAGATTGTTTTATTTTAAAAAGTGAAATGTTTTATTGATGAAAATGGACGCCATCTTTTGGAGGGAAAAGGTGAATTTGAAATTAGGGTTTGGGCGCCCTCTGGAAGCTTCTAGATGTTTCTCTCTCTCGTCTATATAATCAGGCCTCAGCTCTTCATTTGGCATCTTCTGTCTACTACACCGTTATGCTGCTGGATTGATTTCAGGCACTCGCTTCGAGGAAAGCACACCTCCTAGCATTGGCTCATCTTCTTGCTTGAAAGATAGCAACTAGTTGAGAGGTTAGCTTGTAGTTGAGTTGTTTTCACATTTCAGTTGAGTGGTTTGCATTTTGGAGTTCTAGTTTGTGTTTTTGTCATATTTCTGATGTTGCTGAATGTCATTGAAGAATGTAAGAATTGCTCACAAGTCAGAAAATAAAAATGTTATCATTCTGGGTATTGCATCTATCTGATTGCCAATAAAGGGCGACCTTTCTAGCTAACTTTCAGATTTTAATTGTGTGTCTTTATTTTTATTGAGCAAAATCGCCCTTGCAGCTGGGCCGTACCATTTAGGGGTGTCTTGGGATGTGTGCAAATCAATAAGAGTTGTTTAGTGTGGTTTTGAGCTTTCAATTTGGGCGCCATCATCACATAAGCATTCTGCACTTCGTTTGATGTCAATAGGATGTGATTTGAGCAAGATATGAACAATTAAGTGGATATTATGTTGCAGATTTCACCCATTTGATGTGCAGGTCTGACAGATCAGAACTAAGAGAATTGTCTCTTGGTTAGTGCGTGAGCTTTGAAAGTTGTATTCTACCTTTGGAAACATTCTACATATTTGCAGCAGTGAATAATTGACATTACTCTTGTTTTAAATGATCTTTCTGATATCTTGTAAGCTGTTAGTAGTACTATCAGCAATTCATCTTTATCTTGCAAATTGAGTTATTGTACATCCCCACTGAATAAGTGGAAGAGGCTGGCTTGCCGCCTATTTACTGGTTTTTGCTTTGTAATTTCCTAAGACTCCGCCATATGGTCGCCTCTTATCCATCACGGATTGAGTAGCACATACTTGGTGTTGAGCTATTTTCAGTATTGCATTAGTTAGGGATCCTCTGACCGAATGCTCGTCGTTCACCGGCGCATCTCGTGGTTAGAGTTCTTATTCAGCAATTTCCTTTGAGATCCTCTGACCAATGCTCACACCTTGCCCACATCGGGATCCTGGTGTACATTCTGGTTAGAGTTACTTTCCGCATCGTTTTGGTTTATGCTAACCTTAACGGGTGCGTGTTGCATTGTAATTGTTATTAAAAAATCAAAAAAAATTGGTCCGGTTCATTACAGGAAGGTGAAGAATCTGAGAAGTATCTTTTTTGCTGGCCTGTATTGACTGTCCAGGCTGAGGTTTAAGAGAACTCTAAAATTATTGTGTTGTCTTGTTGCTAGGCTGTGTGCCTATGAGTAAATTGTAATGTTAACTCTGAGCATTATTCCTGTTGCATTTATGAGATTTTTTTTGTGGGGAGCTGCTAGAGTCAGCTGCCTTTCACTAGGCACTCAATTCTTATCTGCATCAAGTGGTATTAGAGCTGGTTAGCTCACTGGGCCACTGAAGTGTCCAGAAGAGTCAATATTGAAAGTTTTAAAAATTTGTTGCAGGTGTTAGGATCGTAAGACTGCAAAGAACTACAGTGGAAAACATGGCTCATAAAAGCAGACCAAAGTACCAAACGGTCAAAGAAATGCTAAGGGTGATGGCAGTTAGATTGGAAGCAAAAAGAGGCAACACAAAGAAGAGGTGTGTGTATTGAAGACATGAGTGAACATAAAAAGGAAGAAGTGGTAAGCAAAGGAGGAGGAATGGAAGACTACATAAATAAACCATTATTGAAAGCTATGTCACGCATACGAAATAGACTGTAGGATGGAAACTTCATGCTACAATGGGAAACTAAATTCTAAAGAGCTCATAAACTAGATTTCAGAACTAAAAAAATATTTTGATTTTGAGTCAATGCAAGACAAAAGGGTAAGATTTGTGAGTACTAAATTGAAGGATCATGCATACCTGTTGTAGGATCATGTGGAGATAGATGGACAGAGAAGAGTAAAGAAGAAGATTTGATCATGGAACTGACTAGTTGCAAAATTGAAAGCAAAATTCTTACCAGTATACTACCAACTGAATTTACTAAAGCAATTACAGAATTTACAGCAGAGGAAGATGAATGTCAAAGCCTACTTAGAAGAGTTCTAAAAGCTCAATATATGAGTCAATCATATAGAAGACAACAAGGAAAAGATTGCAAGGTACATCTAAAGGATCCAAAGGTCAATCCAAGATGAGTTTAGCATGATCAAAGTAAAATCGGTGGAGACAGCTTTTCTATGCCTTAGATAGAAGAGAAATTGGCCAGACAGTAGCAAAACAACTCAAAAGAAGAGGACAACTTAGTGATGATAAAGAAACAGACAAACAAGTGGGAATCTAGCACTTTTGAAAATGAAAATTTCAATCAAGACACAAGTGAAAGGAAAAATTCCTTAAGAGGAAAAGGATAATGTGGAAGAGGAAGACTTACAGTAATCACCTATCACACATGGGGAGGTTGGTCATAGAGCCTTCAAATGTCCACAATTACCATAGGACCATGGCAAAACAAGTGTGGCAAGAAATCACATTACCCAAGCTGATGAGAAGTGTAGCATCACCCCAACATACAAAAGAATTGCCAAGCCAAATCTCTCATGATGAAGAGAATGTTGTTAAAACAAAAAATGGAAGAGCATAAGCTCACATGCAGGAATAATTTATTCAGAACCATATACAATTCTAGAAAAATTGTTGCAATGTTGTTGTTGACAGTGGAAGCACGAACAACTCGATGTCCAAGGAGATAGTGGAGATGCTCAAGTTAAAGAGGATTAAACATCCCAAGGCATACAAGGTCTTATGATTACAGAAGGAGCATCAACTCCTAGTAAATCAGCAATGTTTAATAGATTTTCACATTGATGCATATAAGATTGTGGTCCCATGGAGGGGGGCTTCCTAAAATATCTCAGCAGGTGTTGCTAAGAATTTTTAAGAGCTTTTATAAGCATAGGGTACCATGGACATTTTAATACTGGGCAAACTTAAAATTTTAAGCTCCAAAATTTTGGGAAGCTAGTGGTCTCATGATTCTATTTTAGTAACAAGGAATGTTAAATTTATAATTATATAGCTAAATCTAAAAGATTATTGGCAAGAATATAAAAATTACAAATGAATTGTGCCAGTAAAATTTTAGGAAACGAGTGAAGGAAACTTTCAGCCCCACTCCAAAGACACCCACTTAAATCTAAAGTCTTAAATGTTGGAGCTCCCATTTTCTTGCACAAGAGTATTTTATCATGTAGCATTATTTTCTTCTTCTAATGGAACCCCCTACTCCATAAAAATATTTCCTATAGTGGCTCCATGGGAGCCTTTACTAAGAATTAAGTATTGTGTGATATTATGTCCATGGATGGTTGCCAAGTCTTGTTGAGTAGACCATGGCAACACGATGGGAGACTTGTGCATGATGGAAAGAATGAACACCCCCACAATTGTACAAGTTGGAAAAAATTTATATTGAGCCCATTGAAGAATAGGGGAGAGGAAGTGGACAGCAGTTGAAAGGTATGTTGGATTTCTAGAAAGCAGTTTTTAAAAGACATATAGGAAGAAAGGCATGTTATGCTTTTACTCTTGAGCTTACGTAAGTTAAGACGGATAGGGAAGATGAAATTCTACGCAAAGTGAAGAAATTATTGGAAGAATATGTTGTAATTCTTTCATAGGAATTGTTGAATGGGTCACCACCCATAAAGAGTATCAGTCATCACATGGATTTGATTCCTAAAGCACACTTACCAAACAAGGTAGTATACAAGATGACACAAATAGAGAATGAGAAAGTAAACGGGCAGGTCCAAAAGTTGTTAGATAGGTTCGATAACGGGGTGCTTGAGCCCATGTGCAATACCAACAATATTACCACCCAAAAAGAATGACAGATGGCATATGTGCATGGATTCATGAGCCATCAATGAAGTACCAATTTCCATTACCTTGAATGGATGACTTGATGGACTGAAGAAGTAGAGCCAAATATTTCACAAAAATTGACTTCAAAAGTGGGTTATCATCAAATTCGGTTAGATATAAGGATGAATGGAAGACCACATTCAAGACAAAGGATGGGTTGTACAAGTGACTAGTTGTGCCATTTGGATTGACTGATGTACTGAGCACCTTCACAACATTGGTGAATGAAGTATTGAAGCACTTTCTTGGTAAATTTGTGATTGCTTATTTAGATACAATTTTGATTTTCAATAAAATAATGCAGAAACATTTGAAGCATTTGAGGTTAGTCTTGCAAAGATTAAAAGAAGAAAGTTGCTGATCAATTTGAAGTGCAGTTTTATGAAGAACAAACTAATGTATTTAGGAGTTGTCATTTCCCAAGGGGTTTGAAAATGCATCCAACAAAGGTGAGAGCCATCGTAGGGTGGCCATCTCCAAAAAGTACATTCAAGGCAAGAAATTTCCATGATTTAACAAGCTTCTATAAAAAAATTTAAAAACTGGCAATTGCACAATATTCAATGAGCAACAGAATAGCCAATAGGCACAGACCGTAAAGTTCTCCCCGCCGGCAGCTCCATTTCCTTGTGTTCAACATTTCCTCAACTATTAATTTGTATAAGTGTTTTATTAAATCTAAACAAGTCTCACTAAAATTATTGTTAATGTATAAATAAAATTTGAAGTTAAACCAAATTTAAATATTCTTTATATAAAATAAAATATTATAATAGAATCAAATCTTTATTTATTGCATTTTATTTAATAAACTAATATATAATATATTATTTACTTGAGTATTTTTAATGTATAATTAACATATAATAAAATTTAAAATAAAAAATTCTACATATATGAAAGAGAATTTGAGAATAATAACTATTATTGTTATGCTCTCTCATCCTTGAATCACGGAGTGTGATTCTTGATGCAAAAATTCTCACACAATCTAATCCAGAAAATTGGCTTATAGAACATTTGGGATTGTGGAAACTTTGATATCATTAGCTATTATACTATCAACTAAATATTAATATTTAAAAAATCACAGCAATTCATAAATAATTTTTATAAAATATATTTCTCTAATAATAGTTTGACATTTTAATTTTGACTAAGTAAAATTTTTTTATCAATAATAATTTTTGATAATCAAATCTTAAAATCTGATCAAGCTAAAGTATTTCATATTTTTAATTCTCTAATGATAATTTAAAAAAATATATTTATGTTATATCCCAAAAGACTAATAGAAAAAATATATTATTATTTTTTAAATCAATCCATAATAAAAACTTAAATCCTTTCCCAAAAAACAAAAAAGCATTATCTTATAAACCAATTATATCCACTACCGCATAAACCATTGTATCCATAAAATTCCTCCAATTAGATGTGCATCCTCCCCCACCAAGTTTGGCAGCCATTCCCCGCCAACTTTGTCGGGGCTTCTAAACTGTGCCCTAAATTTCTACAGTTTAAACGTGGATGCAAAGCAGCCGGGCGGGTCTCACCGCCACCCTTCCACCCCTTAACCCCGGTAGTCGGCACTAGATATTTTAGTACTTTTTATTATCTTTCGTCGTACATCTTCAACATGATTTCCTGCACACAATTCTGCTTTACTTCTGCATATCTTCCGTGAAGTTTCATTTCCTCGTCTGGTCATTTAAAGTGACGGATCTGATTTTTTGATGGCGACATGCGTAAAACGTGGAAAAATTTTCTCCCCGCCAGCGCCAACATCAAACTGGAGGAGATCACGGTGGGGTTCCCCCACATATAATAGCCTATCAGCTAAAAATATACAGCATTTCAGTGGCATTTGTGCACCAATCACAGAGACCATGAAAGGTGGTAGGAATGAATTTCAATAAACAATAATAGCATAGTAGCAATAGGAAAATGTTTTCAGCTCTTAAAAGTGAAGGTAAGAATAAAACTCATCTTAGCAATGTGTAAATACACAGTTTTCTACTTAAATCATCCCCAAACTGATGGGTAAATAGAAGTTGTCAATAGAGATCTAGGTAACCTATTGAGATGTTTCATTGGATAGAAGCCCACTCAATGGGATTTAATCTTGGCACAAACAGAACTTGCTTCTAATAACCAATTAACATGAGTACAACTAAATTCCTTTCCAAATCGGGTAGAGCCCAAGGGAATTGGATAACATAAGAGATAATGCTGATTTAAGTAGGAAAAGCATTGTAGCATAAGATTTTGTTGATTACATACATGAGTTGCACCAAGAAGTTACAAAGAATTTAAACTAAAAACACAAATAAGTACAAGCAGCATGCAGATCTCAAGATAACAAGAGTTTCAAGTCAAAAATTTGGTGTTAGCGAATTTGTGGAAAGAAAGATTTCCTCAACAGACCTACAATAAGTTGAAATGGAAGAAGATTGGACCATGTAAGGTCTTAATAAAGTTCACATACAAAGCATATGAGATAAAGCTTCCTAAAGATGCAGACTTTTCACCTATTCTCAATGTTGTTGATTTGTACCAGTATTATGAAGGGCAGACTAGTGAAGGAGAAGATGCAAATCTTGATTTCCAAAAAGAAGAATGGGTACAATAGTTGCCTGAAAAGGAGCAAGATGAGGTTGAAACAGTAATAGATTCCCAAGTAGTCAAAAAAACAAGAGGAAAGGAATACAAGGAACAGTTGATGATATGGAAGAAGAAGGCAGCAGATAAAACAACCTTGATGAATGCATCTAAGCATGCAAGCATGGAACTTCAATTTCAAATTTCATAAAATGTTCAGGAGTTGCAAAACTCATGAAACATTCCACTTACCTTGCATGTCTAATGCAAGAGCATTGAGATCACCTGCAATCTTGCTCGCCCAAAAACATGGCCATTCAAATTTTGGTTTTTGCTTGTGTGTTTCCAAGTTCTTTGTCTTTTGGCTAGGAGCATACCTCTCTTGCAAGACATCTAACTCATTCCTCTCACGTGGCATTTTCTTCCAAACATCCCTAACCTATTCATTGGGGTGTGCATGGTCTTGCACTCAGCCCTCTATGGTAGCATTTCAGTGAGGCATCTGATAGCCTTAATGATAGACAACTATAGTGAAGGCATGAGATTTCAAATGAGGAATTTTAACCAATAGTTATAAAGTTATTGACTTGATAACTTTTAGTTTTTGTTGGATGATTCAAGGTGGTTGTGAGTGGTATTAATGACAAGCATTTCCTTCACTCAACCATTCATTGCAGCTTTTATAACTAACATCTCCTTCACTCGTCCATTCCTAATTGTGGGGATTACTAGCTGACAACAATTTATTTTTGTTGGGCAGCAGCCTATCTGAACTTTGCTATAAAATTAAACAAATGTGAAACAAAAAGGGCAAGACACTTGGAACCACAATCTCATCTCCAAAATAAATTTCTTCTAGTGGACCACTTGTCAAGAAAAAATTCACATTGGACATTCTTAAAAATAGATGTTTTTCTCTTGCCAACAAATGCAGCGTGCTGAAGAATCCATCAATCTCTTGCTAATTGAATTCCCCTATTAATGGAGCATCAGACAATCTATTTTGGAAAGATTTAAATCCCAATGGGCCTGGCCAAAGGATATTAAGATGCTGGCAGCGATTCCCCCTTCTGGCCCCCTATTGTGAGAGAATTATGGATGCAAGCTCTTCCCCACACCTCTAGGGCATCTAGAAGAAGAGATATAATAGGATTTTCAAAAACAAAAGTGGACCTTGCAAGTGGTGCCTGGTAAAATTTGTCATGATATCCAAGAGAATATGGATACAGTCAAGATCAAAAACTCCAAAAAGCCGCCCAATGCTATTGAGAAGGAAATCATAGCCAGATGGAACATCAAATCAAGTCTAGACAATGTGGATAACACCACAATTTAGAAAAGAAGAACCACAATTTGGTCCTCCCCTAATCCAGATTGGGTTAAGCTAAAGTTTGATGATACCTCTAAAGGTAACCCTATGTAGGCAAGTAGAGGCAAAGTTTTGAGAAACAACAAAGTTGAGTTCATTGTTTCCTTCACCATGAACTTAGGAATCCAAACCAATAACTGTGTCAAAGCTTCAACTGCTATTCATGGTCTTAGTTTTGGCAAGAAACCTTAGCATTACCAAGATTGTTGTGGAAGGATACTCTAAAATCATAATTGGCATGCTTAATGTGAAGGTTGTTCCTAATCGGTCCTACAAAAACTCTATAGACAACACCAAAGAGTTGAGGAAGTTATTCCAAAGTATTAAAATCTTGCATGTTTGGAGAGAAGGAAATAAGACTGCAAACCTTTTGGCAAAACATGGCAAGCACAATCGGTGATTGCTTGCATTGGCACTCCCTATCCCTTAATATCAAATGAAGTATTGATAATGAGTCCATCGAAATTAGATAATCCCATGTTGCCACTTTCATTTTAGCTTGGCTCAACACAAGGAGAATAAATGAAGAGTACCATGTCAATCATATCAACACAATCTCCATAGCGGAGAAGGAGAACACTAGTCATGGCATGTACAAATTAAATTGGCAATATCTATCTTCCCATTTGAATGATCGACTCATTGAACTGCTAGAAAAAATTAAGACTAGTTTTCAAGATTTGCAAGTCTATTAGAGAAAGTCGAGCCATGGGAAGTGATTTGTTAAGGTTAGAACCTTTATCTTGTGAGGTCCATAGAAATACCATCGTTTGGAATATCCTTGGGCATAGTGACCTTACCCCATTCCTTGAAGTTGTGAGCGGATATGGCCTTGTGCTATTTTATGAATTTGCCCATTCTTGGAAGAACTAAGTTTCGAGATTTCAAAATGGCTTCAAATGTGAGGGGCCTACCCAAGTCATGGTAGGAGGTAGCTAAAGTGCTAATGAGATACTTACCCTTGAAAGCATGTACAAACACATTGACTCATATCATTTCCCTATGCTAGACAACCTAAGACATAACAAGAAAATAAGTTTTTCTTTCTTTTTGTTTTGTTCTTGTTGGCAAGAAAGTACCAATTCAGACATAGTTTAGTAAATCCTACCACATCTTGCCACAAAGAGCTCGTGGAGCATAAGATTCAAGAGACACCATATAAGGTAGGGATAGGGTAGATGGGTCACATACTATCCCGTAGATATATGTATAGGAAAAGATATGTATGACACAGAGAGACAGAGAGACAGAGAGACAGAGAGTAAGTAAGATTATAAAGAAGAACAAATACAAAGTATAGGGGAAGATATATGACGAATGTATCTGATGTAGAAAAGGGATATAAGGATGTATGAATGTACTTAGTTGATCTTAATAATATATTGATACCGGAATTCTATCTATATTATGTTATGTGATATTTTTTTATGTTCAAATAACTACTTGATGTTTTGTTTGGATCAAACCATTGATCCCCTTATATGACTGAGTCTGGGGTATAAACTACAACACTCAAAAAGTACTTGGGGCTCAAAACTTCAATCTATGTCCCCCAGCTGTTTTGCTAACAGATCCCTAGAGGAGTCTATTTTAAATGTGCTTTTGGGCTATTCTCAACTTCCCCAACACTAGGGCCTCATTTACTGTATCTATAGATATGAGCATGCAAGCCCACCCAGCCCTTCATTCATCCACAAGATTGTCAACCCTACCCTAGTTCAATCTAAACAGAAGAAGTAAATTGGCCCATCTCCTTCCCTTGTTCCTAAGGGTGGTATTGTGGATTCCCATCACCCCCAACACCCCAAGGTTGTGGTCCTTGACAAATCCAACCCTAACCCTATGGTTAAAATCCTTGTGTACCCTACCAAACTGCATCCAACTCTGATCTCCATTATTCCTGTGCCCCCTAGCCACAAACCCCTACTAGCTGAAAAAGGGGAAAGTTATTTTGAAGGAAGGCCCTTCTGCCAATCCCCCTTCCATCCCTAGCCCCTTGTCAAGCTCTTTATGACCTAACACCTAAGATACAAGCCAAAGAGGGATCATCCCAGCCCCCAACCCAGAAACCTAACAGAAGATGGGAATGTGCTTAAAAGGATCTAGGGCTCCCCCATGCCACCCTACTATTCAAGAAGAAGTGGAACATCCTAACTATTATAAACCGAAAGCTCCTGTGGACAAAGTTTAGGATTTTGATCTTCACAATAATTTAATGAAATGGTTCCTTGACCAACTCCAAAACCCTAGTTGAGAATGCAAAAGATGGAGATGAAGGTGTTCAAACAGGCCAAGGAACAGCCTAAAACCCAAGTGGATGAAGACATATGGCAGGAAGTGAAAAATTTCTCTCCCACTTGCCAAAATTGAGAGAACTTGGAGTCAAAGCTCCACACCCTGCAGAAGAATCGGGTGGAATCGAACAAGAACCTCTCCCAGATTGTCAATTTCAGCAAGCCATCCATAAAAAAACCAGCTACTAATCTTTATATTCTGCAAAATACACTTCAAAAATGACAAAGGGAGATTATATAAGAGGGCCTGGCCAAGAGAACCCAGGCCAATTCCACCACTCAGAGGCAAAACAAGTGCTATTGAAGAGGAACCCTGGGAGTTCCTTTGATTGATAAACTTAAATTTCTCACCAAAGAATAGCAGGCTACCAGTGGGCTTCAGAAACTGGCAGATAACAAACAAGTCTTTTTCCTGCTGTGTTAATGTTGTTCCTCTGCCTTTTGTATGTTCTTGTTGTTTAGTCTGTTTTGCCAATCCCATATCTCATGGTAGTCATTCTGTTTGCCTGATGACTTGTATTTTTGTAAAAGGGTCTGGGCCCTTTCAAAACCCATTTTTATCTTTATCAAAAACAAAAAGGGCAGGAGACTAGACTAGAAAAGCAGGGATCATGGAAGGTCAAGAATCGGGGAAGTGTTCTTTTTGTTGGCCTGTGTAGACTGTCCAAGCAGAAGTTCAAGAGAATTGTAAAATTATTGTACTATCCTGCTGCTAAGCTGTGTGCCAATGAGTAATTTGTAAGATGAACTCTGAGTTTTAATTTTCAGACTATTATTCTTGCTGCATTTGTGAATTGTTTTTTTGTGTCGAGCTGCGAAGGTTGGCTGCCTTTGACTAGGCACCAAATCCTTGTCTGTATCAATAAATGGACTTTATGGAAATCTTTCGTATATCCTGTAATATCAATTAAAAGAGAACAGCAATTACAGCATAATTCATATTTAGGTTTGCTCATGAAAATAAGGATGTAAATGGTTTCATGTTGCTTGCACCCTGGGTTATAGATTAGTTCATCAGTCATTCCAAGATAAGATAACTCAGGTTTCTGCAATCTCTGTATTATATTTTGTATTTTAATAGAATTTTCTTCCACCTATAAAAAAAATAGTTGTAAATTTATGTCCTTGAATTATCAACCTGCCAAATATATGCTTAGAACAAAGAATATGCAGTTTCATTGATATGCACAAAAACACTTCAAAAATGGTTGATTTTAGAATAAAATTGCAAGCAACACCTTTCAACGCCTTGGCTCATTGTAGGAACTACAATAAAACATGCCTAACCCTTATTTTTGGTGCGCTCTCACAAATTGCTTAACCAAAAAAATTGAACATTGTAAATTATTGAAATGACCAATACCTTATGTCATGCGGTGTAATGAATATCCATTGGGAACCTTGTGCTTTGGCAAAGTCCACAACAGTATCCAAGCTTATTTTCCTGCTAACAGCATCCTGTGTGACAATTCTGAATCAATTATCATCAAGTAAAGCTAATTATCAAGGGGACTGAAGATCAAATGGCCCAACAATTGATTATTTTTCTTACCATAAACACATCAAATTCATCCATTGCACGGAAGGGAGCCTCTGTCATTTCATGTAAAGCAAGCGCAAAGCAAAGCGTAGAGAAAGAACGCTCTCCACCTATATGTTACAGTGACATAGTCATTAACTCACCAAAACTACATTTGTTACCATGATAAAAAGGAAATTGTAATACCTCATGTGTGACCTTTTTCTAAGAGCAGAATGCATTTCTCTCCATGTCCAATGTAGTTTAACTATTTGTTAAATTTAGTTATCAAGTTTACCCCTGTATCTTATATGGTGAACTTACTCTGCTTAGAAATTAAAATATTAGCAAATGCCTTCTGCTCTTACTGTATTAGTATATTCTTCAGAGACCCATTGACCACTTTTAGTAACTAGATGATATAAAAATATTTCAAATTCCTACTTTATCTAAGCATCTATGCTAGATATTTTGAAAGCCAAGTAATGCAGTTCAACGCTGTTCCTTGTCCTCCTAAGCCTTTGACAGGTGAACGAGATATCATCAAGAGAAAAAAGATAAATATTTTTGCTCATGGTTATGCTCTGGGGAATTTGCATCAACTAGGAAAGAATTCAGCATCTTGATGAAGATAATATTTATTACATAAGTCACTGAAAACAAAAAAGTAAAACAGACCTGACAATCCCCGTGTATCTCTAACTGCACTGCTAGACGTGTCTTGAGGCATCTTAACCTGCAAACCAGAACCATCAAATCAAGCAACTTGAAATATATTTGGTCACCTGAAATTACCAAATAAAAATGCCATAACATCTAAATCTCAAACTCATGAAATCTTGATATAGATAACTATCAGCTTGACATATGTTTAGTGACCTGAGTTATTTTTTACTTTATCCTTTGAATAATAATCCAACATTTTACTTCTATTTTCATAATCTAACCCGTCCCGGTCCTTTATTTGTGTCCTTGATTCTATTAGCGAGTAGGCATGTTCTTAGTTCTTTCGCAGTCCTGCTCTATTTGTTATCCCTTCGATTTTCCCACCTTTGATTCTTTGTATGTTCTATATTTATTTCATCTTCATAGTTGTGTTTTTCCTTAATTTGTGGATACTATTATTGCTAGTAGATTACTTTCTTGATAATATTTTTTGAGAATAATAATTACAATAATATTATCACTATCTTTAGAATAATAATATTATTAGTATTTTAACTACTCTTTTCAGACTAGTGCTATACTAATAATAATATGGCTATCAGAATTTTTTGATATTACTACTTAGTATTATTTGAATTATTCTACATAGAACTTTTCTATTTTCATAAAATAATTATTATGAGTATTCGATTAAGAACCTATGCTATTAGTACTATAACTATTCTTGAATCTTTTTAGATTCGAACTATACAAAGAATAACAATACTGTTAGATTTTTCTAGTTTCCTACTTAGTATTATTTTAACAATACGCCTTAGAAATATTCTTTTTATATTGATCTGCCTTTTTAGTGCAATAATTGTTTCATTTAGATTAATTTACTATCACTTTTAAAAACTTTAATAGTAATATTTAGTATTCACTATTTTTAATTTTATAAAGTAATTAGAATTATTTGAATTTTCTGTGCAGAATTCTATTTTAATATTATTATTATTATGAGAATTTTAATATTACCATTATGATTCTGACAAACAATAATACCAGTAATATTATTAAAACCCATACCATTAATACTATAACCATGTTTTTTACTTTTGTAAAATACTACAAACAACAATGATATTAGATTTTTCTCTTCCTTCTTAGTATTATTTTATTAATACATCTTAGTAATATTCCTTTTATATCAATTTGTCTTTTAGTGCAATAATAGTCTCGTTTAGATTAATTTACTATACTCTTCAGAACATTAATTGTCTGCATTAATTAATATTATAAATTATTTAATATTTGTAAGTATTATGTTGTATTTACAAGATATGCCTTATTTACAGAATCGAACACCAGTGGTTATGGTATTAAATCCATTAGGGGTACCTTCACGAATGAATGTAGGACAGATCTTTGAATGTTTGCTTGGTATAGCAGGAAAACTAATGAACAAACATTATAGACTAGAACCTTTCTTAAAACATTATAGGACTAGGTTGATACTATTAACTTTATATTCTTTTGTTCTTTTTTAGCTTGTACTAAATTGTTGCATATTTTAAATTTTTCAATATTATTTTGAGTGTCGATTTCCATTCCCTCTTTTACATGCTTTGTTCAAGTTGTAATTTGTTTTTTAATCAATCCTTAGGCTTTCTTCTCTTTTTTTGGTCTCTTGTTTTCTTTTCCATCCTCCCCTACCCCCCATCTATTTAGAGAGAAATTAGCAATCTCATATGTTCTCTTCATCTTGATGTTGGATCATAGAGTATGATTCAAAGTATTGATGCAAAATTCACCCACATAGTTATATCAGAAGCATTCTCATCACTCACATGGACTGTAGTAATACCAAATCTCTGATATGCTTCGTGACCTTAAATTAGCAGTAACATATCATAACATATATAATTTCTATTGATGTTACATGGCAGCGTCGGGCTTCTACTTCCAGCCCAGTTCGATCTATGAAAAACAAATTAAATAATAGCCTAACGGCTATTTAATTTGTAAGGCATTGATTGATGAAGAGGAGCTTCATCATTTCACATTAATTAATATTTAATTATGTTTGTAAGGCCGACATCATGAAGACACAAATTCTTGAAGAGGTACGATTTGTTGAGGCCGACTTCATGTATCATGGAGATGCGATTTTTGGTGAAGGCCGACATGAAGTCTTGAAGAGACTCATCCTCTCCTTCTCTCTTGTATATATATGTTCGATGCTTATTCATTGTATCATTCATTCATATTCATTCAATATCCATAAGTGCGAATAAGTGTGAGAAGAAGTTCATCAAGTTCAGATCAATATATTGAAGGAGGCTGAGTTCATCATCAGCAAGAGGCATCATATTATTTATGTGTTAACATCAGATTGTGGTGTCATTACTTGGCCTCATAATTGGCCTCATTGTAAAGGAGACTATTGTTTATCATTCAATATATAAGTGATATATTGTTGTTGGGTTTTTCTCCCTTAAAAGGAGGGTTTTCCCAGGGTATATGCTGCGTTATTGTGTCTGATTTTTGAATTAAATTTCTACTTTTATATCTAATCATAAAAACTAACATGGTATCAGAGCAGGTATAAGAAAGATCGTGATCAGCTTTCTATAGCAGCGCTATCATCCACTCTTATTCTCATTCTCTTGCATTTATCTTATCTTCAAGATGGTGAACGGGCTCAAGATCGAAGATAGACTTGAGGGCGCATCATACTTCACATCTTGGAATTTTAGAGTCATGCTCGCTTTGGAAGAAAATGAGTTAGCTGAGTTTGTGGAGGGTGAAGTTCCCGAACCAACCGATGAGAATGAGAAGCCTCAATGGAAGAGAAATGGCACTAAGGCGAAAAAGATGTTGGTTGATTCCGTGAAAGATCACATTGTGCCAATCATTTCCAAGTTGAAAACAGCAAGAGATATGTTCAAAACCTTGGAGGAGATGTATGAGATCAACAACACAAGTCGAGCTCTTGCATTAAAGCAGCAACTTCATCATATCAAGATGGTGAAAGAGGAATCCGTCATCTCATTCTTCATGAAGATCACTGAGTTGAGAGATCAGCTCTCTACCATTGGGCATATTGTTGATGACAAGGATTTGACTATGCTGGCTCTCAATGGTCTTCCTCCATCTTGGGAGTCATTCATTCAAGGAATCAATGCGAGATCAAAACTTCCTAAGTTCGATCGATTGAGAGTAGATTGTATTCAAGAAAAATCAAGGTTGACTGCGAGAGGCATTGGTCAAAGCTCTACAAATTAAGACATTCATGTTCTTGCCACTCAATCCTCGAAGAAGAAAGGAAAAGAAGGAAAGAAAGGGTACTTCAAGAGGAATAGAGATAAAGGGTCAAATGGTGCCCCTGAATTTAAGAAGAAGAAGGACCTATCTCGCATTCAATGTTTTAGATGTGACAAGTTTGGTCACTATGCAAAGGATTGCCCAACTAGGCCTAAGTAGCAGGCTTCAATTGCAGATGTGGGTGAGATCTCTCCGCAGAAGGATTCAAGTGGTTTTCTATTCTATTCTGCTTTATCAAGCAATGTTCCTACTGACAACAATACTTGGTTGATTGATAGTGGTCTCTCTCACCACATCACTGGATTTAGAGAGCATCTATCTAATTTGGTGGAGAGAGGTTCTAGTGTTCAAGTCATTATTGGTGATGATGCTAGCTATTCTGTGAAGGGTGTTGGGACCTCCTCTCTTCAATTAGATTCAGGCATCTCGTTACAATTGAGTGATGTTCTATTTGTTCCTAGTATCAAGCAGAACCTTGTCTCTATCTCAGAAGGAAAAGTTCTTGCATGGCCGAAGAACTCAAATATCAAGACTGCTCGGGTGATTGGAGTTCGACTTGAAAGTCTCTACAGACTTTGCACTCATCCACTTCAGGCTTTGTTGCATGATTCATCAAGTTTGTGTGAGCTTTGGCATAGAAGACTTGCTCATCTTCACTTTCGAGCACTACCAACCATGGAGAAGATGGTTACGAGCCTTCCTAAACTCAACCAGGAGCATGAAGGCACTTGCAGAGGTTGGGCATTGGGTAAGAATACTAAAGGTCCATTTCATAGTAGTGAAAGTAGATCTCAATGTATTCTAGATCTTATTCATTCTGATTTATGTTGTCCAATGTCTATTGCTTCTTTGAGTGGTTTCTTGTATTACATTATTTTTATTGATGACTACTCTAGAAAGACTTGAATTTATTTCTTGAAATCTAAAGAATCTGAAGAAGTACTTGAGAGGTTCAAAGAATTTAAAGCTCAGGTAGAGAACTTATTGGGGAAGAGGATCAAAGTTCTGAGATCCGACGACGGAGGAGAATACATCTCTAGAAGCTTTCGTAACTTTTGGATTGAAGTTGGGATTAAGAGGGAGTTTTGTGTCCCTTATAATCCTCAACAAAATAGTGTTGCAGAAAGGAAGAACAGATCTATTGTAGAAGCAGCCAAAGCCATGATTCATGACCAAGATCTGCAAACCTTCCTTTGGGCTGAAGCATCTAGGACAGTTGTTTATCTTCAGAATAGAAGCCCTCGCTGCATTTTGGAGAACATGACTCCCGAAGAAGCTTTCATAGGGGTGAAGCCAAAAGTAAATCATTTGAGGATCTTTGGTTGTCCAGTGTATGTTCATGTACCTAAAGATAAAAGGACAAAGTTGGAACCGTCTGGCAAGAAGGGAATATTTGTGGGCTACAGTGAATCTTCAAAAGCCTACAGAGTGTACATTCCAAGACAGAAACTAATTGAGATCAATAGGGATGTTACATTTGAAGAAGATGTTGCATTCAAGAGGTCTAAGGGCATCCACATGGAGATAGACAATGAAGACCAAGAGTCTCCTAAGTCCTAAGGATATGGAAGTTGACCATACTCCTGAGATTTAGAGGGAGGCTACTGATCCTAAAGAAGATGATGATCTAGTTGAGCCTTTGGAACCCACTGATGGGCCTACAAACATTGTCATTGGTCGTAAGAGACCTCTTTGGGCCAAGCAAACAATGCAGGAGGCAGAAAGGTTTGCAGCCCCGAGAGGAACCTTCAGAGAAAGCAATAGACCTCATAAGTTTTCAAGCTATGTTGCTTTGATGAGTCAAATCATTGAGTCTAAACCTTCCAGTGTCAAGAAGCTACTAGTCAACAAGTGTGGAAAGATGCTATGGCTGAAGAGTATCAATGCATCCTTGAGAATGATGTATGGGACATCGTACCTAGACCTAAAGGAAAATCTGTTGTTTCTTCTAAGTGGCTCTTCAAGATCAAGCATGCGGCTGATGGGAGCATTGAGAAGTACAAGGCGAGGTTTGTGGCTAGAGGATTCTCTCATAAAGAGGGAGTAGACTATGAGGAAACCTTTGCTCCAGTTGCTCGTTATACATCTGTCACAACCATCATTGCTATTGCAGCATCTAAAGGATGGAAGATACACTAGATGTATGTGAAGACAACATTTCTGAATGGTGTAATCGAGGAAGAGGTATATATTGAGCAACCTAATGGATTTGAGGTTCATGGGAAGGAGTCTCATGTTTGCAGGTTGAAGAAGGCTTTGTACGACCCTAAGCAAGCTCCTCGCGCTTGGTATGAGAGAATTGATAGATACCTGATGAGCTTGGGATTCTCCAAGAACGATGATGATTCAAACCTATACTTCAAGGTAATTGATGGCAAAGCATTAATCTTGGTTCTCTATGTTGATGATTTAATTCTTACTGGAGAAGATCACCTCATTATCAAATGCAAGGAGTTAGCTTCTGAATTTGAAATGAAGGATCTTGGTCTCATGCACTACTTCCTTGGTTTAGAAGTATGGCAAAAGCCTGATGAGATCATTCTAAGTCAAGGGAAGTATACTATTGACATTCTGAAGAGATTTGGTATGATGGATTGTGAATCCATGACTACGCCTATGGAGACCAACTTGCAGAAGCTAAAAGAGGCTGCAACTAGTTCAGATCTGGTGGATCCCACTATGTACAGATAGTTGATTGGATATTTGCAAGGTTACACAGGGACGCGTCCCCTGCCCCAAAACCCCCTGTCTCCGTCCCCTGCCGTCCCCGAAAATGCAAAGTCCATCGGAAACGCCAGGAAACATTTCCTTCACTTTTGGGACGTTTCCCTGTCCCCGATACGGATTGGGGATGGTTCCCTGTACCAGGGACGGCTAGCCGTCCCCCACAGGTTGCAAGTCAAAACATATTAAAAAATGATTTTTTAAAGGTTTAGTTCCTTCAGGCGGGGCCCACCAACTGTTTAATGTTTTAATTGTTTGGGCTAAAGTTTGAAAAAGAATAAATATTAAATCTTTTGATTTTATCGGGCTCTTTTCATTTCTCACGGCAAGGCTACCATTGGATGATCCACTCTTGCCAGATGATGATAGTGATTCAGATAGTTCTGAGTCTTTGGATATTCATAAGCCCAAATGAGGCTTAATTGCATAGACTGTTGTATTTAATATTTTGATTTCATGTTTGAACTTTAAGACTTCTGGATACATGTTTGAGACATTTGGATATTGATATACCATGGTTTTATTGATGTTTGATACTACTGTGATAAATTTTATAATGCTTTAATGACATTTCTTATGTTGTTATAGTACTACTCTCGCGATTTACTTACATATTGATATTGTTGTTATCAATTATTAATTTATTGACATATCTATATCTCTTTCCCTCTCTCTCTCTAATATATTAATATATTGATATTGTATGTCGCCGTCCCCTACCGTCCCCTAAAAATTGCCCCTTAGGAAACGTCCCGAAACGCGTCCCCTGTCGTCCCCCCGTCCCCGACAGGCTGTGGAACATAGGATCTTTCGTGTATCTAGTCAATACTAGACCAGATACTTGCTATGCAGTGAGTGCACTTAGTCAGTTCATGTGTGGACTAAGGCAAATACATCTAGTTGCAGCAAAGCATATCCTAAGATACTTGCGTGGCACAGTTGGGTATGGCTTGAGATATTCTTCTGATGTGGATTTGGAGCTGCATGGATATTCTGATTCTGACTGGGCAGGGTGTGTTGCTAATCGGAAGAGCACCTCTGGATGTTGTTTCAGTTTGGGGTCTGCGATGATATCCCGGTGTAGCAAGAAGCAGTCTTCAGTGGCACTAAGCACCGCAGAGGCCGAGTATATTGCAGCTTGTGTGGCAGCTCGAGAAGCAGTGTGGCTTTGGAAGCTCCTTGCAGGATTGTTTGGACAATCATTGGCGCTGACTGTCATCCATTGTGATAATCAAAGCTATGTGAAGCTTTCTGTCAATCCTATGTTTCATGACAGAACTAAACATGTCGAGATCAAATACCACTATATCAAAGATATGGTATTAAGTAAAGCAATCTAGTTGAAGTATATCAGCACTGATGAGCATACGGCAGATATTCTCACCAAGCCTCTCTCCAGAATAAAGTTTGTGTACTTTCGAGACAAGCTTGGTATGGTGGAGAATGAAGCCCTAGCTGAGAAGGAGTCTCAGCATCAATGATCTTCTTTAATGCATTTCTCTCTATGAGAGGGATTTGAGCTGCAAGCCCTTGTTAATGCATTTCTCTCTGTGAGAGAGATTTGAGGTGAAAGCCCTTGTTTCCACCCTCTGGGAGTAGCCATGGTGGATGTCATGTGTGTGACTCCATGACAACATCACGTCAGAGAGTCTGTGATGATTTTCTTGTACTTGTGCTTTTCACCCTCAGGGAGTAGCCATGGTGAACGTCACGATGAGGTGACAACATCACGTTGTGTGATTCTGTGATGGGCACTTGTGCACATTTACCATTCATGGGAGTAGCCATGATGGTTGATATCACGATGAGGTGATATGTTTCTTTTCCACATATGGGAGTAGCCATTGTGGTTGACATCACGATGAGGTGATATGTCTTATATAGCTAGAAGTATCCTCCCTAGCTGAGAGGGAGTGTTGATGTTACATGGCAGCGTCAGGCTTCTACTTCTAGCCCAGTTCGATCTATGAAGAACAAATTAAGTAATAGCCTAAAGGCTATTTAATTTGTAAGGCAACGATTAATGAAGAGGCGCTTCATCATTTCACATTAATTAATATTTAATTATTGTTTGTAAGGCCGACATCATGGAGACACAAATTCTTGAAGAGGTACGATTTGTTGAGGTCGACTTCATGTATCATGGAGACGCGATTTTTGGTGAAGGCCGACATGAAGTCTTGAAGAGACGCATCCTCTCCTTCTCTCTTGTATATATATGTTTGATGATTATTCATTGTATCATTCATTCATATTCATTCGATATCCATAAGTGCGAATAAGTGTGAGAAGAAGTTCATCAAGTTCAGATTGATATATTGAAGGAGGCTGAGTTCATCATCAGCAAGAGGCATCATATTATTTCTGTGTTAACATCAGATTGTGGTGTCATTACTTGGCCTCATAATTGGCCTCATTGTAAAGGAGACTATTGTTTACCATTCAATATATAAGTGATATATTGTTGCTGGGTTTTTCTCCCTCAAGAGGAGGGTTTTCCCAGGGTATATGCTGTGTTATTGTGTCTGATTTTTTAATTAAATTTCTGCTTTTATATCTGATCATAAAAACTAACAATTTCAAATTCAATAAAATGAAATAATGATATGGACATTTCAAGATGAAATATTTGAGATAATGTCATCTTCAACATGAGACAAGAAATCACCAGAATTGCTTAAGATTTTCCTTCATAATTTAAAAAATGTAAAAATACGAATTGGATAATAACTCATCTTTTAATATCCTGAAATGGTTCAATGGTCTTTCCAATTCATACATCATAGTAAGATTTTTAAAAATACCGCTAAATCTTTTGCAGTTAGCTTCTAAATACAGAATACAGAGAATAGAGCTATTCCAAGAACAGTAAAATTCCCCTTGTCATGTCCCCTCTTTCCTTTGCATAAATAAATTATATTTTTAATTAAAAATAGTGTTTTTCAACAGTAATAGTAATATAGTAATAATAATAATAGTAATAATAACAAAAACATAAATTTGAATTTGAATTTACTTGAGTGCCAATTTTGGGCCCTTCAGTCCTAAAAGGCTAAAACAAACAAGTACAAAAAGCTAGCACGGGAGAAGGTTTCGATTATCGGAATTTGCATATTTTCCAGTTCATTCTCAAAATTTGAATTTTCTTTGAGGACAAAATCCCTCAACAGCGAAAACCCTAGGTGGGGACACAAATCCTCTCCTCAAACATCTTGGTGACTCCACTCTGCAGTGGCAGATTGAACTAATTGATTTAGTTGTTTGTAATTCAGGGAGGTGGACAGCTGGAACAGATCAGAGAAGGTTTAAGACGCTGCCAAGATCCAGTCTGAGTCATGTTTGCATGAAAATAATTTAAGAGGGGTTGCCAGCACTTCAGGTTTCAATCATCCACATAGCCTCTCTGCCTCCTGGTCACCCTTCACATAGCTGAGCAGGCAAGGAAGACATCCATACACTTCAGATCACTGCACAGAGAATAGGCAACCTCAGCTCCAGGTCAATATTCACGCCCAGCAACCACATAGACAGTCAAACCCTACTGGCCACAGCATATTCGTGAGCCAGATCTTGCCAGTTACATCGATCTAGGAGTGCACCAGTCTATACCAGATGTCAGACTCATTGTTGACATCATGACTCCAGTTTGGAACTGAATTTTATGAACATCTGTAAACAGCATCTATTCATTGTTTATAATCTAAGTTACCGATTCGTTTTTGGATTCGGGTACGGATACAAGAATCCGGTATGGGATTCGGCAAAAAAAAAAAAATTGGGGTTGGGTACGGCTTGGGTACGGCAATACAAAAAACATATAAAAATCAGAAATATATACATATTTGCAGCAGTAATTAAATTCAGAATACACCACCATATTAATAGTCTAATAACATAGCAAAAATGCATAACCACTTTCATAGTATATTTGTATATCTCATATATGTGGTTGTTGCTCCCTGTTTTGACAGTATTTTAAGCATTCTTTTCGTGTTTACCCTTTGTATCTCAATTTTATGATCTTAGTACTTAACTATCTTGCTTCACTTGCTTTATGGACTCTCTTTAAGTAACTGTAATATTAATGAATAATAAATTTAATACATAATATAATTTTAATATCATTTTTTGTTAAAGACTTGTAGTATATATTAATAATTAATAAAATTAATATTATAAAGAATTAAATATTGATAAATAATAAAGTTAATTAATAATATATAATCCAATACTGAAATATTAATATATAATAATAAAATAATATTGATATTATTTGTTAATTTTTAAAAAAGAATTAATCTACATATCTACTAGTTTTTATTATCAATCATAAAATTAATAAATAGCCGGCAGAGAGGTGTCGCCCACCCTTTGGTATGTGCATATATTTATATCAAGATTTTAAAAGAATCATGCTTGAGCATTTTGCGAATGATATATCGCGTAATATATTTAATATTAGGAGGAGACGATATTAGGATGGAGCACCCACGGAAGGGCCGCTTGCTGTGCAACAACATGGGCATAGCTTCCGAAGGAGACAGAGAGAACAGAACGCTTGGCCTTACTGTCGAGCCAGCTCCGGCAGTCCGTCTCAACCCACATGCTTGTCCCCATGATGGCCTGGGCGTTCACGCACCTGGATTCGCGTCAGATTCAATCTGGGCGTATCCTAGACAGATCCACAGAGGCAAGTCGTATCCTGGGCGTATCCGCAAGTGGAAATTCGAATCCTGTCCGAATTTGAACAGTATCGAATCCGAATTTCGAATCCAATACGAATCGTATCGTATCCGGAGGCTCCCAAAGACGAATCGGTAACTTAGTTTATAATCAGAACAGGACTAAATTGAGATCTCAAATTCAGGTGTCTGGGCGGATGTTGTTCTGTATGTGTTTTGAATCAGCAATTATATGGTCACATGTCTGATAAACAAGTCTGAATCTGTTAGATGAGTTCTGTGTTTGAAATTCTGAATAACTTGCTGTGAGGTATAATTGTCCAATTAAAACAAAACTGCAGCGTATCTATTCCATCATCTATTCAATTTCCTTTAAGGCTTATTATACCCCTGTACTAAATTTAGCTTTAAATTCCAAATAATTCCAATCTATCTGTAAGTTAATAAAGACAGTCTTATCTTCAGCAGAGCAAAGTACCATAACCCTGTCTACTCGACTTCTAAATTATCATTCAATAGCATGAAACACCCAGAATTGAATATAAAATTTTATCCATGTTGAAAAGGGCGATAAATAGCAGATTACAAAGCAGTAAGCCATGATTTTTATGACATTAAAATATAAATATTCATAAAGTCCAAAAGGTAGAATAAGAAACTAATTTAACTGGGCATATTAATAGAATGTCTACCTCTACGCATAATCTTTCTTCATTGTAGTTAACCTTAATGTGCCCACTAATTCCTTTCTTCTTTAGATGTCCATTAAATCTGCATTATCAGTTCAATACATATGCTTCAGAAACAATTATAATTTTAATCAGCAGATATCGATACCAAAGGAAGACACTAAATTTAAAATTCCAATTCCCAATAACAAATATAGCCAATAAATGCATCTACATCAATCACAAATTCCATGAAAATGTGATATAATAATTGTCTTTGGTTTTGAACATAAATCTCCCATTCTAATATGTTATCAATTAATATCAAATATCAATATTATTGAAAAGGTATAAACTGGGAAAGGTGTTATTTAACCTAAAAATAATCCTTCCTATCCATCTGTCAAATCCAAACTTGATTTCTATGCCAATTGAAAAAAATACAAAGAAACGCAAAATGTGCAACTACAATATTCTCTGTGGGTTTCCAAATAAAGCCCTCAGAGCTATGTAATTCACACGATTCTCCAAATATTCAACAGAGAGATGGGCTTATTTATCATTGCAACTCAAACATGAATGACAAAATTATAACTAAAATAAGTTTCAGTAGACAACCACTTTTATCACACACAGTCCTCTCTTTAGGTTAAAAAGAATAAGACAATAATATTGTACATACATATGAGAGAATAACTTCTTTAAATTCTTGCTTCAGTAAGAAATTAGAAAAATAATTGTCCTTGAGAGTAAGAGAACAAATTCAAAGGAAGCATGGATTTCTAGACAAAAAAGATCTTGCAAAGATACTCAAAAGGATCCATATAACTGATGCCATCAAAAAATAAAATCAGTATAAATACTTACTGCCACGTTAATTGGCGTTTCAATAGAGATGCATTTCTTTCAAACTTGGTCTGTCGCAATTCCAATGCTTCACAACATGCCTGTACATTCACAATGAAAAGATGATGATCACATGCAAGTAAAATATTTGAAAATCAATCAAGCACTCACTAAATGCTTAATACGAATAAATGTATAAATACTTTAACATTACAAATAAAGACAGCATAGATCGTCCATAAAAGTTTTACAGATTCACACCTAATGAACTCACCCATGGCATATCATTTGGACAAATATTTTTTATTTACAGACATATTAAAAAAAATAGTATTTCAAAGGGTTATGTATGAACCAAAGCAGGGCCAAACTAGACCATTCTACAGCAGCTATCCTATTTTAAACCCATCTTTCAGTGACTATCTTTTCAAAGAAATCACTCCATAATGCAAGCATACAATAAGTAATGTCAGACATATGAAATATATAATTTCAAAATAACATTACAACATTAAACCCTAGCAGAAAGCAATTAATAAAGCCTGCCTTATACTATAAATAACTTCCAAGGAAAATTTAGCAGGTTAAATATTAGAACATCAAAGCCAACCAATGTCTTTAAATTCAGTTGGCAAAAACATTGTTTAAGATTGTGCAACTGCAACCATCTAGTGCAAATGGTAAAGAATGAAAATGATTAAAAAAAAGAGTGGTATTCACACAATAAGGACACTAAAATCCACGCAGATACAATAATATACAAAATTCTAGCATGCATGCACAGATACAACTAAGAACTTACAGACAATGTGCACAAATAGAAGGAAAACATTGCCCAGAGCAATTGGAATCTTGCTCTCAAGCATTCACAAGTACAAGCATGTGTGATATGTACTTATTAAAAAACCTATAAAGTACAAAGTAGAAAAGTCCTAGATGGTGATTAAAAAACCAATATAAAGAAATATAAAAATCATACTTATCTCTCCAAATGACCAGAGCCAAGGAATGGGACTGGAAAGTACAATCAATACATAACAAAAATACAAGAGAGTAAAAAGTGATGAAACACACGCTTATACTGAGATGGAAGGGATGAATCAATATAATCCAATCTTTTACTTTTCAATTAACAAACACAATAATATCAATTACACCACATCAACAATAAATAACACAAGATTTACGTGGAAACACTCTCGAAAGAAAACCATGGCAAAATATTGCTTATAAAATTCTTTTTACAAACTTTGTAGGCACCAACCTACAAGAGACACCAATCCCCACAACTAAGCACCAACTTAGTAAAAGACACCAATCTCTTCTATGATAAGGCACCAACCTCTACAAATCTGCTCAAAATCTCTTCTAAAATTTGTTCAAACTTTCTTCACAATTCTGCTCATAAAAAATCTTCAACAATTTGCTCACAAATCTCATTCAGATCTGCTTATAACTTTGATTTAGATCTGCTCCAATAAGCTTAAAAGTCTGCCCTAATATGCTTCCCAGATCTGCTCTAATAGTCTTGATTTTGGTTGCTTCAGATCTGCTCATGTATGGATAGATAATCGTGAATCGCTTTCCTTGACAACACCTCTCAAAATCATCTTTTTATCTTCTTCAAAGGGGGTGATTTCATGAAAAGACATGATCATTCACAACACTGGCAACTTTTTATCACAACCTTGGGTGCTAGACATGGGTCGGCCCAATATAATTTCAAATTTTATTTTCATTTTTAATTTCCATTCACCCAATGTTGGGCGATTAGCCAAGGCAGGTCGGCCTCATAAACAAATAAAGATTTGTTTATTATTTTATTTAATTTAAACTCTTAATTTGGGTGCCAAAATGGGACGGCCCAAAGTGGGTAAAAAAATTAATTTAATTCCAACTTCCAAGGTATAGTTGGCCTCCATATAATATTATTTTTCCCAGCAATTTCTCAAAGAAAATTCTTTAATGGAGGATCTTCCTTAAATAGTCCTCGATTTGCTTTAGCAATCATCATCCAATAATGAACCAATCATTTACTTTGACATCAATGACAATAATCCAACAAAAAGAACACTAGGATCTGAATAAAACTGAGCAATAAAGCAATTCAAAGTTGCCATAAGGTGCGAAGTTTAAAATATATACATGGTAAAGAGAAAGACATTCCTTTGTGCTATATAAGGTAAATGGAATGAAATTCCTAGGTTGTGACCTACAAACTTTATCTTTTATTAAAACTATATGAATTCACTTAATTTAGAGAATACCCATGTTTTTCTTATGCCTAGGTTACACCAAGTTTTCAGGGTAGGTACAGCAGGGAAGAGGCACACATTTCTGGGATGCATTTTTTGGGCGGCAATTTTTTTTGAGACTGCAAAGAATGGCTAATTAAAAAAAGGGAAAATTTCAAACATTTATATGATATTGGTAAGGCGCCCATCCTCTACATTATAGAGCCTTACTATATAAAATTAGAGCTGAATTGAGAGTTCACATAAGAGAACGCAAATTAACAAAATGCCATTGTTTTCATTGCCAATGTGCATGTATATTATATTAAAAGTACAAGGAGTCGGAAGGCAGGAAACAAGAAACAAAAATCTGACAAAATAAGCAAAAAATAGATGGCAACTGCAATTAAACATGTCACGTATTTTTAGCATTGCTTTTGTGTTATACTCTGGGTGCAATAAAGATTGGTATGTAACTAATTTGTTTCTGATATCCTTTATTAGGAAATTGTGCAAGTCATATCCATCAAAATTTGCATCATAATTCCACTATTGCCATTTGCTGCAGTTTGATGATATATACCAAACTGCCAATATTTAAAGTATTTGTTCTATAACTTGTTTATTCCCAAAAGTAACCATTCATTATATATTTTTATATAGCACAGTTAATAGGGAAAAAGCCTGATTGCAATGTAAAAAAATAATTATGTAAAAGAAGTTGACTCTGTTATGCCCCTTACCCTATATTGTGTATTGGATTATGATAAGTCAGCTTGTGGCTACCTTAACTCTTGAAAAGGCTACATAATAATTATTATAATCATATATAGGTGGCCATTCTAGAGGTTGTAATTAAGTATCTAAGTCGGCCTCAACCAAGGCATAATTAGGTATGTATAGGAGTTAGTGGCTCGTTATTATCATCATATTGAGTATTGTTCTTATTGAAGATTGCTGGTGGTATTCCACTTGAAGTGGATTAGAAGGTTGCCCCCTCAAAGTGGCATACTACTATCAAGCATTTGCAGTATATTTCCTATTATATTCCTTAATTACGCAACATGTTACATTACAAGTGGTATCAAAGCATGATCTTGGCACCATGAAGGCAAGGCAAGTTTTTTTCAATTTTGGAGGTCATTTTGGGAAGTGTGTATCTCTCTAATTTTGGTGAATTTGTTCTTCATTTTTAAAGAGGTTTTCAAGATCATATGGAAGCTCATACAGTATAAATTTGAAGGCAACTGGAGCAGAATTCGAGGAGTTTGCAGAATTAAGGTTATTTTAGGGTTTCCAACTAGTTCACTCCCAAAGCTGCAAATTAACAAAAAATAAATGATTTCTGAAGGCTTTATCAAGAAAATATTTCTCCTACTTCAGTCGAGATTTTAAGGTCATTTGGAGCAGAATTTGTTGACAAGGCTGCAAAGCAGTGAATTAACTAGAGATTTTTTCTCGGAAGTGAAGTCTTGGCAGTGGTAAGTTACAAAAAACTAAATTAAATTAATTGGATTTGTTTTGTGCGATTTATTGCAAAATTATTTTGCACACCATGATAAGGGCTTCAACAACAAGCAAGGGAAGGAATCTCATCTCTCTGGGAAAGACTCCTTACAAAGACGATCCATTAGTGGAAGAGATAGATACCAGAATCATTGATATAATAAGGGAAGAGTGCAAAAAGATGAAGGATGAAATCAAGTTAGTAATGGCAGAGCAAATGCAAGGTTTTACAAAGAGTTTTATGAATTCTAGAAAATGGATTTGCATCATAATATTTGTGAAGAAGACAAAGACAAAGAAGAAAAAGAAGCAATAGAAGGAGAAGAAAGAGAAGCAAAGGAAAAACAAGGAAAAGTCAAACCAATAACATCTTTCCATGCATTGTCACTACTTGGAGAATTCAAAAAGAATTGCCTCCTAAAAGGGATTCTAGTTAGGCCATTCAATCAATGTTAGGGTACCATCTACCACCCTTCAATTCTTCATCAAAGGTACACAAAAAGGTTAGAGAAATGGAAGAAAAATGTCAACACAAACAAGAGTTACCCTCTAGTTGTTTACTCACGGAAGTAACTTGATTATATAGCAAAGTAAACAAGAATATAACTTACAAAAAACATACATATCCAATACTCACAATCGCATATGCACAAAACAATAGTATTCTCATTCATCAATGGCAATAAGTACAATATACAATCATCTGTGCTATCCCTAATACAAGTGAAACAAGACATATATAGTTGTTGATGGTGGTTGAGAACACCAACCGTTTAGAACTACCCGTTACAACTAATCAAAATGGTTGGGGACTTAACTCCTGATAACAACATATAATATAAAACATTTGCTGCATACATTAGGATTTATTTATTTACTTTATTTTGCTGACTAAACAATATAATTACTTTCGGCCGACTACACTAGTCTCAAGGAGAACAAGGCAAAGGTGCAAAACACAATGAAGAAGCAAGTGGACCAATGTAAAATTCTAACACAAACAATAATACATAAGCTAGATGCAAAGAGAAGACCCATCTTAGAGATGAAGTTAGTTTTTACACACATACATGACGAAGCTAAGAACAAGGACAATACCAAAGTATCATGCCTTGCACACACGCCCCATTAAACGAGGACCCTCTCTTTTCTTTTTATTTGGTTTTCTCACTTTTGGTGCCTTAGGTTGGTATACTTTGGATTAGATTTTCCTTTTGTTTGGTGCTTGTTTGGTTTCAAGTCTTAGTTGCGCTCTGACTTCGGCTTTTGGTGAGAATGTGAAGATTTGGGGGTTGTTTGGATGACCCTTGTTTTTCTACAATGTTCTTTTGCATGGATTAGGTCCCGACACAGCTAAGGTCATGAGGTATCAATTTCTCTGCAAGGTTGTGTAGGGGTGATTTTCCCGCAAGATCAAGAGGACATCATTTTTTCCCAAACAAGTGCTCGCCACCCTATCTTCTGCAATGCATTTATGGCATTTGGTGGCAAGAATTTATAGGCTTTTCAGTCTTAATTGTTATGTCATTTAGTGATTCTTTGGGGCACCTTACAAATTGCCTAAGTATCCTAATGACAAGATAGTGCTCCTAGAAATGACTAGGAAACTTTGTACTTCCAATAAATTGTTAAAAGACAAGCATAGGGTTGGAGTGCCCTATCCTACAATAGTTCTAAGAGGGCTATATGCTTGTCCCTCCCATCAGTCTAATGAAGGATCAGATGTACAACTCCAATTCTTCCATCTCAACTTTGACAGCATTAGAAGATGCTTTGACCCTTATGGAATGATGAAGAAATATGAGGGCAACCAATACAAGCATAAGTTAGAAATCAAAAGAACTTATTCCAAGGTGACAATGGAATACATAAGAGATCTTCGTCTTTTTGTTATTCCTAACCAAGTTCAAGATGACGGCAAGGTGCTCCAGGAGAAGGAATACAATGATGTTGCACATAGGCCAATCCCACTTCTAAATTGGGTCGAGGAAGAGGTTATAGACCTCAATGTAGTGACCAAACTAGTTTTGAGGTCTACTAAGAGATGTGGGGAGGCCCAATCTTCAACTCTTATGGATCAAGGAGTGGAGCTGACATTCAACTAAGTAGAGGAAGAGCAAGTTTCCTCTAACGAAGAAGAGGAACAAGCAGAAGAAGAAGTTGAGCATGAAAAGGAGCCAATAGAGAGTGAGGAAGAAACATCTTCTAAGGCTAAGGGTAAAGCTAAAAAAACTAAAGAAGAAGAGAGACAGCCTTCAGCAAAACCCAAAGTATACAAAAGGAAAGTCGAGCCTACAGTTTTAGTATGTGGAGCCTGATCATGTTCAAAGTTAATATTTTAGCAACTTTGCCAATTGTAGTTCACCCCATATTAATTAATGATTGCTCGTGAAGCAAAAATTCCCCAATTTTTAATAAGAAATTTGTAATTAAATTTCATTGTAATTCAGTTTGTAACTACTCACAACCAAATAGTTTCTTTGTTGTCGATCAATAAAAACAGTTGCGCACCGATGGAAGTTGTAAGGTCACACATTTTTGGAAGTTACATGCAACAAGCAACGCACATATTGGAGTTGAATAGTCCCAGCTTTGTGAAGCTAACATGCAATAGTGTGCATGGGTGTTGAGCATGGTTTTGTGCATAGAGCACAACACAGCAATAGAGGTTGCGAACAAAAAGAGACTGTGAGATGTTGTGCATTGCATGTAGCAGTGGATTGCTACTGGTGAATGTAATTGTATTCTTTACTAGAAATAATAAAACGGATAGTTGTTTAGTGAAGGTACCCCAAAAAGGGTCAACCACGTTAAAAAAAAAAAAATTGACCCTCTATATTTCATTTTGTTATGTCATTTATTTTTGTATATGAATTGTTTAATTTGCTTCTTAATTGCTCCAATCATGCCTAAGATCCCAACTTATTTAAGGGGTGAAGCCACAAGCTAAGAAAACCAAGAAGGTGAAATCAATTACAACTGAGCATACAGCCGAATGTCAAGGTCTCCCTCCATCTCCTGCACCTTCCACTTCTATTTCTCCACCTTCTCCTCCCATTTCCACATCTCCCCTTCCATCTACCATCTCTACTTCTCCTCCCTTCATTGGTATCTCCTTCCATTGCCCCCATTACCATTGATTCCTCTCCTAATCCTTCTCCTACCACTCAAGCTTTCCCTCCTTCCATTTCTTCTCCCCAATATCTCTTCTACCGTCCCATTCGTTTCTCTCCCTCCTACTCCCCTTGACCTTCCTCAAACTTTCATTGCTCAACTTTCTCATATGCCCAAGGAGGTTGCAGCTGTTGTATTGTCTTAGATTAATAGAACCTTGTTGGGCCATCTTGCTAAGAATGCCCCTACTCCTGCCTCTCAAGAGACACTAGAGCTTTTCGCCATGGAAAATGTTAAGAAGGTGTTTGAAAGCTTGCAAACACAGGAAAAGGAAAACGTGGCTAACTTGGCTTCTATAGAGGAAATTGAAATTCTAATCCAACAAGAAGAGCCACCAAAAGAGATTCCTAGTGCAGGGCCTAAGCTAGAGTAAATATCTGAAAAGGAAACAAATGTAAATGTAGAAAACATCCAAGGTAAAAATTATCCTTCGCTCTCTCAGGCATAATCAAGAGTTGACAAGGCTACTACACCATCATGGTTGCAAGAACAGTTGAAGCAAAAGCAGCCAATAATAGAAACTCTTGAGTTGAATTTAGAGGTCATTCTTAGCAAGATAGAAAGGCCAAAAGAAAAGAAGGCAAAGATAAGGTCTCATATGACCAAGGATGCCTCATGCTCTAGGATTTTACATGTACCCACTACAACAATGGATAAGGATAGCAAGAGCATTTTGCTAAAAGAATTTAATGTTTCAACTAATAATCTCAATCCGACCAATAGAGCCCAAGAGATAGAAGAGCTTCAAGGGTCAATAACAAACATTGTGCAAAGAATGAATAAAGATGAGGCCACCAAGACAAAATTGAAAAACTAGGTAGCATAACTCACTCCGTTTATTAAGCATCTAGCTACTTTGATTTAGGGTGAGTAGGGAAAGGTGGTGACTCGTGGTTTTATCCAAGGATGATGTGGATAAAATGGAACAAATGAAGTCATGGGCTCAATCCACTCAAGCTTGGCTAAACCATAGTTTTGACAAAGGTGATAAGGTAATTGATACTGCCATTCAAGTTCAAAATAATTTCCTTGTTATCAAGGAATAGGTGGACAAATTATCTAAAGATTGTATTAGCAATGGAAGTATCATAACCTAGTGTTCCCAAAACTAGAGGCTATAAAGAAACTTTCCAAAGAAGTTTTGGCAAAGGAAAATATTTTGAGTAAGGATAAACTCAAAGAGCCACACTATAGACACATGCCATGAATTTTAGAAGAGAGGTTGTGCGTCAAATAGAAAAGGAGGTGGGCAAAATTAATACTCAAATAAAGGAAGTCCTAAGCTCCTCTGGTCAATTTTTGAAAGAGTTAACTAAGTTAGAAGATGATCCAACCATGAAGGTACATGAGCAATTTCTAAAGCAACAATGGAAGTTACAAATTCACAAAGAGCATACTGATGAATTATCCTCAGAGTATTTAGACGAAGTTGCTCATCTTTTGGTTAAAATTCAAGATTTTGTTGGTCAGAAACCCACTCGGATGGCCTTGCATAACCAATTGATAGACCAATACGATATCCAATGTTATAATGTCCATGTTGCAACTGCTCTACAAACGAGGAAGTCACTCATGTACTGACAGCATTTGTCAAGTTTGTTGTTAAAGAAAAATCAAAGGACCAAAGTGTTATTGATGACAAGCTTTTGTGAGAAAGGCGACAACTGACTCATTTTTGGATTGATTCTATTTTTGTGAATTTGTGGGGTAGATTTCCTAGGATGTAGAATTTGGAATTTAATGTTGTGACAGTTGTATTGATGTATTATGTTGTACTTTTGTATATCCTAAGAAAGATTGTAACTAATTCAATTGGAGATGGAAGATGATTATTTAATACACTCTAAATATTAAATGCTAATGTAATCTTGACCCTTGGTGTTGCGATGATCTCCACCATTGATCATGTCCTAGGTTTTGTTGACCTTGCCTATAAAAGGACACTGTTCTCTCATTGTAAAGTTGTTGAAACTAGAATTGTTGTAACCAAATATTTGAAATCAATACAAGCAAGCATTGAATCTTGGTGTTCTACTTGTGGGTTTTTATGTTTGTGTGGTTCCTTTTCTCCAATGTTAGATAAAGATCAGTTGTGATGATGATGAAGTGTGAAGATATTTGATAGATCTTTGGCTCATCCCATTTGAAGCTTGTTGATTGTAAGTTGCTTTGCATGGTTAGTCTAAACCTTACTTAATATTAGTTCAATTGTGAAGATTTGTTTAAAGTACCCCAAAATTGGGTATTTATATGAATGTGATATGAAAATCTTTCATTACCTTTAAAGATTGCATTGTTCTTGTCACATTGTGAATTAATCTCTGATTAAACAAAGATTCGTTTGTGAGGGATTTATCTATCTAAAGCATCAAATCATTGTTGTCATTGTCCTTAGGGTTCCTTAACCTAATCTCTTCTTACCCTATCTCTTTTGAAACTTATTTGCAAGATTTAAGTTCATTTAGGAAGAAAGCATCACCCAAATTGCTGAATCAAATGTTGAAGATTATTTTCAGATTTTAGATCTAGAAATCCAATCAGGGTTTCATATCAAGTTCAAACCATTCAAAACCCTTATTGTCAAATTCCAATGAGGTAATTGTAAGGCCCCTTTGTTAAACAACAAAACATTAAACCACTAAGTCATTTTTGTGATCTCAAGACCTAACTATCAAAGCCTTGGGGCAATCTTTATGAGTCTTAGAAGTTAGATTTCCTTTCAAGAGAGATAAAGTACTTAGTATTTTGTTTGTGTTGTGATATGCAAAAACACCCATCAACACAAAGTTCCTCACTAAATGGAAGTATTTGCTAGTTCAAGTTACCACATGAGAAAATGAAAATTTTATGTAGAAGCATCCACAATTAATTAACTTTGAGGACAATGCTTTTTTGTAAAGGGGGGAATGATATGCCCCCAACCATGAAGTGTGTATTGGGTTATGAGTAGTTAGCTTGTGGCTACCTAACTCTTAAATAAGTTACATAATCATTATTATAATAATATATAGGTATTTAAGTCATCCTAGGGGTTATAGTTAAGTATCTAAGTTGGCCTGAGTGGCAACCAAGGCATAATTAGGTACATATGGGAGTTAGTGGCTAGTTATTATCATCATTGTTCTTATTGAAAACTATTTGAGATATTCCCCTAAAAGTAGATTAGGAGGTTGCCCCCTCGAAGCGGCATATTATTATCAAGCATTTGCAGCATATTTCCCATTTTATTCCTTTATTTTGCAAGTCGTTTCATTATAGACCTGTGTTACCTATTCGTCCTTGGGAGCCTCCGAATACGATACGATTCGTATCGGATTCGAAATTCGGATTCAATACTGATAGAGCGAATATGTAATGTCCCCTTCTCATCAGTGATCTGTTCTAACACTCATCAGCCTATTCCTGAAGCCTGTAGGCTCGTTTGAGGTAAAATTAGGGTTTCCTTGTTTAGAGGTTCTATGGCATTTCAGGGAGTTTACTATTTATAGTAAATTCTATTTTTGGCAGTATGCAATTATCAGTCTTCAAGGTCTTCATTTTCAGTTGGAGCATTTAATGCAATTCAAGTCTAGCTTCTAATGGTTTAATTTTCACTTGGAAGGGGGACGCCTTCATGAGGTGTTTTATATATTTTTTTTTTATTGTCTAATGCCTTGGGGAAAAGTGGATGCCACTTTTAAGGAGATATTTTTAAATAAAGTGAAGTTCATATTATGCAAAAAGGGACGCCATCTTGAGAATTAATTGTTTATGGAAATTTGAAAAGACTCTTGTGTCTTTTGGCGTGCTTTCTCAGGAATTTGAAGAATTTTGTGAGCTTCTATATAGTGAAGGTTTTTGCTCCAGCCTTGGTATCCATGAACTTATGCTAAAGTTATGCTGTCGAAATGACAACTTGGTTTTTACTTCGAGGGATGTTTACCTCCTAGTTTCAATCCAATTTCGTGTTTGAAATACAACATCTAGTTGGTTTTTATTGCTGTTTTCATCCAAACTAGCAGATACAGCTCAACAGTTGAAGTTTTTGATGATATTTCTAGTTTTGAAGTTGCTGATACAGTCACAGCTGAAAGTGGTTTTTGCATACAGCTTTTGGGGTGAATTTAATTTGCTTGTGGGTACTTTTCCAATCCATTCCTACACCCAAGGCGACCATCTTTGGAGAGTTTCAGATTTTAATTTTTGAGTTTTTGATTTTTACTTGTCAAAATCGCCCTTGCTCAAGGCCGTACCATTCTGGAACATTGGGAATTGTGCTAAGAAAATAATACTCATTCTTTGTTGCTGCTTCTTCATCTTGGAGTGGGCGCCTATCTTCCAAGAGATCATTGCAACTGATTTCACGTCATTTGGAGGTAATTTGACCAAGTTATGAGTATTTCATGTTGTTCTTTGTTAGCTGGTCAGAATTTCCAAAACTCAGATTTTTACATCAGATTGTAGTAGTTTTCTGTTTTGGCCTATTACTTCAATTTTGGAGTGTTAAATCATTGATATAAATCATTCTCCTCTACTTAGCTTCATTCTCTATCATTGTAATTAGTAATCTACAGAGTTATTCATTGTAAGGTTGCGATTTAGTAGTACTAATCCAACCATCTTAGTTTTTGCAATTACTTGTTGAATTCCATATTAATTACCCCTGGATGGTTTACCGCCAGTGTGGAAAAATGAACATTTGATATCTCTTTGTACCCACTCTCAAGTGGTGAATCCCCACTCTCCAGTGGATGCCCGCCGCAGCGGATGAATTAGATAGATGTATCTACATGGCTGGTTATCCGCCTATTTATTTCAATTTTCAATTAATAACTCCGTCATATGTTAGCACCTCGCCCTCAGTGGGATCTTGAGTGCACATTCTTGACGTTGAGTTTGTTTCATTTCAAGTACTGTTCTTTAGTTTCTCCACCATATGACAACACCTATCCTTCCTTGGGATTGAGTGAGCATTCTTGGCGTTGAGTTCTTTCAAGGTTGGATTTCAGTTTTTTATGCTAACGCTAATTCAATTGGCGAAGTGTTGATTGTGTGTGAAAATCTATCAAAAAAATTGGTTAGCATATTTCAGAATAACCCAAAATCATCAACTACAGAAAACCTTCACGAAAGCGAGAGAGACAACACTGCCATTTCACCAAACAAGGAGTGTAAAATATGAGATGCTTATATTACACAATGTTACAGGCTTATAAAACCGTGAAAAACATAGACGGGTGAGAAACTTCCCAGCACGGGAAAAACTACCCGGGAGTAACTAAATGCAAAAAATTAATCTAATACAAGCCTAAGTAAACTTAAGCGGGTAAATGTAATTTACTCTAACACCCCCCCTTAAGTGCAACTTAGGGAGAATGAATGAAGATGAAATATGGGTCCCGGCTACACAACCATGTTAGGTACCCATTTACAATGCAAAAGAAAATCTCTCGCAACCGGAGAAAAGGAGAAAAAAACCTGTGGGAAAAAACCCCTCTCCAAAAGAGAGAAAAAGGAACAAAAAAGAAGCATGGATGGAGGACTCAATCACACCCCCAAAGGACTACATACATCATGTATATACAATCAACAGCCCCCCCATAAGAGGGAAAGAGAGAGACTATATAGCCCCCCCACAATGTGTAATCACCTGCAAAAATGGTAAGCATCTGAAGACAAAACATGATCCAATGTCAACAAACAACTTGTCTCCCTTTTGGAAGAAACAAAACCAAATAAAAATTCAGGTATGCTTCCCAAAGAAGCATGAATATGTATGATGGTGTCTCTAAAATCTGCTCATGTGTCGCCAAGACCTTGGAAGATGATGCCACGAACCAATCAGGAACATGCCCAATGACAACAGAAGGTGACAAACAAGGTACCACTAGAAACTAATCCTAAACAACATCCAAAGACTGAAATGGGGTGACAACAGTTGTACCACAACTATCATCAAATAGGGGGGATATACCCTCAAATGTGTCCTCCAAATCTGAAATATGAGATTCTATGACCAAGCAAACATTGTCCGACAAATATGAATCCCAATCAGGAAGACAATGAAATACTAGTGATTAATCACTGGATGTACGCAATGAATCATCAACACAAAATGAATGATCCTGCAGAACACGAATGATAGGAGTCTCAATCACTGAAGGTGAAGGTATACCAACTGTCTCTAATGGAGAAGAAGGAGCATCTAAAGAACCCTCGTCATCCTCATCTGAAGACTCGAAGTATTCCAAAACCTCAAACTCCTACATAGTAGCATGATCATAGGGTATCCTATCTGAAAAATGAAGAGGCATAAGACAATCTGAAACAGGATCCTCTGGGAATGGCAAGGTATCAGGATCTCCATGTATCTCCCAGAGTTTTATCCAAAGAGTATATGGAAAGTCAAAATGATCAACAACATCTAAAGTGGTATCATCAGTATGCATTGTAATAACTCCGAGGACATGATCCCGTTTATAATTCCATGCAAACTTCTTACTATCAGTACCAGGAAGGGGAACAAGATTATATTAGGTATGGCAAAAGATGAAGCCATCTCAAGTGCTTCAATATACCATCTCTCCATTGTGTATAATTTCCCCTTTCTAACATTATCACATCAGGATGCAAGGAAAACCCCATAACCAACTATGACAAATCTCCAAAAACAACAACAAGAAGATAGTAACCTTCAACAACAAATAGAAACTCCCAAATACCGCAAATGAAGGGAGACCAATATCAAACTTCAACGGATTAACGCACCACCAAACTTCAAAAAATGAGAGAAATTCCTAAACCACTGCAAAGGTGGCGAAAATACATTTCCGTTGATATGTGGTTTGCAAAAAACGACCTCTGTTTGCAAAAGATATGCTAAAAAGAAAAAAAGGGCCTATAAAGGCACTTTCGGCACATTCAGGAGCTCTCAATCATATGACCACCACGAGCATCCTCAAGCAAGAGAACCTCTTGTGAGACTTGCTCACACCAATAGAAGGCATTGCAATGCTATATAAAGGGCAAAAAATGAACCATTGTTGCCAATGTGGGATAATGCTTCCCAAATAGCACTTCAAAAAAGCTATAGACGAGCCCACCTTCAAACCCTAATTTAATCTTGCAAACTTTATAAAGTTTGGCTTGGCAAATAAAACACCAAATGGAGGAATTGAATCAACCTCAGCCAAATTACCGAGCCTGCAAACAAGATTGAGTCTCTTCACTGGTATAATGCGCTGCCACACAAGGAAAGCGAGCTTTGAATGAGATTTACAGCCTTCAAAGAAAAAACGTGCCTCTAGAGATTGGAGTGCAAAATACGCATCAACAATACAAAAAATTCACAGCCAACAATCTTGCAAATAGAGCCCTTCAATCGTCCTCCAAACTTTCAAATGGTGTGTTGCTAAAAGAAACGCCTCACAAAGCAGATACTTTGCCAAAATGCAGAGAGATCATGCCTCTGCTCAAGCAATAGAATCACGCTACCTGGGATAGTCGATGTCTTCAAAATGCAATCGCCAAGAAGAAAAAATCGTTCCCAAGACAGATGAATCGCTTTTTTAGGACTTTAATCGCAGCCTTCAGTGCAAAACGCCCCTTCAAAATGCAGATTGCGGCTCCATCAAAACGTTGTCAGAGGGTTTCAATACATCAACTTCTATCTGTAGAATCCAATGCCAGCCACAGGGAATCGCTCAACAACAAAAAAAAAAACAATAGCACCTGCCAATAATTGAATTGGGGCCTCCAAATGCAAAATCGCTGCCTATCTAAAAGGATTTTTTTTTTAGGGCTCAAGATTGTTCTATCATAGCCTGAAGAACGCCACAGGTTTCCTCCTCTTGAGTTTGCATTTCTCTTGTGCATTAACCAACAGATTTTCCCTTTCCCTCTCTAGATTTCACCATGGGTTTCCCTCAACAAAGTGAAGAGCAGCGATGACCGTGATCGAGGGGGGTTAAGAGAGATACAAATCACAGTGGATTGAGAGAGAAATTGCAATGCTCCAAATTCAACACTACCCGTGAATGTGTAGGGCACGACCTCCACTCCAAACAGCAAAAGTATGCCTATCAAAGGAAAAGGCAGCCACAAAATGGCGGACCTTCAAAGCTGGAATAAACACCAAAAAAATGCCTTCAAACAACGAAATTTGGACTCCAACCTCAAAAATTCCGTGACTCTCCAAAAGGAAATTTGTACCTCCAAAAGCAAAATTGGGCCTTCACAAATAAAATTTGCAGCCAGCAATCACGAACATAAATGAAGAATAAAAAAGGCAACTTTGAAAATTTAAAATTTTCAAATGCCGAAATAATCGATCCCAAAACTCCAATGAAAACTCTCAAGAAGGAGTTGCAGTGGGTTGCTCTGATACCATGATAGAGCGAATAACCCAAGATCATCAACTGCAGAAAACCTTCATGAAAGCGAGAGAGACAACACTGCCATTTCACCAAACAAGGAGTGTAAAATATGAGATGCTTATATTACACAATGTTATAGGCTTATACAGCCGTGAAAAACATAGACAGGTGAGAAACTTCCCAGCACGGGAAAAACTACCCGGGTATAACTAAATGCAAAAAATTAATCTAATACAAGCCTCAGTAAACTTAAGCGGGTAAATGTAATTTTCTCTAACAAATACAATTCAAATTTGGATAGGATTCGAATTTCCACCTACGGATACGCCCAGGATAAGACTTGCCTCTGTGGATTCATCTAGGATACTCCCAGACCGAATCTGACGCGAATCCAAACACGTGAATGCCCAGGCCGCGGGAATAGTGCCTTTTATTTGCAATTTTAAATTTTTTTTTTTTAACTAAAAGTTGACTTCTAAAAATTAAAATATTCATTCCAAACCTAATTCTTAGAGGAATTGGAGCACATACTCCATCCATTCAATAAAATGCAATAGGCTACATTCAAAAAAGGCAGAGGACTTAGTGTATGTGCATTCAAACTTGTGCCTCCTTACACACAAGCAAAGTCCCTACAAAGGAGACACAAGGAGGTGGGATATTGAGCGAGAGCAACTTGACTTGGATGCTTCCATAAGTCACTTAGCTGCACTTGATATTGATGATGAGCATAAGCCTAAAGCAGCTACTGAGCATGAGAGTGGTAGTGTCAGTGCTAGTGGCAATGCTTGTGCGAGTGCCACTAATGCTATTTGTGGTTCTACACAAAATGTAGCATCTAATGATGCTGATGATGTTGCTTTTTTTGATGACCCATATGGTTCAGATTGATCAATGATCAACAATGGCTGATTGTAAACACTTGACACTTTTATGTTTGAACTTTAATTTATAATTTTATATCATGACATTCAAGTATCACTAATATTTTAATATTTGACTATAAAAGTGGTGATGTATTTTTGCTATGTTATTACACTATTAATATGGTGGTGTATTCTGAACTTAATTACTGCTGCAAATATGTATATATTTCTGATTTTTATATGTTTTTTGTATTACCGTACCCAAAACATACCCAACCCCGAAAAAAAAATTTGACCGAATCTCGTACCGGATTCGTGTACCCGTACCCGAATCCAAAAACGAATATGTAACTTAGTTATAGACTCTTGAACTCAAATATACCAAAACAGTTGTAGGTGAAAGGAAATTCAAATCTTATCCAAGAAAAAATTTCAAAGGAAACATTGTGACCTACTAAAATAAGATTAAATTGTGCTTTCTAGTGGTGTACAATCATGTTGAATAACATGGACCTATTTCTCAATCACAAGTAGAAATAAATATCAATCATGTTTACTGCATCACATGGACTCAATCATGAGTAGATAGACATACCAGTTGGATTTAGGGCGTCATGTGGACTCAATTGCAGCAAAGAACAATACATTTTATAGTTGTGTTTTTCAATCAAATTTGCAAGCATCTAGTTGAAATGTGGTGGGTATGTCTGACCTGTAAATAAATATTTCTAATATGTGCATAAAACCTATGAAAAAAAATGCCTGGGCCTTAGTCCCCTACTGTTTCCAGGTGTTTCCAGTAGAGGATGAAGTCTGAAAATGCAGGGGATGCATCCCCTAGGTACAAAGGCTTACATTAAACAATATTTGGATGTTCTAAATGTGATTCTCTGTCATTTCAACTATGTTGTATTTTTTCACCTTCTTCAATATATTGCAGACCTTTTAATTACAAAAAAAAATAATGAAAAAAAAAGTGAACCACCTTGTTTGTACTGTACTGAGTAAACCTGAAAAGGTTTAAACCTCTTATGCATATGAAACATGTGTACGTACAAACAATCATCAATTCATTATCGCATGTTTAGCTCTTATTTAATTAGAGATATTGATTGTTCAAAAAAGGAGGATGCAAACTTCCAATTTCAGATTTTGAAAAACACTATAGAAGAGTTTGGGCCCTCTAGTGTTGTACAAGTGGTAACTGATTCAACTGATGTATGTGAGTTGGCTTGATGGTAGAAGGTGCTTACAAACACATTTTTTGGAACCCAAGTTGTGTTCATGTGTTGAATAATGCATTAAAAGACATTGAGAAGAGAGATTGGGTGAAGGCAGTGGTGGCAGAAGCTGAAGCCATGCAGATGTTTATTTGCAACCATCACACCTCACTTGCTTTGTTCAAAACATTTTTAAGAAAAGAATTCCTCAAACTCATAGATACTAGATATGTCAACTACTTTATTTTATTAGAAGGGATGCTTGAGGTGCAAAATCCTCTAAAATTAATTATGTTTAATCCAAAATGGGGTATATGGCTAAAGCAAAGCACAGTTGAAAGAAAAAGTGTTAAACAAAAGACCCTCAATGATGATTGATGGTCCACAATGAGATAAGAAATTGTTGATCGTATTATTAAATTGTAAATATATTAATGTTTCTAGTAAATTATTTTTATTCTTTCTAAATAGCATTCACTCTTTGCAAATAAATTTGCTCCTTCATCTCACCCGTTGTGCAAATTATAAGTTACACAAATACAAACTCTCCTAACCTGGAAGAGATTTATGAGAGATTTGACCGCATGCTTGAGAAAATGAAGCAAGTTGTTCATATCAAGGATCCTACTTTGGGATTTTATAAGTAACATATTAAACCTATTATGAGGTGGCAATGGAACATTATGAACACCCCACCTCATATGACAGCCTATGCTTTAAATCCCAAGTGGTATGTAGCAAGGCTTGGAAAAGTGCATCCATCTCATGAAGAAGGTGAAAGAAAGGTTCATGACATCCCTTTGAGAAAGTGGAACTGATAAGGATCTACTTTACTTCACACATAGTGGCTAGCCCTTGTCAATCTCTATAATCCAGCCTTTGGCAAACTAGAGGCAAAGATGGATAGAGCTACATTAGCTCAAACCAACCCTCTTGGATAGTGGATGTGGCATGGCAGAGTTAACGATGCCTACCACTCGCCTCCTTTCACCAGTTGTTAGTTCCTCTGCTTCATCCAATCGGTCAAAAGGAATAGGCTTACCTCTCAAAAACCAATGAAGTTGGTGGCTAAGTATAATGCCTTACAACTAAGTATGTCAAAATCCAGCTAGACGTTAGGATGTTGATTCCAAAGATACCACACGGGTCGACGGGGAGGCCAAAGAGGGATTGATTTAGGTTCCATTGGATGAGGCAGCCCCTTCTTATGGTGGTGACACAAACTCAAACTACAATTTTGATGCAATGTTAGCAAATGTTGACAAAGGGCGATGACAAATTTTCTCTATTTTTGTCATTTTGTAGTTGAATCTTGCAACCTTTGACATTTTGTTGTAATTTTTGTATGATATATATGCTCATTAATGATGAAAGGAATTAAATTTTGTTATTTTATTTGTTGACTCTCATGTGAAATTTCAATTCAAATCTAATGTTATGAATTAAAGTCCTGCGATGTATATAATGAATGCCTTATCAATGTTATCATATGAATATTTGAAATTTTCTATATTTTTTAATTTTTCCCCAAAAAAATTATTTGCCCCCTACCCTCCCCAAAAATCCATCCCAAAAACACATCTCTAAATCCCCTACCATCCCCATTTTGGAAACTTGGTGTAACATAGTTGGATACAAGAAGTCCTTTCTCAACTATCTAGCTAACATTCATCAAATTATGCATTAGTTGTGTTAAGTGTTATACATTAGCAATTTCTTCTTTTCCTTGTCCCATGGCAACATTTATTTTTCCTTTTTCACAAATTTCAAGTACTTTATTATTGCCCAATCACAAATTTCAAGTACTTTATTACTGCCCAATCTTACTTCACTTTTAAATTTTTGAACAATCATTGAAACTACTTCTCCACAACCTACCATATGATTAGAAAAAACTAAATCTAGAAGCCATAGCTCATTACTTGTGTTTCCAACTTTGCTAAATGAAAGAAAGTAGTGTGGTGGATCTTCATCTTTACCTTCTTTGGATCTTCATTTGCATACTGTGTTTTCTTGTGCAAAATTTGATTTTCTTCCTTTATTTGAAATCATGAGTCTACAATCTCTCTATATGACTGAATCTCTTACAATACTAACACTACATCAGCAAACATTTTGCTTTAAATTTGCATCTACCTCTTGAGAAACCAGGGCCTCTACCTTGTACATTCTCTTAAGTTAGAACCAAACCCTTGATATGAGTTCTCCTCATTATTGCCTTGAAGAAAACTAGTACTTGCTCCTTGATTATTATTGATCTTTCATTTGACATAAACACTTGATCTAGACCACCCATACAATTTACCTTATTCTCATGGATAAGTAATGGTTCAAACTCTTTGGTTTTTTAAGTATTTAAACCTTTGCACTCTTCTAAAGTAATAACAATATGCATCCACTTAGGTGTAAAAGAACTCAAGATCTTCTTCACAACCACATCAATTATCATTGCCTCACCATGCATTCTCATTTTATTTACTATGCATGTTACTCTAACATTGTAATCTACAACTTTTCATTATCTTTCATTATTAAATTCCCAAAATTCATTATTAGGGTTTGAATCTATGCAACTTTTACATGATCCATTCCTTGATATAAACTTTGTAAAATTAGCCATGCTTCCTTTGATGTCTTGTAATCCACAATTCTTGACTAAATAAATACTCGGATCTATACCACTTTGAATATAGAAAAACGTTTGAGCATCCTTTTTCTCATTTTCTTTCTCCTACATCTTATATTTTGCATTCAATGTACTCCAATCTTGAAGTTCAACATACCCACTTACTGCTATATTCCACACTCCTTTCAATATTAATACTCTTTTCAATAAATCTCTTCAATAACCAAAATTCTCACATTCGAACTATAGAACTAGTACTGTACTACTGTTAGCTAGAATTATAGCGAACCAAACAAAGTAGTGATTTTCTCTCAAAGTCTTGGGATCTTCAATTCTAGTGAAAAAGCTTAAAATCTGAACTTATCCAATCTAATTCTTGCCTACACAAATAAATACCCGTGCTGATAAACATGGCTTCGATGCCCACTATTTGAAGATTTTGTATGGAATATGAAATTAAAAATTACATCTACAAGATCTCAAAGCCATTTATGACTTATTCAAGCAATGTTCTCTTTATGTTATTAAATCAAATCAATCTCCTGCTCCACTTCAGCCTCATACAAAGCATATAATCAAAACTTGAATTTTCTTCTTCTACACTCTAAGGAATTATTCTCTCTATCTACTGTCTGATATCTTAACAATGATTTCAACATCTCCTTATAACAATAAAAGAAAACACTTTAAACATAGCCTTGCTTTTAAAAAAACAAAAAACAGTCATATGTTTATCTTCCTAATTTTATGTTTAACTACTACTCCTATTTTAACCTTTTTGTGCTCTATTGTTCTAATTGGAATTTTCCTGTAGTGTTATATTGCAGTTGTTTAGGCTATGTCTTTTTGACATCAGATTTTCAACCATTATTAGGAACCCTACGATCCTACAAGAATCTAGCAAATATAAGCAATAGTGGACCAAGTATGAACTATGTAGATAAGACTTCCACCCAACCATAGATTTTGTCCATTGTCTTCACCATCACAACAGTTGGTCAACAAGATCCTAAAAGGGTAATAAGGGATTATCTATATTCATCAATGTTGATTATTCTCACTATGTCCAAAGTATATTTGAGCTGACAGGTAGGCATTATACCTCAACCACAACCCCTATACTCCAAGTAATGCATTCTACACTATTCTCATATAGAAATTCTTCATTTAGTTGCAGTTTGCAACACTTAAAACCCTAGTATGATTCTCATTATTGCTACAATCATCAACATACAAGACCACAATCAAAATATTATAATTGAATGGCTACACATGCCTTTCTTTTGACAAATTTGTTTAGTTTCTTTGTACCAAACTCTAGGAGCTTGCTTGAGACCATCCAATGATTTATATGATGGTTATGGATAGGTCTGGTCACATTTGTGGAATTTTTGTTGTGTGAGGAAAACCAACCATTTTGACTATAGCCAAAGACAAAACACCATGCTTGAAACACATAGCTCACACACAAGCAATCTTTATATTTGTTTGCGTCACAAGCTATTAGAGCATCAAGGTAGTGTGGTTTATAGGTCATGTTACAACAAGCCAAATTTTCTTGTTGCACTTAGGTTTACTACTCACACTTTTCATCAATCACCATTTCCTCATTGCAAGAGGAAAACATCAGAAAAAGTTTTTCCATGAGGATAACCAACCATTTTCACTATTGCACAAGGCAAAAGGCCATTTCATAGTGCATTTTTGTAGTTGTTGTAGTGTTTTGCATGGACCTATTATTGTAGTCACGACAGCCAAGCCACATTTCAGCTTCAGAAATACAATCAAGCAAAAGGGAGCTACCTTATGCAAGAATGTATAATTGCTCATCATCTTTAGTTGTTGACTCACAAACTGAAGTATACCAGTAATTCCAACAAGGCATCAAGAATTTAAGCTTTAGGTTTTGCAATCCAATACATATCATCATTGTTTTGGGCACAATTGCAAGAGAAAGACATTATTATTGCTGATTTGATAACAAGGGTTACTAAACTCAAACAAACCCTAGCCACTCTAACTAATTCTACATGGCTCCAATTGTAATGTCCCTTCCTTAGGCGTTTCGATCTGATGCAGAGGTTGACCTATTACAAGGGTTCCCATAGGTTAGCAGTATGGATAGGGGACCCAATTCGAGGTTGTGGAACCTTGCCGGGAGTTGTTTGAGCCTTTCAGAGTCGAGTTCAGTTGATTAAGCCAGGGATAAATTGGAAATAATAAAGTTGGCTTTAATGGAATAGTGAAAGGTGAATAGTAACAGCAAATTAGAAAGTGAAAGGTGAAAAGTGCACCCCCATACTAGAACTTAAGTTGTTTTACAAAGGGGGCCAAGTTCACAATGTAAAATTAGACCCTCAATGTTATTTAATGAATTTTTAGGCCAAATAGTAACCCCAAAAAGGGTCAACCCCTCTTCGAGAAGCTAAAAAGGCATTTTTGTCTATTTTGGTTTCATTCTTATGACTTCAATTTGACAGCAGTAACAAACTTGAGGGTTTGAAGAGCTTGGAGCTTCCAGGAATGCAAACTTCTGGGAGAATTCAACATTATCTAGCTTCAGTGTGGAGTTGGCAACATTATTTGGGGTTATAATTGCAGATCAGTCCATTCTGACGACAGAAATTCGCATCAGATTGCAGATCAGTCCTTTTAGAGAACATTTCTACCATCTTTCAGCAGTTGCACAGGCAGTCGCACCTTTGTTTGGCATTTGGGCTTCAAACCCTAAGTGCTAGGTGAAGTTTTTGAAGTTTTGGAGCTAAGAAGTTTCATACAGCAATGGCACAACTCCTCTCACACCTGGAAACAAAGTGGGTAGTCATTTGTAGAGCTGGGAGAGTTCGAATTTGTTGTATAAGGGTTATATCAGACCTGAAATTTCACTTGCAGTCTTGTAAAAAGTCATTTCCTGGTCTTTGGATGAATGGTTATGTTGCAGTTGGCTCATACCTATGTAATTTCAGTCTTTTAATTAATAGAATCATTGCATGTTTGGTTATTTTTCCTTTATCAGCATTGTACATGTCATGCATTTTGCATAAAACTCAGAAAAACACAAAAAAATCAGATAACACAAAACACAAACAAAACAAAAACCTATTCTATATGCTGGTCAAAGACTCCAAGAAAAACCAAAATCACAAAATTCAGATCAGATTGAGGAAGGAATCTTTCACCAATAACTTAATGAAGTAGTTTCAAAAATTAAAAAACATGCAATTAGAGATAGCCAAACAGCACAAATGCCTTCTACAAAAAACCACAAATATTCAAAAATAGGTTGACAACCAAAATTCATGGGTACAAGTTGTTAAGTGAAACAAAGCATCTCCAATTGTGGAGGTGATTGTCCAAGCAAAGTTTAAAGAAGAAAAGGATTATCAAACCAAGGCACTAAACCTTTGTGTCTATAACCTCTCTAAAGCAACCAATCCCTTATAGGCAAGTCATGTGTTCTTGCATTAATCTTTGGGCTTGAATGATCTCTCTCAACAATGCTTGGACACTATTGGACAAAGCCCTAGTCATTCAATTCAAGTCTATTGGAGAGTTTACAAGCTCTTTGTGCAAAAAAGGAAACTCTTTTCCCTTCTACAAAAAATCAAGAAACTCTTTTCCCTTCCACAAAATATATATGTTGATGTAGATCTCACACAATCCCAAGTGGAAAAGCTTCGACAAACTTGCATTCAAGTTGTTTTCCCAAGAAAGAAAACAAGTGGGTTGTTATCAAGGATTACAAAGTTGTCATTCATGTCTCTACCCCTCCTAGATGATCACACCTTAAAACATTAGCATGATGGGGTCCTTGCACCTTGATGGTGGCAATGGCATCTCCATTACTTGTTGGAACTACAATGGTGCTATATGGCCTTCTCCAGGGACTCTTATGGATGTTATTATTTCCCAAGATCGTGTCTTCCTTATTGAGATACATGAGATCCTAAACAAGATCTCCCCCTTCTCGCTGGTTACTTTTGGACCTCGGCCTTTTGTTGTCACTCATAGATCTAGTGATGTTCATGGTTATAGAGAGGCATCTTGCGTCATCCAAAATAATCTCAAGTCTAGAGTTTTATACGTTACTTTTCTTGTCCACTTCAAATACTTGTGGCTCTAGGTTCATAAGGGGCCTCTTCTTACTCAAGATTTCTCCACTATTGTGCTATTTCTCCCTACCTAATCTACTTATTGCTAATGATGTTCTCCTCTCTCATTTTTCCAAAGAGTTGCAACAAGAACTTGATACCATTGCTCTCTTTTGCAAACTTTGCCAAGTTGTGGTTAACCTTAATAAAACCGACATCATGATTTTCAATATCACCACACGTCTTCTTTCTGCATTGTAGTTTTTTTACAAGGGGGCACCTTTGGAGATCACATCCACTAACACATACTTGGGGGTCCAATTTTCTAATCCCTCCTTTATCATGAAGCCTACCTCACATTTGCATCTTTGCAAGGGATGCGCCTCTCTCTCTACCATGGAACGTTAATGTTTCTTGACCCACTTCCAAGATATCCCTTCAAAGATATGCCTTTTGATACCATCATCAAGCCTATAGATTTTCACAACTCTGAGGTTTGGGGACTTAGCTTGGGATCCATTGATTAGGCCCATGTTGAGATGGTCCAAGCTCTAATGTTACAACGCATTATCAAGTACCAATAAACTATTCCTCAAAACACTATCTAGGTTGAGTATGTTGCTCAACGACTACATCTTAAGCCTATTTTTTAGCTTACTTTCTACATACACAAACTCAAATCCATGGGCAATTCCACTTCTAGTTGTGACAAATATCCATACTTGGCTCTTTGTTCTTCTAAGAGCATTGCTTCATTGGGCCTCATTCAACACTATCATTGTTGGTATTTTGAGACTAGCTTGATACTCCTTTCCATTGGCATATCTATGGATAAACCACCTCCTTTCATGTATTCCTTGGATCCTCCTCCTCAACTTCTTCCTTAAAAGGAAACTATCACTATAGTTGCTACAAGGGGCATCTACAAGTAACATAGATAGGACACCTAGACCTTCATTGCTATGTCGTTCAACCCAATGCTTGTTTTCTACATTGTGGATTTCTTACAAGAGGATGGTGTTTTATGTTATCCTTACTATCTACAATGTCATTGGTCACATGGCTTGAGCTTTCCTCTTGGCCAAATGAGGGTATGGTCCCACCAACTACAAGTCAAGATAGACTACCATATTTATTACAAAAACAGCACACAAAAAGTTAACCAAGATTGCAAAAAAATCAATTATGAAATAAGGACCAAAAGCATCCTTATATAAGATAACAAACACCTTATCCACAAAGGATAAGACTAACACCCCAGAGGATAAGATTGATAACTCATAAAGCAAAAAAGTAAAACCTAAAGTCAACATGACTTTATTAAAAAAGAATCTTGAAGCCTATCCTAAAAGCTAATTGACCATTACAATATAAACATTACTTTAATAATATTCCTCATCCTAACTGAATCTATTGTCATTGGTCCCTCTAAGAGGTAGATATTGAGGATCATTTCATCTTCAAATGCCCCATTTACTATGAGATCCAAGGGAGGTATTACTACCTCTACAAGGACTCAAGCAACAATCTCTTTAGTTTCTTTAGATATCCAAAACAATGATGTTTGGCCCATTATCTATTGAAGGCCATCACCCTTCAATGCAAATCCTTATAAGAGGACTCTAAAGATTCTAGAGCCCCTAATTGATCACCTCCTCCATCCAACACATCCAAGAGACTAGCAATTCAAAACAACCTTTGGATATTGTACTTCTTGTATAGACACAAATATATGTGAGACAAATGTTACTTTGGCCTTAGATGTTAGATGTGATCCTAGGTGAAGTACCTTGCTTGACCCTCCCAACCCTCAACACTCCTTGATGAGCATAATCAAATCTTGTATCAACCCCTTCACAATGATCAATGATAGCACCAATGACCTCACCATTTCTATTCCAATTAGTAATACTTGATCTCTAGTTTTTCTTGGCGTTTGCTCTTTGGGGTTCTTGTTCCCCCTTCCTAGCTACATGTACTAGTCTCTTAACCACTTATGTGGGTGGTCGTTGTTCCGTATTTACTTTCTTTTGTTCTTCCCCTTTGTGGGACCTTTCTAGGTTTCTCTTCTTAAAACTTTCTAGTGTAAATTGTTGTACTCTTAAGCTCCATTGACATACTTTTGTTCACCCATCAACATTAATATAGTGTAAATTGTTGTACTCTTGAGCTCCATTGACATACTTTTGGTCACCCATCAACATTAATATAATTTCTTTCTTTCTTTCTTTCTCCCTATCCACAAACAAGACAATCATGGCAATGCTTAGTTAAAAGCAAATCATCACTGTATATACATTTCTGCACTTAATAACCACCGTGAAGACAATTACTAAGTCTTAACATCCATGTAGTGCCTCTCATGTTTGCAATCTATGGTTATATTTTTGGACTTGACCCATATACCTATACCTATATATTTGATTCAGGATTATTTGTAGCATCATTCTCTTGTATTGGCATCAATTTTGGATGCACCTTTTGTTACAGTTATATTATGATCATGTTATGATGGATTATGGTGTAGTATTTTGTGAATTATGCACATGTATGCTTGGATTATTGTTTTTATCATTACGATGTATACCCCCACAAGTATGCTTGGCATTCACTAAGTGGATACAGGTACAAGGATTTTTTCCACCTAGCTTCACAAGTTTAAGTTATTCCCCGATGATGGTTATATGGGAGATGTCACATTGGCCGTAATTGTTAGCCTTACCCGTCATACTCGATTCGAGTGTGACATTATTTTATCCATGTTGATTCAATACCGTCTTTGGCATGATTACAGATATCATACACTCCTTGTGGACATCCAACGAAATTGTGTTTGATGTCTAATTAAATTTTTTATTTACTAAATTTAATTCAGTTTTATGCTTAGATGGATTTAATTGTCAATTTAAATGTTGAATGATAATTGGAAATGGATTTAATTGGTTATTTGGATTTTGGGAGATTTTGAGGGAGTTACAAAGTAAAGGAATGAAAAATATAAATTATATTATTAAAAAGGTAAAATAAAGAAAAAGCATTCATTTTATTGTTGAATCTGTTTCTGGATTCGATTGTGTAATATATTTTTGCATTAACGATTCGGATCACACTTTGTGATCCATCATCAAGATGTAAAAAGACCTGCAGGAAAGAAAAAAAAAATGGTTGATTGCAAACGAAGAGAGGTTAAAAAGATGGGGGAAAACGGGGGGTCATAATCTTTGAATTATGACAAATTGAAGATCAAAATAGACAAAATGTAACATTGGAGCACAATCATATCATGGATCTTATACCTATGCAATACAAATGTTAAAATGAACTAAAAAGCCTCTATTCCCTGTTGGGGTGGCTTGGTACTATAGCTAGGAAGCCCTGTATCACCTAGGATATACCCAACTTGCCCAAAAACTATCTAAGTTTGTTTGGGCGGCCTTATTGCCAATGGGGCGGCCTAGTAACACAATGGGGCAGCCTAGTCAGCAGTGGGGTGGCCTGGTTTGTATGTTTGCAAGTCCAAAATTTGGAAAACTCTATTGGGGTGGCCTAGTCTTGTGTTTGGGCAGCCTTGTTCCCCATACAAAAACAAAGAGTTAATGCTTCATACATCAGCTAGCTAGTGTTTTTCCTAGTCCAAAGCCACAAATGAATAATTTTTCCACCTCATATCTTCCTTGTTCCGACCATTTTTGTCAACTAAACCTTCAAACCCTAGTCAAAACATCCTTCTCTTAGAACAAGAACATTCTTCTAGGTTTCAAGGCCTCGTATACGAAAACCCTATAAACAAAAGTTGTACCTCATGGTCCCAAAAGTCTAGTGATATTCTAATCATGTCCTTATGTGTTATCTTTGAGGAGTTATGGTATATTTTGGATCGTTTTGTGTGCCTTCTTTCGAAATTGTTCGATTGTCAAATCTAGGGATAAAAAAGTTGTACACCTACTCTTGTGAAGACTTGGGAAGGTTGATATCCTTCATGGTTGGCCTTGTTGTGTTCTCAACATTCCTAACAGGTCAAGGGTTGTTGGGTGGTTTCAGTCTTCCACTTGTGCGACGTCACTTTGCAACGGAACGTCATGAGTTGACCTAGTGTGCCTAGTTGCACTAATGTTTTGTAAGTGTTATAACTTGCATTTCAAAAATAAAAAATATCCCATGTCTACTTGAGCTAATGTTCTACGGGTTCCTTAGCGGGGCGCATTACTATCCAACTAGTGTGATTACTATATAAAACTAAGAGCAACAGAAAAACAATCAATGCTACAAGTTTACCAACAAAAGCAAAGCCTTAATCATGATATTAACATCTCCTCGTTGAGCATAGCAACATCTCCTCGTTGAGCATAGCACCTCTCTTGTCAAACCATTTACCACTAATGATTCTTACTAGGAAGGGTTGCCAACTTCCAAATGGAAAATCCATTAAGAAGTTATAACCATGCACCTTAACATTCCGCCAATCTTATTTCCAACATACCACATGAATTTAGAGATTGCAAGTGTTCATAACATGTGTCACAATTGTGTCAAAGGCATTGCGATCAAGTGGTAGAACCACTTGGTTCTTATGTTGGAGACTAGGATTAACTTCACCCTAAGTAACATCTTGGCCTTGGTAGGCGTGTTGGAATAGTAGTTCTACTTCAATTGATTGATAGAGTAATAGTCCAACAAAAGACGTTGATGGAGTACACTAGAGGGACAAAGGAGGACAAGAGGTTAATGAAATGGCATGCAAGGGGAGATCGGCAATGAAAGCATTCAAGTTGGAAATACATGTTGGAGGTTGCCCTATAGGAGGAGAGGCATTCAAGCCAAAGGAGCATGTTGAAGGTTTGGAGATACAAATTCCACCTTTAAGAGTGTAGGAGGGTGATGGAGGTGAGAAGAAGGTGAAATGGTTTCCCTATGGAAGTAGAAATAAGGAATGGTTGCCCTCCAAGAGTAGAAATAAGGAATCGCTGCCCTATAAGAGGAAATATTTGATCAGTTACTTTAGTAGAATCCCTTGATAGTAGAGTGTTAAATTGAGCAAATGTCATATCCCCAAAGAAACTCTCACATTTACATAAATTTATTAAAAGGTTAATTTTACTTCTTGAGCTTCACAAGGTGTAAAAAAGGAAAATCAATATATATATATGTAAAATAATAATTAAATAATAGATATATATAAAACAATAATTAAATGATAGATATGTATATATATAAAATAACAATTAAATGTTAGCTTTTAATTAAATCACAACTTCCACATAAAAGAATGCTATAAATAAAATAAATATGACATCTTCCATACAAAAAGCGAATTAAGGAAAAAAACGCAAGATTTAGAATTCATTTATTTTCAAAAGCTTTATTCGCAAAAGACGTCTCCCCTCAGCCAAGTGACATACCCGTGAAGAGCATCAACAGGTATAAGATGCTCGATGGAGAATGGGGATGAATGTTTTTGGAAGGGAGCAGAAAGCGACGGGACAGAAGGCGGACATTGATCATAACAGTGAGTGATCTCACTTAGCTTTCATGCGTAATTTCTTGCTTTAGATATTTTCACACTGCACGAATTATTGTGGATGCCGTTTAAACATTCTATGATCTTGTTTTAAAATTAAGAAACCCGGAGCACATTCGCCATTGTGAATATCATACCTGAGACCGACTAGAGTATTTAGAACCATTCCCGCACATGAGTAGGGGTCTGGCTGTAGGCGGACTGAGTTCCGAGGTTTATCCAGGAAGCACGGGTCTCTGTCTTCTTAAGGAAATTTCCATTATATATAGAACTATGATTATAGTGAATACTGCTATAAGTCCATGAATATAGGCTGCGTCCTTGTGTAATGGAAAAATGAATATGCGTATAGAATTATAGGCATTGCTTAAATGTAGCAAAAGCATTCTGATTTTCTGTGCATTATGATTAGATTATATCTTCTATTATGAATGTAAAACATTACTAAATCAGAATTACGATTTGTTATATTTCTTGTATGTGCAGTAGGAACATTATTAATTATAATTATAGAAACTGAATATTGTCCAACTCAGAATAGCATCTGGTTTATTATCATCTCTTGGTTGCTGTATAATTATTATAAGAAATGCAATTTGATATTTGAGACTACTAGACTACTGCTTGCAAATAAACTGCCTGATCTGAGCATGTTATCCTATCAAGAGAGATGAATCATGTCTTAAGTAGATTGCCTAAAAACGCCATTCTCAACCCCTTAGGCCCAATTAAGGGATTGGGCATTATAGCCCCTTAGGCTCTTGATTCGGGATTGGGTTGTAAGATTGGGGGTCCCACCTAGGCGTCGGCCCCTTAGGCCCTGAAACAGGGATTGGGCAATTAGGAGGTGGTAGGCCTTAGGCTACTTAGGTCTGTCATGGTTCCTTTCCCTTAATAAGATGCATGACTCCCTCATTGGATTCTTACTTCTTGCAGAATGTGTTATATCTGTTGTTTGGAAATTAGACATTAAAACTAACTCTTGGACATTTGGATATGTATACAAAAATGAGTGCAGATTATAAATATTGAACAAACCTTGGAGTGGAATAGGAACGTTAAAGTCTTACTTTTCAGCTTCCCTCAGCCCTGACAGGTAAGGACTTTTACAGCAAATGAATTATATGGAATGTGAGTCCCATAAATAAACCCTCACAATTCAAGGGTGGGTGCCCCAATAGAACCCCGCTATATGACCTACAAAAAACATGTGCCATAAGTGCATAATTAGTACACTATCGTTCCCAAATCTTCGTAGTGAAGCCACATTACTAATAAGCAGGCCAGCAACCAAAATGTTCTTGTAGGTCCATAATCACATAGAGAAGAAGATGAGTAAGTGCAATCACATTGAAAACTAGCCTTTTCTTCTCGATTTTAGAAAATTACTTTAATCAAGCTATTTGCAAGAAATGAGATGAGCACTTGACTCGAGAGGTAGGTTAGTGAAATGGGAAAGAGATGAATAGTTGAAGGCAGCCCTAATTATATACATATCAAAGCGAAGATAAATTTCACATGCAATAGTAAACCTAGCAATTAAGGATGCAATATGCGTAGTAGGGGTAGCTTGTGCCTTCATCAAAGTGCAAGTGAACAAGATCGTCAGAAATAGAGCAAGAACAATAGCGTATGATTTAATGGATAAGGAGTGAAATATTTCTTGTCCTTCTAAAAATGACTTGTTGAGACCAAATCATGCAACTAACATGCCTTGAAACTCTCACTATGTCCCAAAAAATACCAATGACTCCTTTGCTCTAACTAGTTTGCTACTCGTCATAGATATATCCCCATGAAATAATATGCAATTTTAGGATTTTGCCACTCCAAGCTTCTTTATGAATGATATGTCACACCCTATTACAAGTTCAATTTCAAACGTAGTACACAATTAGCTGCCATTACCCAAAACTTGTACCTTAAATCATTGGAATAGAGTATATTAAAGGTGTATATTGAGCAATATTCTCACATTTGGTCCCAGCTTGCATACAAAAGTTCTTAGAAGCATTGTTCACAAATCTTGTATAATTATCAGTTAAGATATTTCTAATGGAACTCTTAGAACCCATAATAGATGCTTTGTGCCCCAATCCCACAAAGTTTGTATAATCTAGTCTCTTGGTTTGCATAACCAGATCTCATTCTTAATCAACTACTTGTCAAGCAAAAACTATATTTTCAGATATCTCACATCTAGAGCATCATTATTGCCCATGCTAATTGTAGACTACATATTTTTATTTGTCATTCTAAAACTTGAAGCATCAAGAACAATGTAGAGATCCCCCAAACTCAACAATACATTCATTCTTTGCATATATGTGAGCAATCAAATCAACACAAGCGATATAGAAAGCATCATACTTTGTGTCTAAGTTATCAATCCTGATACGAGTGTGACTTTTGGGAACAACAATACAAGAAGTTTTTTCCTTGGGTATGGCTACAAGTTTGGCTATATATACCTATACACACACACACACATGTGTGTGTGTGTGTGTGTGTCTATGTGTTTGTGTATATACATATATATGTGTGTGTACACATGTGTGTGTGTGCATACATATATATATGTATATACATACATAAATATATGCATATAGATACGTAAATATGTGTGTACATACATATATATACATACCTACATAAATACATACATATATATATGTGCCCAAATATATATATAACAGTGAGACTCATAATTGACAATAAACAAAATATTTAAATACCTCATAATTTGCAAAATTGAAAATACTCATAAATTCATAATTCAGTGATTTGTCAAATGTCAATACACAATGAAAATTACAATCAATATTCAATATTCTTCATATTGCTCTTCATCAAAAGCATCAAAGTCAACATTTGGTTCAATTTCACTTGAACGACAATGAGTAATGATGCCACTTCCACTACCATGTACTGTAAGAGCTATCTCATTTAAAGAGATTTCTGACAAGTTGTGCAACAATAACATATAAGTCAACACACTCACGAGTTAGATCCCAATTCCTCATCGCCCCCTCATTGTAATCAATTTTCTTAGGTGACAAGAGATCCTAATAACTATTGGGGGTCTAGGAGCGGAGACCCCAATGGGGTTGAGGGCCAACAACCCTCATGGGAGTTTGGGGGCAACACCCAGTAGGGTTGAGGGGTGGAGCCCCCACCACAAGCTCAAATTAAGGCCTTTGAAAGCACACAAAACTTGATGATGCACATCATTTTCACAATTTTATCACTTAAAGACGAAATTAGGTACACAACCACTTTTTTGTTTATTAAAAATGTTTTAAAAATGGTTTCAAGTTAGTTTTTGTTTTTAAATAAATCTTTTTATAATGTTCTTTTTTTGTCCCAATAGTCGTGGGTCCCCCTGCGTTCGCCAAAGATACCACCTGGGCACCCTGGGTTCCCTGTGGATCCTTTTGTGAAGGACCCACAAGGAACTCAAGTTTCCTAGTCATACCTGTACCAGAACGAAACCTCAACCATAGCCGTACAAGGAGAAGGGACTAAACAGCAATACCCGATAACATAGCTTTGTGTTCTTATTTTCATTGTTGACATTGAATATCTTTTTAAAACAAGGCTTCTCATCATTATCAAGCTTGCCACAAAAGTTCCTAAACCTTCCTATGACTTCTTGGAGATAATGACACAAGAAATTTTCCTTTGGTGATCACGTTGCCTTTATTAAAATAATATTGTTATATTTAGTTTAATGGTAAAATAAGCTATTAGAATAGACTTTAGGTATATTCTTTTATTCTTTTCGTTACACTTTAAGTTAGCTTTCAGTTAGGATCGGTTAAAACTTTCAGTTACTTCTAGTTAAGCCTTCAGTTAGCTTGTATTAGTCTATTGATATCTTCGCTATTATTAGCTCATTGTGGTTCTATATAAGAATGTGTTTGCTACTTAATCAATCAATTATCTTGGCAATAATTTTGTGTGTTCATAATTATTTTATGGTATCAGAACTCAAGTTTCGGGATCGTCTAGCGTGTGAATTCTACAAATAATGAAGTGCCGAATTCAACACAAGACACATGAAATCATGCCAAGGGTGATCGTACAAATTTCATACAAAGATTTTTTGACGAATTTTTTTTCTTACAAAAATTTCATGGGTATTACTTGTGCAGATTGTTTTGATGAATTTTTTACAAACTGTGTAGGGTTTTATTCTACCTAAAAAAGCGGTTAGAAATTGCACCAGGGTTTCACATTAAAATCATGGAATTCTTCACTACAAATTTGCAGTTTTTTCGCTAGGAATTGCGTATTTTTTTGCTGGAAATCGTGTGACAGCACACAATAAAAAAGTAAACCAATTTTTCTAAAAAATTGCAATATTTCTAGCACCATTTTTTCTACAAAATCGTGACGGCCAGATTGTTTTACCTGAGCACCTAGGGATTTACTGTACAAAAACTAGGGTTTCAAAGTTTTTTTTAGACAACCAGGGTTTATGCACATTTGTTGGTGATTTGCAAACCGGCAACTAGGGTTTTTCAAACCTTTCCTACGATGGCTACGGTTGATGTGTGAGCTAGGGTTTTCTGCATTCAAAAATTCAGCACCTAGGGTTTCAAAAAAAATTGCAAGTTTTTTGATCTAAATCATGACCTAGGGTTTCGCAAGATTGAGATAGAAGTTATTTTTGCATCTTTTTTCTGATTTTTTGGACAAATATTGTGGTTTTCTGTCTCTGTGCAAACTAGGGTCCTGATTTTCTTTTTCAGACCTAGTGTTTCATCAATTTTCATGACTTCATATTACGGGAGGGATGGCTTCATTACACAACATCATGTTGGAAGGCAATCAAAGCTTCAACAGCAAAAATTACAACACCTGGAAGCAGCAGATGCTCACCATCTTCGAATACAGGTGCCTTGATTAGTTTGTCCTTGGTATAGACACACATCCCACAGTTTCGAGAAAGGACCAGGACAAATTTGATGGAAGTAATTGAGAGGCGATTATGCTTCTCAAGTTATTTGTCATAGATGAGATGCTTCCAAAGGTTCCTTCAAGCAAGACCTCGGCTAAGATTTGGAAGCACCTGCAAGATCTACCTAAGACGTTAGACAAGACAGGGCCTTCTTCTTGAAGAATATATTATTCTTGATCATGATGGACGAGAGGATGTCTTTGCAGAATCACTTGATGAAGATCAAAGACATTCACGATCAACTAGAAGCAATAGGTCGCAAGATAGAAGAAGACACTATGGTTATCACACTAAAGAGTTTACCACGCTCATATGAGCACTCTATTGAGACTCTTAGTATCACTTCTACAACAGTTGACCTGAAGTTCAATGACTTGTGCAACAAACTCTTGCAACAGGACAGATGGAAGAAATAGTTTGGTAGCAACAATGATACACCCACTGTTGACCAGACCTTTGTAGCCAAGGACAAGAGCAACGGCAAGTGGCCTTAGAAGAAAGGTCAAGGAAGTTCTAATGATTCTTCAAAGAATCTGAAGACTATGATATGTCACTATTGTGGCAAACTTCGACATGAAGATACACTGCAAAAAGAGGTTGGCTGATCAAAAATCCAACCAGGCAGGGTCTCAACCAAAGGCCCATGCCACAGAACATTTTGTGTAGGCGTCCACCTTATTTGCATTTATGGCCAAACGACCACCAAATCATGCCAAGTCCTTGGCTTGGTACATTAGAATATTTAATTTTTACAAAGCGATGTTGATTTAATTAGCACAACTCCTAAATGAAATGAGTCTATACCACACCAACCCCGAACATATGTGAACCTCACGGCACCAAAAGATAATGATAGCTTTGTCCCCTTCTATTGTACAATATAAAGTATCTGCAACAAACAGGTGAGTCATATACATATATGCCCGACTCCACTAAATGCCTTCAGCATTGATTGATCACGTTTCTCCATTAGCAACTGTAAGTGGCACTAGCAATAATGCAGATGACCCCATAGCAGTTGACAATAGCTCGTATTAATGAAAAACTTAGATAGCATAAAAGTATATGTCTATCGATGCCGATAGTAATCCCGATGTGCTAATACAAGTGCCTGATATCAGGTCTAGTGAATGCTCCATGCTCATGAAATTAGCACTGCAAGTTGTATTCGTTGTAATTTCAAATGTTGCTCGTCTTCTATTCCTGGGTTCCACCCGTCTATATTGGCATTTGGAAGTCCATATGTGCCAAATGCATATAGTTATCAAGACACCATTACCTCTGTTGAGATCAATCCGTCATTCAGAATATGACCAGCCACCATGTTGAGTATGAGCAATCTGCCATTAAACACTAAAAGAAAGCCTTGTTGGGGTTTCCTCCAACACAGCAAAGGATCCTAAGAGTTCTCGTTCCCAAATTTTTCAAAAGACAATCAATTCAAACTTCCTGTCACCCCAATACATCCACCAACACTCCTTTTAATCTCTGCCACCCACTATTTTGTTCAACTAAAGAAGACTGTTTTTAATATTTAAATAATTAATCCAATTTCTTCTTGGGTTTATTAAAAACTGGGAACATCACATAGGAATGGAGCTCAATTTGCTCTCAGTGAGTCACATTATGCACCATTGTCCTAAGTTGGACCTCATCTTCAGCATGCACAAGTGCGACATAGTTGACAAGGAGTCCAAACAAACTATAGTAGTTGGCATTGAAAACCATGGTTTGTATCGGCTAGTTGACACTAAAGAGGTTTAGGAGCATGCATTGATAGCCAAGAGTTCATCTGCGCTGCGTTATGGGCATCTCAACCTATTCTATCTCTCTCAACTGGTTCGAAAGCATATGGTGGACGGTTTACCTAACATCCAACAGTAGATTTCGGGTGTTTGCGAAGCATGCCAGGTAGGGAAGCAGCAATAGATCTTCGTTCTCAAAAGGACAAGCTTGGTGTCCTAACAGGGTCCTTCAATTGGTTCATACAGATGTATGTGGACCAACAAATACCTCATCAGTCACAGGTGCCAAGTATTTTCTATTATTTGTTGATGATTTCAATAGGAAAATGTGGGTGTTTTTCCTAAAAGCAAAATCAAAGGTGTTTACACAATTTTGGAAGTTCAAATTATTAGTGGAAAAAGTGTATAATTGTTCTTTGATCACTCTTAGGTTTGATAATGGGGGTGAATTTTGCTCACTCGAATTCACGAACTTTTGTGCTAAACACGGTATCAAAATACAGTACACCACACCTTACACTCCACAGCAAAATGGAGTTGTTAAGAGATGGAATCAAACTATTACAAAGATGGCCCAATGTATGATGGAGAACAAGAATGTTCCCAAGATGTTTTCGGCTGAGGCAATTTATACTGTTGTTTACCTTCTCAACAGGTCTCTAACACAGGCAGTGAAGGAGAAGACCCCAAACGAAGCATGGTCTGGGAGGAAACCAAAGGTGAGTCGATTTTCAATTCTACAACATATGTTTGGATTCCAAATGCTAAGAGAAACAAACTGGACTCCAAGAGTTAGAAGTTAATGCTCACAAGGTACAGTGATAATCATAAAGCCTATTAGTTGATTGATGTGCACATTGTCTGCTTGACATTCAACAAGGATGTGGTGATTGATGAAGAAGTTGGGCCTTTTCAAGTCTCTTCTTACATCAAGAGTACTACGGATCAGCCTTTGAAGGCTAAGGACTTAGGTGTTCATCTTCCATTAGTTACACCTGAAGGGGGCAGGGATGGGGGCAGGGGGGAACTCTAATGATTTCAAACATGTGGAATCCCCTAGGCACATACCACAAGCAGTACCAGATGATCTTCTTCAAGACTACAAGAGCATTCAGCTGATATAGTACTAGATGGTCCACGACATGATGCTCATGTTGACTCGGATAGACAGGGTTCGACAATGAGACCTAAGTAGTGGGAAAAACTCATTGGTGATGTTCGAGATGATGAACTACTTGAGGGTCGATCATCCAAAGGCAAGAGCATACATACCACTATTAATTTTGCTCTTATGGCTAACATTCAAGGTAATTACGGACCACAAGACCTTGCAAAGGCGACAAATAAACCTGAATGGGAAAAGGCCATGGATATAGAACATTAGAGTCTTATGAAAAATAAGACTTAGGTCCTTTTAGATCTTCCTCAAAGGAAGAAACCCATTGGCTACAAATCGGTGTTCAAAGTCAAGTACAAAGTTGATGGTACACTTGACAAGTACAAAGCACAATTGGTAGCTAAAGGGTTCTCGCAAAGAGCAGGTATTGATTATGATGAGACCTTTCCTACTACAGCAAAGATGAGCACCATTTAGTTAGTTCTAGCCATGGCAGCACAGTTTGGTTGGAAAGTCCATCAAATGGACATCAAGAATGCCTTCCTCAATGGTGACTCAGAGGAAGAAGTGTACATGACACAACCTTAGGGTTTTTAGGTTACAAGAAAGAAGCATCAGTTTTGTAGACTAACAAAAGCCCTTTATGGCTTGAAGCAGGCACCCAGGGCATGGTACATCAAGATTGACAAGTATTTGTGGCAAAAGGGATTCCAACGCAGTCCTTCAAATCCGAATCTATATGTCAAGAGAATAGGCAATAACATCATCCTTCTTGTCATATATGTGGATGATATCATCATTATAGGTAGTGAGGAGCATTTGATTGAGCAAATCAAAAGTAATTTGTGTCACACTTTTGACATGACAAACTGAAGCCTCCTACATTATTGCCTAGGTGTAGAGGTTTGGCAAATAGGTGGTGGTATTTTTATTTCACAGTCTAAATATGCCAAGAGTTTGCTAGACAAGTTCAAAATGACAAATTGCAAAATCGCATCTACACCCATGGAGAAAGGGTTAAAGTTTTCAGCCAACACAAAGTCAAAGGTGATTGATGAGTCAGCTTTCAGGCAACTAGTGGGCCGCCTTATCTATCTTACAGCCACTAGACCTGATTTGAGTTATGTTGTGAGTTACATTTCCCGTTTTATGACAACCCCAAAGGCGGAACATTGGGTTGCAATGAAGCGGGTACTGAGATATGTGAAAGGGACACTTGACTTTGGCATTTTGTATAGCAAAATCAAAGATCCTAGGCTGGTTGGGTTCACAAATTCAAATTGGCAGGTTCAATTGATGACAAGAAGTCCACTTCTAGGTATGTTTTCAGTCTTGGCACAGGTGCAGTCACATGGACCAGTAAGAAGCAACAAGCAGTAGCTCTTTCCTTGACCGAAACAAAATATCAAGGAACCATCAAAGCAATAGTATGGCTTTGAAGGATGCTTTTAGTATGGTTTTGTGACAATCAAGGGGTGTTAAAGCTTTTCAAGAATCCTCTCTTCCACAAGCGTACCAAGCATGGAGAGCTTCATTGTCATTTCATTTGGCAACTTGTAGAAGATGGATCAATAATGTTGCAATATTGTCCCATTGATGACCAGACTAGAGACATTCTAACCAAGTCTTTGAATCCTAACAAGTTTGTAAAATTTTTGGATAAGCTTGGTGTAGTTAATAGATTGACCATTAAGGGAGGGTATTAAAATAGTATTATTATATTTAGTTTAATGCTCAAATAAGATATTAGAATAAACTTTAGGTATATTCTTTTATTCTTTTAGTTATGCTTTAAGTTAGCTTTCAATTAGGATCGGCTAAAGCTTTCGGTTAAGCCTTCAGTTATCTTTTATTAGTCTATTGATATCTTCGCTATTATTAGCTCATTGAAGTTCTATATAAGAATGTGTTTGCTTCTTATTTAATCAATCAATTATCTTGGCAATAAATTTTGTGTGTGTTCATAATTATTTTAGCCCTTAATGAGAATTCATTCACTTTGTCACATGTGCATAAGCACTAAAACCAAATTTATTAGTGCATTTTTATGACTTTCAGCAGTAATAGTATGGTCCATGGAAAGGTAACTCAAGACAAACATCATGCTTAGGAGATCAAATATCCTAATGAGATGTATGTGTTCCTTTTTAAGCTTGAAAATAAATTTGTCCAGCTTCAAGCAGCTGTAAGTTGTAATTCCTTGACCATTCCACAGTAACATTCAATGCCATCAACATAAACATGCTTTATTTTGCTCAGTGCATGATGATTTGGACAATGAATGCGTCGTGGGCTTGGGGAAAAAAATTCAGTAAGTCATCAACCTTCTATGATGCTATCCTTAGTCCAAATACGATAGAGAAGGTCATCTTCAATTTCCATTCCACGAAGCTTTCAGGCCTCCACTGCTCTATACAAAAGAACCAAAAAAATATTTTCATTTACAATCAGTCAGGTTTGTTTCTAGATTATTTACAATACCTGAGGGTTTTGCGGCAAACTGGATCTTCTATTTTTCAACTTGAAATTACAAAAGAAAGTACTCATGATGGAAATAATGCTTTCAAGTAGTATAACTAGAGTAAAATAATGGGACTACCAGTATGGAGTAAAATAAAAGAAGTGTTTAGAGTCACATAATCTAGTACTAGTAAAATTCCAGCCAGGTAAAATCTGATATTGAGCACAAATCACAAGGTCTCCCTTGAAACAGCCCAAGAGATGTTCCAAAATTTAACACAAATCACAAAGTCTCCCTTGCATATCTAAGTTACCAGACAATCCAGAGCACACCTGTCATATATATAGTTGTGCATCCAACTAGCCCCCCACACGCTGTCTTGCAAATCTAAATAATCAGACACTCCAGGACACCCGTCATATCTATATTTGTGTATTCAACCACCATCCCCCCTCTCTTATTTTGTATTTATACATAACTGTTCATATACAAATTAATATATCAATTATACATTCATATATAATTATGGCCATATTTACCATTTATTATCTCTATCCATATAGCTTGGTTGCAAATTTGAATCTTATACATTGCTCCTTAAATAATTTTTATTCCTCTATCAGAATATAGCATACTCACATTCAATTTATTCCGAAAAAAATCAAACGTTTGTCGTTTCTTATTAATTTTTCGCTCATGTTTTGCGTACTTCATTCTCAAGTCATCAATTGATTCAGGGTGCCTGCACAAAACCAAATTTAAATTCTTTCAAAGAAGAGAGATAAAATATATATATATAAATATATGCCGAACAAAATAGATTAACATAAATAAAGTAAACCGTACAAAAACAGCAGAAAATATCAAGCTTGAAGTTAGAAAATAATATATATTAAATAAATGAGCAATTAATCACTTAAATTTACCTTTGGTTTTCACTATTGAGTCTTTGAGTGAGCCTCTTTAACTGGGCACTAAGCTTTTCTGGAGTGTCTTCATGACAGCCACCCAAAGCTTCAACCTCTGCTTCAGGACAAATCACGGAAGCTTTTTTGTAATTCTCCTACAGACATGGAAATAAAAAAAATGAATAAGATGGGATCCAGGTACTAAATGAGAAAAAAAAAACATGTTGAATAAAAATCACATCATTTGTTACAGATTTTTTGTGAAAAACAACATACGAAACCAAAGCTGTAGTACATGGTATTCAAAACAAATATGTTGCATTCAGACACAGACTATAGAAATATATACATAAATAACAAAATAAACAATTTGGGAGAGTATTTACAATTAAATATGGCCGCGACATCATTTCCATTATGGTCCGAATTAAAAACCAGAGAAAAAAGTTAACATGTTCCAAGGACAGATCAACCAATATGGCAAATATACCCACCAAAAATTAGCAACCTTTTCCTCTCGACAATCAAATTACCAGTCAAAATATAACCACAGGACAATAAATTTTCCAACATAAGTGCATGCAGATAAAATTTGGAAGTATAAGTTGTTAAAGTTTACTTGCATATGCTTAGTTCATCAATGCCATTTATCATTTATCATTATTGTTTTCTTGCTTTAGCTACTCCCTTGTCCAATATTTCAAACCAAATACCCTCAATCAAAATCCTCTTATTAGACCTATGCACAAAATATATAAAATTCCAACGTTATAGTAAGTTCAATAAATATAAATAAAGATATTATTATTTATTTTAATGTCCACAAATGATCCAAAGTAGATCAGTGGGACTCAAAAAACAAATTCACTTATAATAAAGAACAAGGCAAGGAGACCATAAATTATGAAAAAACCGAAGCAAGTATCAAGCAAAAAAGAAACAACAAAAATCATACTATAGGGTAAATATAAAACAATAAAACTCCAGAGCTGAGAAGAAAAACCCTGTGAGGAAATGACTCGTCAAGGAAGCATAGTGGTGGCAAATATGAAAGTGGGAAATCATGGCTGAAAGAAACCATTGGTCATAAATGGTACTGAATAATAGTTTAATATTTTGATGTAATGTCCCCTTCTCATCAGTGATCTGTTCTAACACTCATCAGCCTATTCCGGAAGCCCGTAGGCTCACTTGGGGTAAAATTAAGGTTTCCAAGTTCGGAGGTTCTTTCGCATTTCAGAGAGTTCACTTTTTATAGTAAATTCTAATTTTGGCAGTATGAAGTTTGTGTGCTTTTAGTACATCATTTTCAGTTGGAGCAATTATTTGCAATTCATGTCTAACTTCTAAAGGCTTTTTTATGATGAATAAAGGCATTAAGGTTATAATTTGCAGTTGACCCCTTGGCCTAGGAGAACAACTTAAGTTGTGTTTAAAAGAGGGACTTGGAAGGGGTATGCCATCATAAAGGTGATTTAATTATTAATGAAGATAAAAGCCTTGAGAAATGAAGTGGACGCCTTTTTGAAGAAGTTATTATTTAAAAATAAAGATTTTATGTTGCCTTGTAAAGTGGACGCCTTTTTGTGAAGTTGGAAGGTTTCTGGAAATTTGAAGAGTCTCATGTGACTTTTGGCGTCCTTTCTTGAGGAATTGAAGAGTCTTCTACTCTTCTATAAAATGAATGCTTTGTTTCAGCATTGGTATCCATTCATGTTATCATACTGTTATGCTGTCGGAATGACAAATGAAACCTTGCTTCGAGGATGCTACCTCCTAGCCATTAACCAATTTCGTGTTTCAAATACAACACCTAGTTGGTCTATACTGCTTCTCATCCAGACTAGCAGATTGTGCTCAACAGAAGAAGTTTTGATGATATTTCCAGTTTTTGAGTTGCTGATTCACATACAGCTGAAAGTGAAAATTTGAATGCATCTCCTAGAGTAAATTTATTTTGATTCTGGGTATTTTTGCTGAGTGTTTGCTGAACCAAGGCGCCCCTTCTTGCAAAGTTTGAGATTTAATTTTGAAGGTTCTGACTTTTAATGACAAAATCGCCCTTGAGGAGGGTTGTACCATTCTTGGAGGCTTTGGAATTCGTGCCAGAAATATATGTGCAGTTTTGTTGCTGTTTGATGATCAGAATATGTTCGCCTACCTTCTAAAAGGACACAACAAAAGACAGCATTCGATTTGGAGGTGAATTGAGTGAGTTATGAATACTTCATTGGTTTTCACAGTTGCTGATTGACATTTTCAGTTTACTGATTTTTGTATCAGACTTTAGAAGTTCTGATTTTTGATTCATTATCAATAGTTAGAGAGATAATTATTTGTATGAGATCATCTATTACTCATGTGCTTTGAAGTTATTGAAATTCATATGTAATTTGCAGCTTTATTCCTTATTTGTAAGACTGTAAACAGTAGTACTGTTCCAGTCCTAATCGCTGCAATTAATTCTTCTTTCTTCTCACATTAAGTACCCCTGGATGGTCTACCGCCAGTGTGGATAATTGATTGTATCTCTCTTGTACCCACTTTCAAAGTGGTGAATCCCCACTCTCAAGTGGATGCCCGCCGCAGCGGATGAATTAGATTGTTGTAGCTTCATGGCTGGTTATCCGCCTATTAGTTTCAGTTTTCAATTAATCACTCCGTCATATGTTAGCACCTCGCCCTCAGTGGGATCTTGAGTGCACATTCTTGACGTTGAGTTTGCTTCAATTCAAGTTATTGTTTTGTAATTACTCCGCCATATGACAACACCTCTCCTTCCTTGGGATTGAGTGTGCATTCTTGGCGTTGAGATCTTTTCAATTTGGAGCTAACGCTAATCAAGTTGGCTAGTGCTGGTTTATGTTGTGTAAATCTTTCGAAAAAATTGGTTAGCATATTTCATTTGACCCCTATTAAAGGGATGTAAATTAAGGAAAGGCATAGATCATGTTCATTGGCATCCCGAAGCTCTTCAAGCTGTGAGCTCAACTCTGATGGGACTTCACATGCAAGATGACCGTATACTCCCAACAAATTGCATGCCACTTGTGACCAACAACAATGCTGAGGCTTGGGTGCTGATAGAAGGATTGATGTGGCTGTTGAACTTTGCCTCCCATCTCTAGAAGTTGAAGATGACTCAAATTTCTGCATCAGCTATGAATAAGAGCTCTACCCCACATTGGAAGCTAATGGCATTTTTTAAACAGCTAGATTGTGCTGGGAAAATGAAAAAGGTCTACATCATAAATAAAAAACAATATAAAAATCAATGTAGAATGTAAGATATAACCATCTTCAATATAGAATGTTCTTTCTAAGAATGCCCTCAAGCTCAACTAGATTCCAAAAGAGTGTCTGCCAGAGAGCACACAACTTTGACACCATTTGTACATTAGATATAGCCAAAGAGTCCATCAACAGTCTGAAACCAACTAATAAATATAACATAGAGGCTCATGATGTCAATAATAAAAGCCCTTAAGTACCAAGAATGTGTAACCTCTGAAACAGGAAGCTCCTAGGTATAGGGTTAAAGGCCTTCCCAAATTCTACAAAGCAACAAAAGAACGTACAAGACCAGACTCCTCAATGGTAGCTCAAAGAGGAAATGTGTTCCAAAATTGCTTGGAAAACTCTCTCCAAGCCCACATGTCTCTGTGCTTTGCATCCACCATGCTCGGACTATTTAAAAAGCTTCAGTCCTAAAACTGTAACATTTCCTTTGCTAGATATTTGCCCAGGCATAAGATTTTTGTAGGCATTCAGATCTGTCACATCTCCTCATTTCTAAATGGGCTACATAAAATGCCACGGCAAAGGAGGAGGGAACATCCAAGAAAATAATCTTATTTAACAAATCTACAATGTAAAAGAGAAAATTAGAATGATTAATGGTATACTCTTGGCATTCATCAATTTTGTACAAGGAAACATCCAATATTGCAGAGATGGATTGAACAAAGGTTGTGTCATTCATGCTTAGCCAAAAGCTGGATCCTAGCTTGACATTTTGCAAAAGGTTTAATTCAGAAGCATTTTTTTAACAATTTCAGACAATTTTTTGAACGTTGAACATTGGCTTACCAGCTAATTTACACTCATTACACATATAACAACAAATAGGCAACCAATTAGCAACTAGCAAATTATCTATAATAGCTTGGAATTGCCATTATTAGTAAGAGACCGTCCATAGCGCAAAGGAGTTCTTTTCTATACAGGTCATCTGCATTTATTCCTCATGCTCTACACAATGAGGCAGTATGACATTAGAGGTGCACAGTATTTCCTCAATAAGACTGAGGAATTGTCTCTTCAGTTACCTTATATATTGTTCGACAAGGTGTACAATTATACCCCCATCCAAACTCAAGCATTTGACCTTCATATATGCAGTACACATGAGTTCACCATTAGGTCAATTCAAAAGTATTTTGTGTGTACATGTGTGGTGAATACTTAATTAAAAAATTCAGGTGTTTTTTAATAATTTTTAACCTTTCAATTGCATTGATAAACTATTAAACATTAATAAAAATTCTACTGGGTTGAAATTCAAATAACAATGGCATATATGAAATTGAGCAATGACAATTCCACATTCACCATTCAAATTGGAAATTGAAAATTGAGAGAAACACTTAAATATGAATGTGCAATTGATATTATGAATATATAATTAAAATACAATTCATAGAAGGAATACTCATGTGCAATCACCCTTGCTTAGTGTGCCCCACGACTCATCTACAAATGCACCAAATCAGCGTAACTCATGAGTTGAGTCTAGACCATGACCTCACCCAAACTCACTCGAGTTCAACAAAAAAATCAGCCACATTTCTGACTAGACTCATACCTTTTCTACATGGACTCACCTAACATGAAAACATAAATAACCCACACCCAGTTCATTTTTTCAATCATTTTGATCTTTCTTTTCAACCAACAAAGTTGCAAATTTGCAAGTAGATGACAACACGGCATGAGAGAAGGGTTTGGAATGGTTTCAAAAGACATATATGAAGATTCAAATGAGTTTGGAGTGTTCTTTACAAAGATGTCTAAATTTTATTTCCTTTTTTCGAATTCGAATGACAAATGCTGAAAACCTAGGAATGATGCCACCAATTCCTTGCCCCAACCTCCATTCACCAACCCATTTCCTAACCCTACCACATAATGTTCATACTATTTTATTTTATAAATGTTTTCCATAACAATTTATACATGGAAGCATGGGGCACCAAGCGATGCCAAGGGCAAGGTCCACTATATTTTTTGTTAACTTTTTCTGCCAAGAGGGATCAATACATTAAAGTAATAATTTTCTCAAATACCTACACATGATGTGAGGGCATGTGATAATGCACCTAAAGAGGTTATGAGAGAAATGGATACCCTAATTATCAATTTTGATATGATAAGAATGGCAAGGAAGACGACAAAGGAAGCAATGGTAGCAGTTATAAATACTAAAGACAATGCATCTACAAAAAATTTGTTGCCCAATGAATTCATCGTCCATTTCCCTCTTCTAGTGAGACTCCTAAGAGTTATAGCCATCTTATTTCTTCACCATATTTCTTTATTCCTTATGTCAAATTTTAATGAACAGATTTGAATGCACAGAAATTAATTCAAAAACAACACAATACACAGCAGATACCCTGGGAAAACCCTCCTCTTGAGGGAGAAAAACCCAGCCAATAATATCTCTTATATTATTGAATCAATAAAGAAGTCTCCTTTTACAATTCAGGCCAATATGAGAGCCTAATACATGCACAACAGTCTGATGCAACAGACTGAGACAATCTGATGAAGAGCACGGTCTGCAATAGGATAAACACCTTCTTCAATGGTAAACTAGACTGCCTTAAGAGAACTCGCACATACAGAAATCATATCGAACTTAACTTGATAATCAATGAATGAAACTCAACAGGTATATATACATGAGTGGAGAATGAGACGTGCCTTTTCAATTATCTTCAAGTCGGCCTTAACAAGTAATATAACATTTACTAATTAAGAAGTCGGCCACCAATGAAGTCTCTTCATAGATAATCGCGCCTAGAGGAGTGAGAGGTCGGCCTCATAAAATGTGACTCTTCATTAATAAAAATCGTGCCTTTTGAAGTTTATAAATTAAATAGCCTCATTTGCTATTATTTAATTTATTCAATCAAGAACAATCGATAGGCTGGAAGAATACGACTGAACCTGTAATATAAACATTAACACCTTACAATGGTCTAAAAGCACAACCTTTGCTTGAAGGTGCTACTTGTAATAAAGAGAACAACCATGAGGCTAAGAAGGCAGCGGCAAACTTTTGGTACCACAATAATTTACCCTTCAATGTAGCAAACAAGCCACATTGGAAAGGGTTAGTAAATGTAATGACAATTGCCTATAAAGGGTTTAAGACTCCAACAGCTAAGGATTTGAGTGATCTTTCGCTAGAGGAAGCTATCAAAAATACACAACTTGTGGTTGATGATCAGAAGAAAGTATGACATAGAAAGGACTGTAACATTTTATCAAATGGATGGACAGATGGTCGGAATAAGACTCCCTTAACTTTTTAGTGGCTTTGTATGGCGCACTAGTGTTCTTGAAGTTCGTAGATACTTTGCATTAAGTCAAGAATGTTGAAACCTTGTGCATTTTGTTAGACGCTATGATCCAAAAGGTTAGGGTTGACAATGTTGTCCAAATTGTCAGCGTATGTAGTTATGAGAAAACTTATTATGAAGAGGCATCCCACTATTTCATAGACTCCATGTGTTGCACATTTCTCAAATTTGAGGCTAGTGCACATTGAGAAAATTGGATGGGACAAAAGTGTCACTAAAGATGCTAGAAAAGTTGCCAAATTTCATACTTGAATCTCTAATTTGATGAGAGCTAACACAAAATAGCAGACCATTGTAGCCACAATTCCTTTTATCAAGTAGATGTTTGTGAGCAATGCCCAAATGGAATCTCCATATTCCAAAAACTTAAGGGGAGAAAACCACTAAAACATTTTTTGATGTGGTTCTCGTAAAAAATGCAAAGAAATTACTAAAGGTAAGTAACAATTACAAACATAATTTTATAAAAAATTATCCATTTGATGTATTTTTAGTAATTTTTGTAATGATATAAAATTGATTTTCAATGTTTTAGGTAACAAAACTTTAGTCAGGGTCATGCGATTGGTGAATGGGGTTGGCATGCCAATAGGTTACCTCTATGAAGCCATGGATGGGGCAAGTAAGGCCATTTTGAATTACTATGGTGGAAACAAAATAAAACATGAGATCATTTGGTCTATCATTGATCACAGATGGACACACCAACTCCATCAACCAATATACACATTGACCTACCATCTAAACCCAAAGTTCTACTTCTCTAATACATTTAGGGTTATGGAGGAGATCATAGTAGGCATCATTTTATGCCTAAATACGATGGTATCTGATGATAAGGTTAGAGACATAATTCTTCATGAGTTGGAGGTCTACAAGGGTGTGGTGGGTTGGCTCTTTTCTTTAACTTAAGTCGTTTGAAAAAAGGGAAACCAACAACCAAATAAAAAGATAATCTTTTCAAAAAAACTAGCTTAATATTATAAATTTGAAGCTAGAAACATGAAAGATTGAACAAATTCTACATTTTTTATTTAATTCCTACATTTTTTAAATGTTTAACTAGTAGATTTGTGGTGAGAGAATTACAATGTTGGCACACGAAATATCCAAAGGCTAGCTATCTATGTTTTGTCCCAAAACCATAGTGCTTATGAGCGCAAATGCAACTAGAGCATATTTGAGAGCATTCACACTAGGACAAGAAAAACTTTGACCTAGAAGTGCCTCAATGACCTTGTCTTCGTCTAGTACAACCATTGCCTTCGAATCAAAAAAGTGGAGGATTCTCCTCATGATGCCATTGACTTGGATGACATCAATCCATTTGCTCATTGGACTATCAAAGAACATAATGATGTCATGTTTATTAATGAAGATACCGCTGAATTGGAGAGCACCAACAAAAACAATGAAGGTGGATGCATTGGAGGAAAATAGAGACATTTTTTAGAAGACAACTAATCTGCATGTTCAAATCAGCTTAGCTTCCAGTTTGAGGCCCAAAAAATAAGTTATAAAATATGAGGGAGAAGAGGAAGATGTAGATTGTATTTGGCTAGATTTTGACATATGTAAATACTAAATAGTTATAGTTCTGATATAAAATTATTATTTATAATTTTGTTGCAATACAATATATTGCTTGACTTTAAAATTTCAAATTCTAGGAGTTTGAGGGTCATATTGTTGAGTATTTTGTCATTGATGTCAAGGTGTTTGAGCTACTTGCCTACTTGTTTGAACTACTTGCTTACTTACTTGAGCTGGTTGCTTGCTTGCTTGAGCTGGTTGCTTGCTTACTTCAGCTGCTTGACTGCCATGTCAGCATTTTTGTGGCAGCAAATTTGAAGTCTTTTGTCTAGTCAGATTTGCAGTGTCAAAGCTATATGCCACCATGGACAATTTGCCAAGTCATTGTTAGTATGGGTTGAAGGGTCAGATTTTTTTTATGTATACCCAGTCATACATAGGCGGCTAATGAATTCATTTTAGTGATGGTGGCTCCTTTTATGCTCACCGTTGAATCATTTAATAACTCTGACATTCCTTTTATTGGTGACGGCTTATGGTCTGAATTTAATCATCGCATATCTCTAAATATTTTAATTCATTCATTACGCATGGTTGTGTAGTGCCTATTGCATGCCTTCGTGGCATTTATTGGACTTTCAGCGGATCACTTAACATTTTTTATTATCGAGCCATGCCTGCATTTGTAATATAATGCATCGCTACTATAATATGGCCCTAGCTGCAAATCGAGTTTCCTGGAAATAAATAAAAAATGGACGTGTCGATTTCATGTGCAGGAGCCGGACGTTGTATGGGCGCATAGAAATGTCAAACCAATATGATTTTTTTTTGCCTTGGCTGAGTAATAAAAGCTGATGGGATTCATGGTATATTCTTTAATAAAATGGTTGTAACGATTGCATCAAGAAAATAAAAAAACGCCACTCATTATGTGAATGGTGAGGATTTATGATACGATTTTTTTTGCTACACCATAGTGATTAAAAAATATCTGTCGCCATTTTTATGTGGATATATGATGGTTTGCGGGTGAGGATAAATGAGCTGAGAATAGTGGGATCGAGCTGTGATAACCTGTGCATGTTGTGTGCATTGAGAGGTGTGTGTTGGAGACACGATTTTCTTCCTGCATGGACAGTTATCAAGTCTTTGAAGGAAGTCAGGTTCCTTTTAAATACCATCACTGCTACTCTTTGTGTGTGTTGTTTTGATGTCGCTACATGAAGCCGTAAATAGAAAACAAGAATATCGGGCCTCTTGATGGAGTCGGTTTTGCTTATTCAGTTGTGTCGAACATTTCAAGGTGAATATCAGGCTGTATCTATGTAGAGATGAGAGAAGTCTATCAGTGCCTCACGATTTGGTATGAATGTGTTTATGCATTTTTATTGAGATGAGATAAATCAGCGCTAAGTCTCCCTTTGTTATGAAAGATATAGATGTTTTAATCAAAAAAGGGTGTGTGTGAAGTGTATGCACAGTTTGTAAAGAAGACGTGAAGTTTCAAGTATTAATGATGCTCCTTGATAACCATTTATAAGGAGCTTTACAGGGGTGTTAGCAGAGTTGTGAAGATTTTAGAGTCAAACGAGATTGGAATCAATATAGGTTTATGTGTCTCTTGCAGGTCAGTGCAAAGATGAGTCAATGAGATGTTTCAAATATTTTGATTTTGACCAGAAGCTTTACAAGTGCAGATTATTACTCTGTGTATAGCTCAGAAATTTCGAGATTGCAAGTTTGTGATATTAAGCTCAAATTGTGCAAGAGATCAGATTGACTGAGTTGGTGCTCACACTGGAGCCAGTGCTCCAGCCATACGAAGTTGGTGCTTTGGGAAGTTGGTGCTCTCAATGAGTTGATACTCACTTATGTAATCTGGGTTGGTGCCCATTTGGTTAATGAAAGTTATTGATCTGTCATGGTTTTTTACCCAAAAGGGTTTTCCAAGTGAAAATTGGTGTTCTGCTTGTTGATGTTTGCTCTCTCTATTCTATTTGTTGTTTCATGTGTTTAAAAGTTTAACCTTCTCAGTATTTTCTGTGTGCTCTTAACATATGGCATACATAATCTTTGAATTATGACAAATTGATGATCACAATAGACTTTTGTATTATCTAAATACGTTAATTTATTTTTTTCTTTTAATTGTTGCTGCTCCGCTTTTTGCTGAGTTTCGAGTCCAAATTTTGGGCTGCTAAGTCCGAATTTTCAAATTATGATACAAATGATCATCAAAATAATTGTTTTGAAAATAATATGTTATTTTAATGACTTAAAATTTGCTTGTAAACCCTTTTGAGAAAAGCATTAACTCCATATACAGATAACCCAAGACACAATTCTTTTCTGCATAATTTAGCACAACTATCAATATATTTGTTCAAAAGAATATGTGCCCAAATGATATTTCTATAAGTAGATGTAGAAAAACTAGTTTGTCTCCTTTTCTAGAGCAAAAGATGCAATACGAAGTGAATTAGTTCTTACTCAAAACTGAAAGGAAATTCACAGCAATATAAAGTTATAAACCATTTCTACTTAAATATTATCAGAAAAAAAACATGCAAAACAAATATACAAAATCACAATACAAAAGAATTGAAAATATAACACAAGATGACATCAGATGTACTCTAAAAAAGCCTCTACAGAGAAAAACCCAACCTCTAAAAGAACCCACACAACTCAGTGTATTATCTCAAGATACAAAATTACAATACACTTGCACAGTCTCCATGCAAGGCTTTTGAAGAATCAAACATCCTAGTTGCATTCCTCCATGTGAACAAGCAAATGAGAACCATGCAGCCACACATGTCAATCTATACTCACATATGCAACCTACAAGAGATGCTCAATCCAACCTTAGAAAACAAACCAAAAGTTAAACATACCAACATCAACAACTACTCATTTGCTTGTTTTTATAGAAACAAACTTGCACAAAACCACTAAATAGTATTACATATAAACCACATGCTTCTACACCATGAGATTACAAAACTGTGACCCAAACATTAACCTTTTGGTACTAAGTTTTTCCAATGTGTCACCCAAATTACATATTTATCCCAATGTTACATACAACATACAAATGGCCCCAAGAATGTCTAACCCATGTGGTATCAACATCTCTAAGATACACAACTAAATATTTATTTTTACATTGTTAGAGTTTTTATTATGTGAGGTGTACAATACACCTTTCTCAATAAAATCCTCCAACCAATAAAGAGATTCGGGTATGATTTTTGAGTCTCTGCTCAGGCTAGCCAGTTAGGACGAAAATCCTACCTGCCAACTCAGGTCAGGACGAAAAGCCTGGTCAGGAGTCAAACCTGGTCTCTTTACTTTGTGTTAATTCAGAAACAAGACCTAGCAATCTGCATTTTTAGGTCTGAATTGTCCACTTTTACCCTGCAGGTCTGATTCTGGAGTTTGGACACTATTCAAGGGAAGCTGCACAATCCTCATCTGAGTGTTGCTTTTGGACAAAACATAATCATTTAATCAGGACGTGGGAATGTTCTGATGCCCTTATTGATCTACGCCTAGGGTTGGAGGAATATTCACAAGGGTTTGCTGCTGTTAGTGGGGTAAGGGGGTGGCACCTTGCCCTTTCATAAGGAGATTTAGATTTTCAAATCTGCTGCTGGAGAGTCTAGGGCTGAGCGTGGGAGAGTTTGAGTACCATTCCAAGGGCATACAGCCATTAACAGACACTATGATGCCACTCCTTGCTGATTGAGTCACCATTGACTACTCTTTTAGAACAGGACTGCTATTGCAGCACTGTGTTGAGGTCTGTATATTGGAATTTACATCAGCACATTGTGAATCAGACTGTTCTCGATGTTTGAACGTAAATTTTATACCAAAAATATACAATCAGAATTGTTGTTGTTTATTGCTTCTATGTTCGAGTGTGATTTACTGTTCAAATCTCATTCTACAAATTGTTAGTTCATTGGCAGTGATAACTTTAAGATACCCCCCTCAAAAATAGATATAAAATCTGGTGAATCTTTCGTTTTTTTTAGGAAAAAAATATTAATTTCTATTGGCGAATCTTTCCTTTTTTCGAAAAAAATATTAATTTTATTGGTGATTTTTTTTACATCACTAAATTTTTATAGAAAATTTTAGCAAATAGTGAAAAATAACAGGAAAATGCATTAATTATAATGGTGAATCCATCTAATCTAAAAAAATAATTCTTATGGAAAATTAGGGGCCAAAGGGTGGAAATTATCGATGGATTTAAGGGGTAGACTATCATATTTACTTTCCACCATTGTTTTAAAATATAATAACGACCCTCATTGTATTTTGTGAGGTAAATTATACCCACAATATATAATGCTCATGGGCCCAAAATTTCTTTTGGATCGATGATCTAACGACCCTCATTGTATTTTGTGAGGTAAAATGTACTCACAATCTGTAATGCTCATGGGGCTTGAAATTGTGGACCCCATGAGAATTACATATCTTAGGTATATTTAATCTCACAAAATACAACAAGGGCCATTAGATTATATTGTAAATCAATGATGGAAACTAAACATTGGAAATATGGCCCTAAAGAAACTAAGAATTATAATATACTATTGGTGAATTAATATAGATTTCTACTATAATTTATAAAATTTAGGCAAATCTATTCTAATCATATATTGAATATTATGGAAAATTTTTGAGTCAAAATTTTTAATAAAATAAATTCTTTGGCGACTATAATAAAATTTTGTAAAAATGTGGTAATTCAAGTCATGTTATAGCTCAAACTATTAGCCAATTTTGGATTCCCAAATTTCAACTATTAGCCACTAAAAAAATCACTGTTTGTTGGGATTTATTGTTGTGATCCAAACTAAGTAATTGTGAGAACCCTAACCCTAAACCGGTGATTTAGAAGATTGCAATGAAGTAAAATAGGAAAAAATCCTAGGGTTACTACAAGTTACAACAAATGATTGATGGCATACATGCCAAAAATCAATGACATTAGGGAATATCCAATTCATGTATTAGTTCTCAAGTTTGCTCAGAATGACCATATGTTTAGCAATCTTAATTATGCACCAGTACCACAAATATGTATAACAAATTTTTTTATTTCATTTTAGCAAAAAAGGAAAAATAATGATGTTCACAAAGGCCACAAAATAGGGAAATGGGCCTCAAAAACGTAGACAATATACATACATATAAAAACTGAAATAGCCTAGAATGTAATGTTCCTTCTCAATCCTAAGCTTTTTAATGGTCGTTATCCTATTCTGGAGCCCTATAGGCTAAACAGAGGAGTTAAGGTGATTCTAGATTCCTTGGAGGATTCGTGTCAACATTTCGATAAGAGTATTTTCATGTTGCCAACGAGTTTTTGTGGGTTTTCCTAGATTTTTTTTGGGCCTTGGTTGGCAGTATTGCTATTTTTAGCAATAGCTATTTTTAGCAAAGTTCTGATGTGATTCAATTTGGGCCAGTTTGGAGTTTTAGCTCACTTACTATTTTTAACAATTTGCTATTTTTGGTAAGTTCTATTTTGAGCACCTGGTCCTAGTAGCAATACAGTGTAGGGTTTTCAGTTTTAGCAATGGTGAGTTTAGTTGTTTTCTAGGTGCAATATTTATTCGCCATCACTTAAGTCTTCAAAAAGGTAATTTTATGACTTAAGTGAAATTCATTTTAACCCCCTGTGCTCAACACCTAGGAAAAGGTCACTTAAGTTGGTTTTTAAAAAGCAACTTTCATTTCCTAAGGAATAAAGTGAAAATAAAATAAATTAAATATCTCTTTTGGAGAGGGGTGTCCCATTTTGGAGGAAAAAGGAGTTTGAATTGGGAGCCCTAATTTCTATATAAGCTCACCTTGTGCTCTCATTTGGCTTATGTTGATTGATGATAATGAAATGCTATCGAATTGGAGATTAAACCCTTCAAGAGCTTTGGAGACAAAAACCTTCGAAGTTGCTCTAGTTTTGGAGTTGATAGATACTCCCTAGCTGGACATGAGACTAGCTTCATTGCAAGAGTCGCCATTGAGCTTTGGTAAAGATTTCAATTTATTTCCATGATGTTTTGCTTTGATGTTCTCTAGTATATGCATATTCTTGGTGTGGTTACTGATTTGCAGAGATTTTGGGAGTGATTTGGAGTGGTTTTTCTTGGTTCTACACCTGCTGGCCGTACAATTTCCTTGCCAAGGCCGTACCACTTTTTGGCTCTTTTTGGCTCTTTCCAATTGAAGGATCGCATAACTTTTTGTGGGTATTGTTCCAACCTGTTTCTCTTCCTTGGGCAACTCTTTGTGCAAAGGAGCAGATTTTATGATGGAAGATTGGATTTTTAGAGGCTGATCGCCCCTTTCAGCAGGCCGTACAGTTTGGGCCTGAGGTGATTTGGCATGTGGGAGTGATCTGCTCATCCTCATCAGCATTTGGAGTATCATTTGGTCGTGTTTTGGACCCTCTTATTGCCTCGCAAACAGTTAGCAACCTTTCTAGGGTGTTTGGATGACATCCTTGGGTGCCGTGCGATTTTGTACCTTGCTGTTTGAAGTGTTATCAGACCTGCAACTTTCATATCAGACCGCTGCAGCAGTGTATCAGACCTGATATATCTTCATTGCTCATGTTTTGTGATGAATATTTGCTTATATGTTGCAGGGTTAGTTTATTGGCTTAGTGGGCTTTAATGTGGGGTTGATTGCTTTCATGTTTCAGTCATACTTTGTAGCTACATAGCAAATTTGTAATTGTTAGTATCTTTGTATTGAGCTCACATTGTAACACTGTTTTGTTAGTACCATTCAATGATTTAGCTCTTGTTTGGTTTTGGATACTAACCCCACTAAATAAGTGGCAACTCTATTTTCCACTGAAAAAGTGGTGTTATTTCCTATTCCACTGAAGAAGTGGCTGCTAGTACTTACCGCACTGCAAAGTGGTCTCTATTTGCACTCACTGCTGAAAAGCGGAAGAATTCTTTACTTTCATTGTACTCACTGCACAAGTGGTTTCTTTCAGTACTACTCACCCCACTGAACAAGTGGTTTCTTTCCAGCATTGCAATGTAAACCTCGCCACGGTATGCTCTCACCTTGCCCACATCAAGATCTGGGTGATCAAAAATTGGAAGGTAGTTGATTACAGTTAATTATCTTTGCCTATTTTGCTAAAGCTTGCAATGTAAACCTTGCCACCATATGCTCTCACCTTGCCCAAATCGAGATCTAGGTGATCAAAAAGTGGAAGGTAATTGATTACAGTTGATTATCTTTCCTTATTTTGCTAACACTAACAAGTTGCAAAACTGAAAAATTTGGGACGGTTTATTACATAGAACCATAGAAAATAAAGAAGCAGAAAAGATCCAACCATATTCCTCATTACCACTGTAGTAAGAAATTGTAGTGCTACCAACAACAGTATACCTAACAATTAAATAACAAAATTGAGTGCCTTATCAAGAGTGGCCAAAATTAAAAGAACTAAAAAGGCAGGTCTTTAAAGGAAACAAAGTATTTTTATTCAAAGATATGAAGAAAATCTCTGAGCCAGTGTTATCAAAATCACTGATTACTCAAAAATTTATCCAACTAACCACATTCTTCAGAATTTTATCAAAAAATGGAAGAAGAATCATTGTTAATTTTCCATTTTCACAAAGCATCTCAAGGATTCTTATCAATACTTGCTCTTTATAATACTGATACTCAGTTTCCAACTGTCCTTGCTGAAATAATTGAACCCATAACTAATGGACATGTGTTGAGGCTTTGGTGTAATAAAAATGCAATCAAATCAGAAACATGCTTGATAATTTTAAGAATGTGATTCAAGGTTGCCACACACCAAAATAAAGGCAGCCCATAACCTCACCCAAGATTAACCAAGCAAAACAAAAACATTGCTCCCAACACTAAGCGTGAAAAGCCACATTATTCAAGTACAAAAGCTAGTGAAATGACCCTGCGCACAAACTATAGAATAGACCTGAGGAAGAACAGTTTCACCCTAGCCTACTACAAAATACAGTATAGACCATTTTGGGAAAAGTCCAAATCTTGGGGAACCATCTAATCAGTCTAATAAAAATTAAGCTGCTAGATCAATGAAGATATGGTGTCTTCATTTCTAAACACAAACACTGTGAGACAAAACAAAAAATTCCCAATCCAAGTAACAATAGAGGACTGATATAAGTCCAAATATACAGAAAATTAAAACATCTTGGACCATTTAAATCTGATTTCAACATGTCACTATTGAGGATCACCCAAAATGAAATAGTTAGCGACAAAACTTATCAAGCAGAAATCTGATTCCATTAAAAGTACGAACAATGAAGAAACATACCAAGTTAGAGAAAAAAATTGTGACTAATATTAAGCAAGCATATAGCACATCAAGAAAAAATTGTTGGGCAGAAGTTATTTATTTTATGAGACATGTCAATTCCTCAAGAGATTATATTAATAAAAGTTGCAATAGTTGTTAGCATTCACAAAAGAAAAAAATCAATCCTGTGGAAGTAAACACTGTACAAATAATATCTCTGTTGTATAGGAAAGGAAAAGCAACAGATTGATACAGTCCTCCAGTCACTTACTCCTTCAGTCATCAAAAATCCAATCTAAATGTTCCTAGATTCAATTTTGTTTACATGAAATTTCAAGGTCATAAAGCCAGTATACGCAAATAATAAAAGCATATGAATTTTCCAACCCACCTCACGCTTGTCTTGAAGATCTTTGAGTTCTCTTTCTGCTTCTGCAGCCTCTGGAATTACTTTATTCTTCATTACTCCCTCATAATGTGTCTTTTCCTAGAAATAAACACAACATTAGTCAACACTCCAATATGCTATACTAGTGCATTTAACTATAATGCCACATGTAGCGAGAACATCCCTAATAAGTGTACATGTAGATCAAGATATAGCATGATAACATTAAATTAAAAAACTATATTCAACACCATCCTTGCATCATAATATTTTGCAGATCTATGGTGCAGAAAGAAAATGTTTTACTTCTAAGAAGTCTGGAAAATATATGAAAAAATTGGCAAATATTTTTTGTAAAAATCAATATTATCCAGATTGCAGTCAAACTAAAATATTCCTAGGGTACCAAAATGAGTAACTAGGGTTCACTGAAAAAGCAGAATATGGTTACAAACTGCTCATACCATATTAAACACATCAATAAAAAGACAAAAACCCATAGAAAGTTTGACACCTTGAAAGTCTAAATGAGGAAGTATATAAAGCAATCAGAAAGATCAAAGAATTTGTAAGCTAACAGTGCCATTACACAAGGTTAACGAGATAAATTGGAAGGATGAATAGCAAGTGACAGCATACAAACTAATCCCATGACCTAATATATGAATTGAAATGGGGAACAATAGAAGTAGACTGAAAGAGCAAGCCATGCAACCATAACATAGTCTTGAACAGATAGCAAACAAACCTAAATTGCCATACTCCAGTAGTAAACAAAGAAATATAAAATGAAGCTACAGGAAAATTCTGTCATGCACTTGTAACAAACAAAGCCAATCAAGTTGATAAACTAAAGATGTAGATCCTAGATCAAAGATCTATACTATAAAAAGCCAAATCTACATTACAAGTGTAAATACTGAAATCTAATCAACATGATGTAAATAAAATATCATTCCCTATATAAATTCTTACTGCAGCTGCTGTGCTTAGAGCATCTTCGGCTGATAGCAATTCCCGTTCAGCTTCTTTAAAAGCCTCTATGTCAACTCTCGCTGAATCTAAAATTTTATGAATGCAAGAAGCTCAATTAGAAAGTTAAAAGCTACAAAATTCAAATAGAAGATATGCATATATGTAACATTAAAGAAAGCAAATTCAACAACATGACACAGAACCATGAAATGTAACCACTGTGTCTTCTGAAAAATACTTAACAAGTCAAACTTCTACAAATTTCCTTCTAGACAAAATAAGAATTAATAGCTATATGTGGTAGCCATCTATTTATTTGATTCACTGTTTGATGTTTCTAAAAGGTAAGGAATGTCAGAATACAATCGAATCACTTTAAACTATCACAATATCCTTCACTACTAATGATCACAAACATGACTTGATAGGGATCTCCTGTTAAATAGATGCCAAAAATGCTAATTTGGCAGTTGAATATTTTTATAATAGAGAGGCAAACACCACAGACTATGAAGTTAAACCTCAAATACATACCACATAATTTATCAAATTTGAGTTTACAATCATCTGCTTTCTTTTGTGCTTGACTCAATCTTATCTTAAGCTTCTCAATGGAGTCCTCCTTTTGCTGTATTTCAGCTTGAACTTTCTAGAATGCCAGCAAAAATATATATAAATTTGGAATCAGCAGCTAAAGATATACCACCTTGGTTAGCATGCAGTCATTAATTAAATGAAATGGCTAAGAACATACAGTAATCTCTTGTTCAAGTTCATCTACATTTGGACCATAATCTCCAGTTGCCTCCACTTCAGCTGAACTCTTTAAGTCACGTAGATGGAGCCGTTTTGATGTAATAAACCTTTCCAGCTCAACCAAGTGCCTCTAGAAATCATAGTGCTTCAAGTCATTTTGATGAAACAATGCAACAAAATACAGTCACCTCTATTAAAAACTGTAGAAACAAAAGATATAATAAGAAATATTACCTTTGTACTTTGCAAGTTGTCTCTAACATCCCTCAATGTTTTTTCAGCTTTGGATTTTTCGTTTTCTGAGAACCTTACTAATTCTGATATCTTCGAAGCTTCATTCTCATATTCATCAATCTTCTCACCAATTGCAGCACAGAGACGCCCTAATCGGATCCTCCGATCTGGAGGAAGTGTAGTTTGAACAGATCCTCTTGAAAACCTGTTAGGATGTTTCGCTTCTATCATTTTTCCAATCTAAAAGAAGAAAAATTTGAAATTATTTGCTACAGTACAGTTGTTTATTTATTATTATTTCCATGTATGAGATCATAGCATTCCAAGAATCTAAATGACAGAGTCAAACGACATTCAAATTAATTCTTGACATTGTGCTATAAATGCATAATTTACAGATTTTGATTTGTTTAAACTGTGGTGAGATCACTGTCTTCCCTCAAAAATATGGCTTCCAGAAACATTATTAGTTACTAAAACATAGCCCATTTCCCTCCTCCAACAATATACTTGTGACCTTTTCACACATCACCCCATTCAAAATGGGGACCCCCCTAATTTTTGCTTCGTTCGGGTCTTTTGACTTTGGTTTTGGGTTGTTTTGGGGCTGTCTCTCTCAGTTCCTTCTGTCTTTCCGGGGATGTACCTATCTTTTGGCCTAACTTGAGGTTTTGGCTAAGTTTGGAGTGCGTCTTTATCAAATTAGGGTTTATCCTTCAGGCTTAGTTTGGGGTTAATTTAAGTGAGCAAATTGAAATCTAAATTGGCACTGCGTTCAGGAGGCTTCAGGCTAGCTCCCATTAAAATTTCACTGAATTCTGACAACTTACTATTTTTAGTAAGTACTCAATTTGGGACCTTTTCCTTAGGACTTTTGAAATTCTAACTGCTTCACCGTGTTTAGAGCCCTTTGAGCTGCTTGCTTGCAAAATTTGAGCAAATTCTGAAAGATTTCTATTTTTAGCAATTCTGGCTTCGGGAGTAATTTTTTAGGGTCTACATGTATGATTTTTCAACACATGTCAGGATAGTCTTTCAGGGTTTTTTGAGAGCTTCGCGATGGTATAACATGCAAGTCAAGGTGATGACTTTCTATTTTTAGCAGGTACCCCGCATGCAAGCCAGTTTTCTGGGTTTTTTGAGATCTCTCGGGCAATGTGACATGCAACCACGTCTAGCAATCAGTTGATCACTTTTTCAGGCACTTACTATTTTTACCAGGTTCACTCCAGCAGTCCCAGATCTTCAGTTTCAAGAGCAGAGTAGTTCAGAACAGAAACGAAGTTGAACAGAGGTCAGTTGGGGCACATGCAAGTGAAATTAGGGTTTCCAACTTTGGTGCCTAAAATGAGGGGTAAAATTCGAGAAAAATGAAAAACAGATGTATCCCATTGCAAGCAATGTCTTTCAAGGAATCTACTGGTAAAATTTGAGCATAATTTGCATACTTACTATTTATAGTAAGTCACTTCCAGAATAGGGATAAAAATAGCTGCTGAGCACGAAAGGAAAGTGTGAATAGGTCAGTTAAGTCATGAGGATCACGTTGGGCAAATTTCAAGCCAAGAGGAGTTGCAAAAGTTTGAGAATCAAGGATTTACTAAAAATAGAAAGCAAGGGCGAGCAAGTTAAAAAAAAAAATTGGCTAAGTGTTCAAACCATAGTAACGAGGCGGACGCCGACTCGGCGAGGGCTTCGGCGGGACTCCGACTCCGGACGCGGACGCCGCGAGCAAAATTAAAAAGTTGAAAAACCCTAGAAATTTAGAGATTTTTAAGGATTTAAAACTTGTTTCAAGCACCCTTTATTGAATACAACACAAATAAAAGCAAATTTGATCACATGCATAAGTATACAACGATTACATAAGTATAAGGTACACATTGTAGTTGCGTTGCTGAAGGAAATAACATACTTAGATATATAAAATTAGTCAAATGTATACAAAACTCATGGAATATGAAATCCATGACATCAAATGTTCCATACAAATATGAAATATGAAATATGACATCAAATCAAAATGTTCTATGACTCTGCATCCTTCCTACGAAGGCGTCTAAAGGGCCTGGATGATGTTGCAGCTGCAGCCATAGTCTCTGCCTGTGTCTGAGTCCCCATACCACTCTCACCACCAGTAGCTATGTCTCCTCGTGCTCTAGCCTCCTCCTCAGCCATGGCTACAACCTCGGCCTCTCTCTCTGCCTGGTCCACCCAATCAAGGTCCTCATCACTAAAGACTGCATCTGTAGCCTCAGTGGTCCACTCAGACTGTGGATCAACCTCGTCTAGATTGATCGGGGTTTTGTCATGGTCAAAAAGCTTCCTGTATCTGAGCCGAAGATTGTAATGAACATATACCAAGTCGTTCATCCTCTCCACTGTCAATCTATTGCGCTTCTTGGAGTGTATGTGCTCAAACATACTCCAATTGCGCTCACAACCAGATGAACTGCATGGCTGGCTCAATATACGAATGGCAATATTTTGCAGGTTCGGTGTATCAGAACCAAACATATTCCACCAGCTATCTGAGATGAGAAAAAGAAACAAAATCAATCTCATTTCAAGTTTCAAGTTCAAGTTCAACATTTAATAATAAATTATAATATAAAGAGATGAAAATTATGCCCTTAAATATATTTTTACCTGGTAGTAATGTTGTCCTATTATCTTTGCACATTTGACGTGCAAAGAAGTCTCCATGTGCCTTAGTGAAGGCATCTATCTCCTGCACCACCTGTGTAGTAACAGCAGGCAACATCCGCTCCAATGTCGTGTAGAGCCCACTAAGAATTTCTCTATCTGTACGGAGATCGCGGTGGAATTGGAAGGCCGGATTCAGGAAACATGCGGCTGCATGGATGGGCCTATGAAGTTGGTTTTGCCATCTCCTATCAATGATATCCCAAATGGGACGATACTTCTCCTCAACTCCACCATAAACTGATCTAATGGCCTCTTTGGCCCTATCCATGCCCTCATATATGTAGCCCATTGCGGGCTTCTCCCCATCTGCAACTCGTAGGAGAACTAGCAAGGGCTCAATAAACTGCAAAGTGCAAACATGTTGCACAAATAAGTGTGAATGAAAATAAACAAATAAAAGTAAGATATGATTAAAAATTAGAACATAATAAAGAATTAAATTTTACCTTCACAATCTCATCCATTGGTGTCCAAAAACCTTGCTCATCAAAAATGCAATCAGCCACAGCAATCCCTGCAGTGCTTGTAGAGAAGGATGAGGAAGACCACTCCTCACTAGTAAACATGCGCCTCAAAGCTGCCCTTGACCGAATCAAGGATTGCATCGTGATAAAATTTGTTGCAAACCTGGTGATGCCAGGACGAGACAACTCCCTCAACCCTGTGTATTGCCTCATAAGGTTAAGCACCCATGTGTGGTTGTATACAAATTTGCAAACGTTTTTTGCTGCTTCCACACATGTTTTGATCCATGGGAGCTTCCCAAGATCCTCCAACATGAGGTCAATGCAATGGGCGGCACATGGAGTCCAAAAAATAGTAGGGTGCCTCTCCATCAATAATTTACCAGCAGCAACATAATTTGCTGCATTGTCTGTCACCACTTGCACTACATTTTCTTCCCCCACATCAGCTATCACGTCCTCTATGGCCTCACATAGGTATGTGGCATTTTTGAATTGGCCAGAAGCATCAATGGACTTAATGAAGACGGTGTCACCTGAAAAAAAAAGCAAAACCAATTATTCAATAAATTAAAAAACATAAATCAGCCATATTAAATTATGTGATTCACTAAATAAAATTCAAATTCCAATGCATTGAAGGAAGAACAATTACCTCCGGAGGAAACTAGGAAATTAAGCAACGTCCTATTTCTCCTATCAGTCCAACCATCAGTCATGATGGTGCAACCAATCATGCTCCACTGCTTGCGTTGCTCCTGTAATTGTGCTTTCACATCTGCCACCTTTTGAGTCAAAAGTGGGCCCTTTAATTCATCTTCACTAGGGGCTTTGAACCCCGCCCCACATATAGTTATCGCATCAACCATGTTTTGCCAGAAAGGTGACCTATAACATGTCATACATAAATTGATAAGTTACATAAGTATTGTAAAATTTGAATTCGATAATGAAATAATGAGATACATCTAGATTCTAAAATTTAAATATAAATTTTAAAACAATTAAACGAAAAAAAATTACCTGGCTACATGGAAGGGAATGGTGCAGTAGTACCAAAAGTCTGCAATTGCCTTTTTGGCTGCATCATGTGCGTCCTTGTTCCAACCCATGCTCTCAAGCGACGGTTGGGAACCAGGGGTAGTGCGTGGTACAAAATATGAGTCCACCCTAGATTTACGAACTCTAGGGCCAATGCTAACACTGCCACTACCACTAGCAGTAGCAGCGCCACCAGCACTAGGAGTACGCATAGGCATTGCTGATGCAGAAACAGAAGCACTACCAGAAGCACTAGCACTAAGACGGTATGGAGGCATGGAAGAAGCATCTCCAACAGCACCAAGTCCCTGTCCAACTCCAACACTCAACAACTCCTGCTTCTGTTTCTTTTTCAATTCTTTTTGCATTTCAAAAGTTTCTAATTGCACCTGTACTTCACGAACAACCTCAGGAGGTGCTACAGAGCAACCCACTGCATCATGGGCGGGTATGCGTGCAAGATGATATTTTAATCGATTTATGCCTCCATGATATATTGTTTTGCAATAGAAACATTTGGCGTCTCCTTTTTTCATTCCGGGAAAGATTTCAGCATGTTTCCAAGCAGGGTCTTTTCTGACTGGGGTATGAGACATTGTGAAAATAATAATATGGTATGATTTGCAAATGAATGTGGCTGCACAAAATAGGGTTTCTAAAATTATTTAAGTTGCAAGTAGGGTTTGTAAAAAAAATATGCAAACTCAAAATAATAGTGAATTTTACAAATTACAATGAAATATTTGTTAAAAAAACACAAAAAAACTCAATTAAAATCGAACTTACCTCTTAGATTTAGCTTGGAATGCAATAGAAACTCCTCCAAATCACTGGTAATGAGCTTTCAATGCACCTCCTTGCTGGTATGAAGCTCCCCAAATGATATATGCTCTTGGATTTTTCTTCAACAAGTTGCTGGTTGCCCTCTCTTCTCCTCCTATTTTTCTTCACAACTCTCTCTTCTTCTCCTATTTTGCCAAATGAATGAAATGAGTGCCCTTTTAGGGCGAAATAGAAGATATAATTAAAAAAACAGTTTAAAAAAATTTAGAGTTTTTAATGTTTTTTTGAGCAAGTTAAAAAAAAAAATTGGCCAAGTCTCGACTATGGTTCAAACACACCCAAGGCATGAGAAAGGCACAAAAATTGTCTAAGTCATGAAAAATGGCAGGAGACCCATCAAGATGCGCCCAAGTTAGAAGCAAGTTGGTGAGAAATTTCCTAAGGCACAAAATTGCCTAACACCCCTTCATATGCACCCATCTTGTGAAAGAGGCATAAAAAATTTCTAAGGCAATGAAAAGTGCTTGACCCCCCATCAAAATGTGCCCAAGGCATGGAAAAGCTAAAAAGTTTCTAAGTCACAAAAAATTGCCTCAGACCCTCTTAAATGCGCCCATCATGAGCAAGGATGAATGAAAAGTTTCTAAGGCATCAAAATGAAACTACCACCCTCTAAATGCACCCTAGGCATCATGGAGAAGTTGAAAATCTCTAAGGTATGGAAATGTGAAGCAGGACCCCTCAAATGTGCCCTCAACATGAAGAACACCCATCCAAATGTGCCCAAGGAAGAGGTTGGGTGAGAAAAGTTTCTAAGGCATCAAAATGAAACTACCACCCCCTAAATGCGCCCTAGGAGAATCAAGGTGGTATGAAAATTTCTAAGTGATGAAAAATAAAAGTAGGCCCCCCAAAATGAGCCAAAGTTGAGAAGAAATGCAAGAAATATCTAAGGCATGAAAAATGGAAGTAGACCCCTCCATATGTGCCCAAGGTATGAGTAAGGTGGCATCAAAAAGTTTCTAAGGCATTAAAATGAAAGCAACACCCCTAGAATGCGCCCAAGGGAGAAAAGGTGAGAAGATTTTTCTAAGTCATATAAATGAAACTACAATGCGCCCCAGGAGGAGGAAACTTATGAAGAAATTTCCTAAGGCATAGAAAATCAAAGCAACACCCCAAATGCGCCCTTGAGAAGAAGAAGTTGGATAAAAGTTTCTAAGGCTGGAAATTTGAAGAATAAGGGGTAAAATGCGCCCAAGGAAGAGAATGTGTGGGATAGAAAATTTGCATAAGGCAAAAGTGAAACTACAACCTCCTAAATGCGCCCAAGAAGGAGTGAGTTAACATGAAAATTTTATAAGGCGTGGAAATTCTCCAACACCTCCTTAAATGCGCCCATGATGAAAAGTTATGGAGGCAAAGTTTGCTAGAGAAAAATGATGAATTTTATCAGATCCAGAGATCAATTGGGCCTTGGAAATCAAAACATGGAAATTAGGTAAGTGAAGTGGATTTAGACTATAAGTGTTTTGATGCTCTTCTTTTTGTTTGTTTTGCAGGATAAACACCTAGACCAAAGCATGATGATGTGAGGTGATGGAGCAAGTACTCTGAGACAACATTACAACCTTGGAAGGGGATAAAGTTACATGTTTCAAACTCCTCCATGATGTCTCATTTGCGCCCAAACCATGAAGGGAGATGTTGGAAGAAACGGCTAAGTGTTGGAATTCCTCCACAAAGACCTAATATGCACCCAACTCAAGGAGGCAGATGGCAAGGAAGAAATGGTCGAGTCCAAAACAAGAAAATCCTTCAAGATCAAGATGAAGGAAAAGATGAAGGCCCAAGCGTTAAAGATCATCCTCAAGCACTAAAAGGTCCTCAAGGCTAAGGAGGAGGAATAAGCAAAAAGCTTCAATGTTAAAGAGTGACAACGAGATGGACTAAAGAACAAAGTAGAGGAATTCTTCTTAAGTGTGAAGTCCTTCAATGACCCAGAAAATGTTCTCCAGCATACTTCGCACAACCCAAGATGCAATGGCAGCAAGGAGGAAAATCACCATCAAGCAAGAAAAAGAAGTCACAGTCTTGGAGTGTTAGATTGAGAACGTGCCTACCATGTCAGTTCAAGAAGTAGAAGTTGCGTTGGCCAAATTCATCGAATTTGTAGTCAAAGAAAAAAACAATGGGAACGTGTTTCTGGATGAGAATCTTCTAGACCAGATTCATCAATTTTGCAGTCAAAGAGAAAAACAATGGGAACGCGTTTTTGGATGAGAATCTTCAAGATGATGGTGGGCATTAATTACTCGTTATGACTTCGGGAGAAAGTGGGAATCTTTTGCTCATTTATTACCCCACTCCTCTTTGTGGCAGTTTTTAGGGCAGAATCTTGATTAGGGCTTATGTGGCTTGATCTGAGCCCTTCATTGTAATTCAATCTGAGTCGTCCATTGGAATTGGCCATCTATAAAGGGGCATCCCCCCTCATTTGTATCATATAGAGTAGCAGAGGTCATTGAGGAGGAATAGAGAGAGATTGATAGCATAGCATAGATTGGTAGATTGATAGATAGGAAGAGGAAGGAAAGTTTTCAAATTGAATGCTTTGTAAGAGATTGTTGTGAACACTCCTATAATAAAAAGAGTTATCATTGCCTGTGGTTTCATCTTTTATTGTGGGTAGCTAGCAAGATTTCTTCGTCCTTCCAATTCACATAGAATCTTAAAGTAGAGCTTAGAATAAAGTAGATTTTATTTCATGCACATAGATAGTTGTGGAATGTGGTGGTTGAATTAAGCAAGCTTCATTAATCCATACCACTAGTGGGCTCATTGATGGTGAGTTCATCTTGCGTGGTCAACTGGAATAGTTTGGACTTAACTTTGATTATGATTTATATGTTGGTATGCATCGTTGTGATGGTATCTTCATGTTAAGTTGTGATCTAAATACCTCTAGTTACACCTTTGAAGACTGCACCAGTTTTGTGGAAGCTGTCCGAGGTGAGGCAAAGCAAAGCTTGGTTGAAGTTTGTAAGAGTTGATCACCACATCCCACGCCTAAAGTAGACCATAGCATTTCCAATCCCTACAGCCATTCAAATTCTGCACTTTCTGATTAGTTTAGGAAACCTGAGCTTCATCGATAAAACCTCTAAATCTTGAAAACCCCTTTATCTCGAGTGAACAATTATGTAAGTCCCCTTGAAATACCAACAAATCACATCAAGCCAACTGAGTCAACATCCACTGCATAAAGGAACCTTGGAGTTGAATGCATGATCTTTCGCAATCTTAGCATGTAGGAGATTTTGATCAAGAGAAGATAGAGTGACTGTTGGAAACTTTATTTTGTGTTGGTGCGGTCATAAAACACCCGTCAACAATACTCACTCATAAGAGACTTTTGGTGCCATGCCTTTGCACTTTTTCCAGCCTCACCAGAACATATACATTACATTGAAGCACATCTCAGCCAAGGATTTTCAGCACCTATTCATGGTCATTCCTGATTCTCTATGCTACACTCATACACATCATAACATAATCATTCCCTAAAGATCACAACATGGATTCCTCAAAAATGGCTGTCCCACTGTACTTGTAACTAAACATAAAGAGGATTAGTACTTACTACATTAGGAACATCTCTATATCATGTGACTAACAACAGAATGACAAAATATTTGAAAAGGGAACTCAATTACATCTGTCCTAACAAGGGGCACTCAACAACTACTGATATACCTGAGGATAAAATGTTCATGAAACCAAAACCCCTGCATAAGAATATGGACCTCAGACATTACCCATCTCAAACTAACAAAAAAACCTTTAAATGATATCACGAACATTTTATTTAAGTAATGTTTTATCTTGTAATGGTCAATTAGCTTTTAGGATAGACTTTAGGAATCTTCTTTAATAAGGTCATGTTGACTTTAAATATTTTTCCTATGAGTTGTCATCGTTATTCTCTGTAGATAAGATTTACCTTTTTGCTTTATGAGTTGTCAATCTTATCTTATGAGTTGTCATCCTTATCCTTTGTGTATAAGATATTTGTCATCCTTATCCTCTGTGGATAAGATATTTGTAATCCTATATAAGGATGCTTTTGCTCTTTATTTCTTAATAGATTTTTATGCAATCTTGGTTAACTTTTTGTATGCTATTTTTGTAATATGGTATCAAAGCTCGGGTTTTGTAAATTCTCAAGATTGGCGAGCGTGTGAATTCTATAGACTATGGCAGTGATGAATTGCATGGATTCGTACAAAGGTTTTTGATGATATATTTTCAAAAAAAAAAAGATTTGTGGGTCTATTTTCTGTAATTTTTTGGCAGACTTTTTTACAAAATTTGTGGGTTATTTAACAGTTAAAAATCACACAGGGTTTTAAGACCTGTTTTTCCAGAATTTCTGCAGGAATTTTTCAGATATTTTGCAGATTTTTTTCGGATTTTTTGCAGATTTTTTGGAAAATATTGCAGATTTTTTCCGGATTTTTTTGTAGATTTTTTCCGGAAATTTTTTGCTCATTGTTTTCCAAAAATTTTGCAGACTTTTTTCGAATTTCTTGTAAATTTTTTGCAGATTTTTCAAAAAAAATTACCCTTTTTTTTTAATAAAATCGTGTGTTTTTTACTTTGCTGCTCGGGTTTTACAATTTTTTTCCCAAAAATTTCAGTGGTTTTTCTAACTGTAATGTCCCCTACCTGATCCTGTCTTGGAAATTGCTTATTTTAGGGTTAAGGTTGGTCAATTAATTACTCTAAGATGGGGAATTCTTGGCTAATCACCTACATCCACAAAGTGAGCAACATTCCACACATACACATATTCATTAGCATTGATATCTAGATATTCAAATATAGATACATATTCATAAATGCAATCATGAAAACACATGAGGGGTGGCATGGATGGATCCGCATGAAGCCATGATCCCTAGTACAAAGGTGGTAACCTACAACCCCTCCTTCTTAGCGACTTGTAACTGCATTCTCTATCCATGTGGATAGATCTGTCCGAAGTCCTTAGCTAAGTTCAAGGGGTTGTAACCTACAACCTCCCACTCTAGGGGACTTGTAACTGCATTCTCGACCAATGACATCTCCTAGGAAAACACATGACCTACTGGGGGAAGCCAACAGAGCTTATAAGTGGCCTAGGCCTACCACCCCTCCATGGCCGTAGCGGAATCTTAGGTGGGACCCCCACCCCTCCATGGCCTAACCCTTGCCTTGGCATTAGCAGAACCTTAGGTGGACTTGCCACCCCTCCATGGCACATTCCTGCCTTGGATCCTAGGGGCGGAACCTTAAGTTCGGTTTTTAGGCACCACTTTTCTCAAGCCCTTCCTCCCAACTAGGGTTAAAAACACACAGAAGACAATCAAAGATCATACACAATGTAGTCCTTATTCAATCATGACAATAGATTTTGAAGATCATTATAAATGCAATAATCATAATGAAGGAACCCATAATCTAATTACTAACTTAATGTTAGCCATGACATCAAAGAGCATTGAGGATTACTAGCCAATGTAAGCATATTCATATACCCACATCAGAGTTAATTAAACACATAAGTTATGTCTGCAGTGTAAAGAATAACATATGGAGAATAAACAGTAGTTTCAAGGCAAAGCAGGTCTCTTGGTAAAGTGGATTTCATAGCGGTTCATGGAGGTAGCAACAGTACGTAGGCAGATATGGTATTTGAATTAAATGACTGGTTTCAGGGGTCGTGTTTTGTAGTTTGCGCCGATTAGGTTGATTCGGTCTGCATTGGCAAGATAGGATGATAGATCAGATATCGCCATAGTGACTACTTTGATTGGTTTCTAAAGTGCCTTCTTCATACATGCAGAAAATGAATTGGCAGAATTTCATTTAGATATATGTCTATATTTATGGCTGCATGATTTATATTTTGAATGCTAGAATAATTAAGTGCTAAGTGGAGAAAACTCTCCCCTATTTTTTGTTGTGATTGTGTTCTATTCCTTGCTCCTCTTTTCTTTACTCACTATTATCCCTGGGCCCTCTTTTCTTCCCCATTTATCAATGACTTTGCTTCTTCTTATACCTACGTTAGGCTAAGGGTTACATCCTTTCATGGTGTGCATTTGTTTAAAGGACATGTCCCTCTGCTAATTCATCTACTATTGTTTCCCTTAATCGTTTTAATGGATACTATTGTTTTATTAGCCTTATCACTTAATATTTACCCTTAGAGAATATCGTTGCTTCTAGACTATTTCAATAGATTTCTGTTTGGAAATGGTACACTAGATCTATTACAATGAGTCGAGACATAGAATAAACAAACTATTGGAATATTTCAACTTTTGTCTCAATCCATAGCCTTCGTTCATCCCTGTTTAGAATACAAAACTTCACATTCCCAGTTGAGTTCCTAAGCGCTGCTCTTGTAATTAACTCCAATTAGTATTTCTTAACATGTTAATGCCTTTCATTATTGCTCATAGAACTTGGTCAAGGCACATATACGAGAAAGCTCCCGAATAGGTCCTTGACTATCGGCATCCCTCCAAGTAATTCCCAACATTGTTATTCCTGTTAATTTCTTGAAATATTCATTGGAGGTATTTCCTTCGTTGAGCGTTGATATTTTGAATTATATAGTGGCTCCTAATAATCGCAGCTCTAGAGGGCATCAGAAGAAGATACGGTGAAGGAGACCCGAGCCGATACATCACAAGAGTTTTCGATATATTCATCATCACAAGCGACACTAAAGGATATTATCTCTTTTGCAATTATTAAACATCCCAACGTATAGACCCAGGTCGATACAACTTCCTCAATGAGTGAATCGCTTGTCACTTTAATTGGTTTTGTGTGTCTTCTTCACCATGGTTCCTGGCAACGTTTCCTGATAGCTCGTTACTTGCAGAGATGTATTTATTTATTGTTCAATGTTTCTTTTAACCCATCTATTCTTATTTTTGTATTAAGGTATAGTGTATTAATTTTATATGTCTTAATATCTATTATATCACAATAATTATAATATTATTTTACTATTAAAATGTTATTTATAATATTTTTAATTATAATATTATTGGGAACAATTATAATTATAACGGCATCCAAGGGTTAATATTTTAAATATACTTTTGTTTTTGTTATCCTAATGTCACGATTTTCAAGGACATGACACAAACAGTAACAAGCTTCTTCGTTTTCCATGATTTTGAATTGCAAGAGGGATGGCTTCATTACCCAACATCATGTTGGAAGGCAGTCAGCATTTTACTAGCGCAAATTACAACACCTGGAAGCAGCACATGCTAACAATCTTTGAGTATTGATGCCTCGAAAAGATCATCCTTGGTACCGCCAACCGGCCAACGGTTGCAGGTAAAGACCAAGACAAGTTTGATGAACGTGATATAGAATCAATCATGTTTATCTATGACCGATGCCATGCTTCTTGAAGTCCAAACAGGGACGACTTCAATTGAGATTTGGAAGGATCTACATTACATTTATGAAACTTCCGATAAAAGTAGGGCCTTCTTTTTGAAGAATATGCTTTTTTCAATCACAATGGATGAGAAAATGTCCTTGCAGGAGCATTTACTCAAGATTCAAGGACATCAAGGATCATTTGTCAGCCATTGGTCGAAAAATGGAAGAAGAGGACATGGTGGTAATCACATTAAAAAGCTTACCACATGCTTATGAGCATTTCATTTCGATGCTCAATATCACCGCTACGGATGTTGACTTGAAGTTTGAAGAGCTATGCAATAAGCTCTTACAACAACACAGATGGAAGAAACAATTTGGTAGCAATAGTGAAATAACAAGTGCAGAACACACATTTGTAGCCAACGACAAAGGCACGGGCAAATGGTCACACAAGAAAGGACAAGGTCACAACGAGGCTGCAACAAAGAATTTGAAAACATCACGTCATTATTGTGGTAAGTTGGGTCATATGAAGAAGCACTGTAGAAAGAGGTTGGTTGAACAAAATCGAACGAAGGAAGGCCTCAACAGAAGGCTCATGTCACAGAGCATTCAAAAGAGAAGGCATCAGCTTTCTATGCCTTCATGGCCCAAAGACCAGTAGATCAATTAGAGTCATCTACATGGTACATCAATTCAGGAGCATCACGTCACTTCACCAATAGGCAAGACTAGTTCATAGAGTACACTGCTTGCTCTGATTCAGTGATCTTTGGTGCTGGTGAGAAGTACACAGTTGAAGGTAGAGGGATTGCACAGCTAAATTCTGGAGGCAAAATGTTATTTTTCTCAATGTGTGCTACGTACCTGGAATGGAGCTCAATCTACTTTCAATAAGTCAAATTATGCGACATAGTCTTAATTTAGATGTCATTTTCAGCAAACATAAATGCAGTATCATTGACAAGGATACAAAGAAGACTATTGCTCTTGGTATAGAAGATCATGGACTATCATTGGCAGCCAAAAGTGCATCTTGCTATAGAAGTCCTAATGTAGATGTGATTTTCAGCAAACATAAATGCAATATCATTGACAAGGATACCAAGAAGACTATTGCTCCTGGTATAGATTAGTTGAAAATGGACAGGTCAAGGAACATGCATTGGCAGCCAAAAGTGCATGATCCATTACTACTCTTTGGCATCAACGGTACAGACACCTCAATTTGTCCTACCTCTCCCAATTGGCCTGAGAGAACTTGGTAGATGGCATTCCTGACATTCAACAATAGATACAAGGTGAGTGCGGGGCTTTCCAAGCTAGGAAGCAACATAGGACAAGCTTGGAGAGCCAAGAGAATCCTACAACTGGTTCATGCAGATCTTTGTGGACCAATGAACACGACATTAGTCACTGGGTGCAGGTATTTTCTTTTGTTTGTGGATGATCTTAGTAGAAAAATGTGGGTATATTTTCTAAAATTAAAATCCGAAGTGTTTAATGAGTTTCAAAAGTTCAAGGCCTTAGTAGAAAAAGAGTCTAGTTGTGCCATAACCACTCTTAGATCTGATAATGGAGGTGAATTCTGCTCTAAAGAATTCCACAACTTTTGTGTTAAACATGGCATCAAAAGACAGTTTACAACTCCCTACACTCCACAACAGAATGGAGTAGTTGAGAGACGAAACTGTACTATCACAGAGATGACCCGATGTATGATGGAGAACAAGAATGTTCCCAAGAAATTTTGGATTGAGGCAGTATACACTGCAATTTATTTGTTGAAGTGAAACATCAAACCCCAGAGGAAGCATGGTCTAGCAGGAAACCGACAGTTAGTCATCTTAAGTTTTTTGGTTCTATTGCATATGTCTAGATTCTAGATGAAAAGCAAACCACACTAGATCCTAAGAGTAAGAAGTTAATGCTTATAGGGTGCAGTGAAAATTATAAGGCCTACAGGTTGATGTTGACACTGACCACTTGACTTTCAGTAGAGATGTTGTGATTGATGAGGAAGCTGGGCCTTTTCCGACATCTTATAAGATCTAGATTATTGATAACCAGCCTATTCTTCTTCAGGATTCAAGTATTCATCTTCAAGAAGCTCCACCTAAAGGGAGAGATTCAAAACACGAAGAAATAAACCCAATTTTTATTGATGATAACCTGGATCAGCATTCAAATGACATAGAAATAGGAAGCCCAAGTCATGATGACCACACTGATTTGGATGAAAGGGTTTCTACAAAGAGACCTAAGTGGTGGGAAAAACCCATTCGTGATGTTCGAGATGAAGAAATGGTCGAGGGTCAATCATCCAAAGGCAAGCGCAAGCAAAACACGGTTAACTTTGCTCTTATGGCCAATATTCAGGGAGTGTATGAGCCACAAGTGTTTGTTGAGGCAAAAGATAAACCTGAATGGGAAAAGGCCATGGAAACCGAAAATCAGAGTCTTATGAAAAATAAGACTTGGGATCTTTCAGATCTTCCACCAGGGAAGAAACCCATTGGCTGTAAATGGGTGTACAAACTCAAGTACAAAGTTGATGGTACACTTGACAAGTACAAAGCACGGTTGGTGGCTAAAGGGTTCTCGCAGAGAGAGTATTGATTATGAGGAAACCTTTGCTCCTACAGCAAAGATGAGCACCATCCGTTTAGTTGCAGTCATGGCAGCACAGTTTGGCTGGAAAGTCCATCAAATGGATGTGGAGAGTGCCTTCCTCAATGGTGACTTAGAGGAAGAAGTGTACATGCCTCAGCCTCAAGGTTTTCAAGTTGCAGGAAAGGAGCATCAAGTATGCAGATTGAAGAAGGCCCTTTATGGCCTGAAGCAGGCACCCAAGGCATGGTACATAAAGATTGAACGATATTTTTCCGAATTATCTTCCAGTTTGACACATTTGTATATTTTGTCAAACCGAGTTTATGCTTGTGTTTTGATGGTTACAAGAGGCTTCTCAAGACAATATGCAGAATGAAATTTGCACTCATAATATAAGGATTGGATATTTACTTCAATTCAATGTGAGATTAATATATCATATGCAGAATGCAACAATTCATAGGCGTTGAACAATTATATATTAATAGGAGAATGAATTATGATGCCATGTTGCTGGTATAAATCCTGAATACTGAATTCTGATGCATTTAGTAGTTCAATCATGGGAAATTGATAATAAAGGATAATAGCTGTTTCTGATTTATTGCTTTAGAATAATGCATTTGAAGGTATATGGATTTAGATATATGTTAGATCACTATCCCTAATCTGGTCTTTAATATTCATGCAATTGTCCTAGGTGTTGTGTCTGAAATAAGGCAGGTTGTTCATGCGTCCATAGCCTTGAGCGGATGATCAACATGCCACCCGCATCTGGCTGACTATAGGCTCTTTAAGAGCACTCTGGTTCTGAGTAGTGAATACGACTTTTACAAAATCTTTTCCTACTCTTCTTTTTCCAAGTGAGGCTTTAATTTTTGCTCACATTGTGTGAACACATCGAGGAATAATGTATATGCAGCTGAAGAGGGAACCCATTCTTGTTTCCAAACATTCCATAGTATAAATATGGTGGATTGGGAGAACACCTCAGTCTCCTGGATGGTTAGAATCATAACATCTTTCATGGCTGCGAATACACCTGTATGCTGTACATTCTTAATGGTGACAAGGAAATGATAGAACATGTTGTGGATCAAATCTTGCAACCCTAAGTCCACAAGAAGGATACTTGTCCTGATTTCTGCAAATGTCCTCAATATGGTCACCCTTCTTGAGTAATGCTTACCATTGGTGTCATCTAGATCTTCAAAACTGTCTACAATCAGCTGTACTACTTCTTTCATTATGTCATCATCATAGGGCACTAGAGGTACCAAGATTCTCATAATCTCACTTAAACAAGAAGACACAATCAACTTGATCTCCTCATCATGATGCCTTAACCATTTGTGTTCTTTTAAGGCGGTTACTGTAGGTGTTAGAGCTAGATCTAACACTTCAGATGACTGCTCAATATGAATTAAACATTCTTCCACCGATTTAAGCGTGTTCAGGACATCGTCCCTTGATTGAAATTCTGTAGTAAGTTTGGTGCTTGCTTCATAGGGTGCTCTTGCAAATGGTTTGATATCTTCTGTTCCATGATTAATCAAGTTTTTCGTCATTTACCCAAGGCTGGCAGGACTTTTCGCAGGGCAAGGGTGTGATCAAGAAGCAATCGACCCTCTATGAAATTGACATTAATAATTTGTCATTTATTTCCCTCACAATTGGGAGACAACATAGAGTTATGAGGAATGGCACAAGAATGGTGGAAAGGCCAACTGTGCCATTAAGAGGCATGGTGACCCCCAGATTAGAGAAGAATTGCAAGTTTTGACCCAAGAAAACATGCCATGGTAACAAAAACCCCAACCTCCATCAAAGTTGCATTTTGAAGGATCATTTTGACCTGGAAAAACGGAAGGAAGGGCATGACAAAGGCGTTTTGTATTGTGGCAAAGTTTGGGGTAAGATAAGTATGAAGGCAACAGGCTAAAGGCCAGATTAACTCACGAATACAAATGCCAGGACATTGGATGCCATTATTCCAAGTAGTTCCTTTTCTCTTAGTCCTTTTGCTGGTCGATATAGCTGTTTTCATGATTAAAAAGCAAAGACTATTACTATGCTTTTCTGTAGTTGCTGTGACCTAGGATATAAATGTTGTTTGATGTTGAAATGTAAATTGGACCCTAGATAGCCCCAAATTGCCTTTTAATAGCCCAGCTAGCTTTCCCACATTCCATGGAGGTGCTTGTTGGAATAAGTTTGTCATTGATGTCATGGTTGAGCTACCAGGTTGCCTACTTGAGGTGCTTGAGAGCAGCTTGAGCAGCTTGAGGTGCCTGTGAGTTTGGTTGAGCTGCTTGTATGTTTACTTGGCCTACTTGGTCATGTGCTTCAGCTGTCTGGTTATCTGTTGTGTCAGCATCTTATGCCATATCAACATTTTGTCAGCTTTGAATAGTCTTCTATGTTCTAAAAAGAAAAGTCTTCAATGATGATGAGGTGGCATCAATTTGTCTCATATGAGCACTTTTGGTGCGTTGAAGAATTCATAAAGCTATTGTTCCTTGTTGAGTGAGACAAAATTCAATCTATCTAAGGATGAGGTGGCACAGATTTTTGAAAAGTCAAATAAAGTGATGGTCTTAATTTATTCGGAGGCATATGTTTCAAAAAGGTAACTTTATTTGTATAAGGTAGCTTTATTTTAGCTTCAGCTGCTAGGTGTCAGCTGGAGGTGTTGGTTTGAAAAGTCAGATTTATGCCAAGTGGAGCTTCTTTATTTCTATGTTCAAAAGTCTTTTCAAAGTCTATATCTTATGGCTACGTGGCAAGGCATTCTCTTGGTTTCAAAATTTCTGTTTGGAGGTCTCTAAAAGACAAAGAAACAATTTAAGGGATACGTGGCTATTTTATCTCTTTGCTGAAGGATTGATTTCTTTATGCCAGGTCAGCATGTTGAAAAGTCTAAATTTCTCAAGAGTTCGATTTCTAAAAAGTTTATTGTTCAAGCTTTTTAGTTTGTGAATTAGCTATATTTCTTGTCTTCTTTGAAAAAGACAAAGGGTCAATATAAGGATTATGTGACAACTGTTCTGAACATTATATTTGATACGTATGCCTCAGTCCTTTAGTGTGCTGGCTTGTATTGATAAACGTGGCACCTAAGCGGTCTCATACATTGGTCATTTTCTGTATCGGCATCTTCAAATTTGAGACGAATTTATTGATGAGCTTCAGCGTTTTTTTTGAGGTGATCTCTATTTATATCGTGGGTTTCAAAATGAGTCTTCAGGCGAAGTTATTTTGGCAATGACATGAATTTAATGTACGCAAGGGAGAAAATAAAGTCTATTAATGTCTTTTTCTGAGGAAGGAAAATTCTGTTTGTGACAGCTCCTATATTATTTTTGTAACGGCTTCTTGACTTTGAATTTCTGACGGATTTGTTTTAATATGAGGCGGCTCCTTCATATTTATGCAGTGATGGTTTCTGATGGAGATTTATTGCAGTGGCGGCTACTTTATTTTTTGACAGAGTTATTTTTAGTAGAGACGTGAATGGTGGTCTTTGCTATTGGTTGCGTCAGAATTTAAGGAAATTATTGGTGACGATTTCATATTGGGCTTTCATTCGATTTAATATGGTTCTCCTTAAAGATTACTATGTGTCGGTTTGTTTGGTAGGCGGAAGAACATTTTAGAAAGACGTTATGCTGAAGTTGTGTGACAGCATTCATCTATCATTAATACACCAAGTGGCGCCAGAGTGCAGAAATAGTATGCTATGTGTCAGTTGCAGACTCTCCATCGATTTTATTCTATAGAAAATTTTCTCTAGACTTCCTGCAGGGGACGTGTATGCTAAATTTGTCATCGACTCTTGCAAGCATACTGAATTTTTGGCAACAGTTCTCAGATGAAGATAGCCTTAATCTGGGTGTGAAACGGCTTCATATTTTTTATGAGGCGACTTCAGTAAATCTGGACGGTTTCCTTTTATTGTGTCGAGCCTCATGAAAAACATATAGACATCCTAAAAAGGGAATTTATTTCTTCAGACGGAGTAAATTATGAAAAGACGTGGTGGTTTGAGCCTATTTGATGAGAAAGTGTTATTACTATGAATCAGAATTTATTTTCGGGGGGCAGCTATTCATATCGGTGGTTTCAGAAATTTCTAAGTAACGGCTGGAGTCTATTTTTGAAAACGCATTTATTGGAGTCAACTCAATTTTTCTATTCAGGGTGCAGCGAGTGGAGTAAGTGCTCTGAAGACGATCATGCTGAGTATATATGCTGGATGTTTTTAAAAAATGATAGATACTCTGCCTGTTTTTGGTGCTGAAAAAAAAGGGTGAGATTGTGTGTTCTCTTTGGGCACGGTATGAAGAAAGGAAATCTGTAAAGACTATACATAGGTTGTGGGATAGTTTCTGTTGAAAAAGTGGAAGCTGTGCTGGTGGAGTAACCTGATATATGAAGCATGCAGACTGATCATTGATACAGAGATTTGTGTTGAAAGTTATGTAGATGTGTGAATGGGAGTTGAATGAAATGGAAGACAAGAGAAGTATCATGTGTGAGGTGTGAGGTTGATGCATTCAAAGACCAAGCAAAAGGAACATTCATTTTGAAGAGTGAAAGGTCTGCATGGAGTCCCTGTTATGTGATCTGATTTTATTGGTTGCAGATATCAGAGTGTTGATTCTCTGTGATTCAGTCATCTGATTGAATTTGAAGATTGTGCAGTGGACTCGGAAGTTCATTTTTGAAGACTTGTTTATGAGCTAAGAACAGGGGCTGGGCTTGCATTTTGAAACTTATGACTTTACATTAGAACAATGTCAAGCTGTGTTTACCCAGCTTTAAGAGAAGACGTGATCTGAAAGTTTATGAAGTAGCCTTGATATAGGTGTATGATGTTGTTGCTGTTTGGATGAGTTCAAGTTTTTTTTAAGAGAGAAGAGTTTTTGTTTATGAATGAAAATCTGAAGCTGTCTGGTTGGGATGTGAAGAGTTGACTGCTATTTAGTAGTGAAGGCTGTGTGATTGATTTTGATAATCATATGTAATGAGGGGATATATGTTACAATTTCACTGAGTCAAGCTGGGCAGATTGTATGGTTGAGCTGAGCATGAGTTGAAAGATTTTGAGTGTTCAGATTTGAAGTACTGAATATCTTTTGTTTTAAGAGATTTTTGGGCAGTGTGTACGTGGATGTGTGCCTCACAATACATGTGACGGCAGTGATTGAAATAGTGTTTCGGAGCTTTGTTACCGAAGTCTGGAGTTGGTGCTTCAGCCACTGGAGTTGGAGCTTCTGTGTTTTCGGAGTTGGTGCTTCGAAGGAGGGTTGGTGCTCTCGGTGAGTTGGTGCTCACCAAAAGAAATCGAAGTTGGTGCTTTGTGGGAGTTGGAGCTTCCAGTGAGTTGGTGCTCACTTTTTGTAACGGGGTTGGTGCCCTCTTGGAGAAATAAAAGCAATATTTTGCCGTGGTTTTTTACCCGAAAGGGTTTTCCACGTAATCCGGTGTTTGTTGATGCTTATAATGTTCTGATTTCTGATTTACATGTTAAATCTGGTTTAAAGTTTTAAAAAGTTTTGAAATACTGATTCACCCCCCCCCCCCTCTCAGTATTTCCTGTGTGCTCTTCAGTGCTGATCTGTGAAATGCCATACTTAGGGCCAAACTTGGACGCTATTAAGCAGCTTGCCCACTGTCCGTACTTTTACCCTCTAGTTTGGCCATCAAGCATTAGCTGGAGTTGGTTTTCTTTACGTATACTAGTCTGCCTTAGTGGTAAATACTTCAATGCAACCATTAGTAAATGACAGATATAGAATGCAACCATCATGTGGTATGCGAATACCTGTGCTCAGCATACCTTGGATATTACTATTACTGTTGTTATAAAGGCTGTTTATGATTTAACATTTCCTTAAAAATACCTTCTAGAACTTATTCTGACCCCTTTCAAGTGACCCTAAGTAGGAATCCAGTGTTGAGGCCAATGTTAAGGAATAATCTGATAGCAGCAAGTTTTACATTTAATACCACATTGACCAGCCCATTTTGTTTTGCATCTTTATTGAATAACATGAAGTACATGGAATTTCCAATAACAATTTAAAGTATTGTGAACCTTTGTGATGATATATGTATTAGATTGTTTTGCTGTTTTTTAAGTAATCTGAATATTAGAACTAAATTAGCATGAAAGAAATTCTTACCGACTCTAGGATCACCATCCCTGCATTCAATGGTCTCCATAAACCGCACACATCAAAGAACAGCAGAGCTAGGAATCAAGGTCAATAATAACATTTAAACCACAATTTTAGTCTTGCAAAGAAGAGAAAACCCATTAATGTCCACCAAACCAAATATGCTTAGAAGGTCAAGGAGTTGTAGAAGTATACCTAACTTGGAGACAAAAGGATTGTCCAAGACTATTATAATTCCTCACCAAGTTGTGAATTAGAACGACCTCATAATGGTGGGTTGCAAACTCACCTCTTCTAGGACTTATGTTGGCTAATTATTCGTCAATACCTTCTTTGAAGGTGTTGGATAATTCTACCAGGTTGAGAGCTAGCCCAAAAGACCAATGGAGAATAGATAAACCATCACACCTTCGCAACATACTAATGCCTAAAACAGGTAGTGGAGCCATAGTGGAGGCTGAACCAGGAAAGTATTTGATGAATTTAGGAGTTTCCTTTCCAATTATAGTGCTAAGCGAGGTACAGGGGCCAACTTTTAAGGCAACAAAACAGATGGAGTAAGGACTCTACAAGGACATAGGCAGAGGGTGTATACCCCCTAAGAAGTATGACTATTCATCTCCTTCTGAGATGATCACCGGTTGTTAAATCCTATGACCTGCCTACAATAAGCTTATCAATGCTCTAGCTTGATGGCAGTCAAGGAGTATGTTCAGCCTGAAGACTATTAGTCATACCCTACAGATAGCGGGATGGTTACATCTAGTAACATGTGAGCCTTAGTGCCAATAGCATGCAAGCAATGGATGCCTCGTGTTACTCTAGAATCCTGGACGAACTCCGCCAATGTCATATGGGTTTTAGTGCTAGCAAGCATGCAAGCATATGCATGCCAATTGTTACTCTAGAAGGGTTGAATGGTTTTCACTAGTTGTGCCTTAAGGCCAGTAACATGCAAGCTATGGGCCATATTTTATGCTTAGCCATTAGATGTACTGCAAGGAAAAGAGAGTTCTAATGATGAATTCTACCATCGTACAAATGGAAATCATGGGAAAGGCGCTCACAAACAACATTGTCAATGGAGGCTCGAGAGTAATGTACTACTGAAGGAAACTTGGAAGTGCCTAGGGAAACCAACTCTTTGGCCACCAACATTTGACTTGGTAGGTGCCAAACAACATGGCATCAAACCTCTCAATACACTAATGGCACAAGTGACAATTGCCACACAACAATTCCTACTAAACTTTGTCGTCATCCCACTACAAAAGAGAGTGTATGATGCATTACTCAAGAGAGGGTGGTTGATCGCCACCAAGGCTGATCACAATTGGAAACGGAACACACTCTCCATCGAGAGCAGCGAGAGGAAGTACGGCATTGACCTAAACAATCAGGTTGTGAGCAAAGAGTTGGCATCCTCTGAGTCTGAGTTCGACGGAGGAGAATCAAATGTAAATGAAGGAAGAAAGTTTATGGAACCCAATGACAAAGGGGTACTTGACCTCAAGAGTTGCTCAAAGGACAACACAAGTTCTCTCAACGCCCTGTTTCATTGGCAAATGGAAGACTATGAAGTGTTCCATCCATAGTGCAACATGCTATAGATTGGTGAGATCAAGGAAGAAGAAGACAAGGGCACGACCAACCAGACAATTTCGGTTGAGTACGAAGACTACAAGGAGGGAGTAGCAAAACTGGACGATATGCCAGCCCACAAGTTTAAACGAGACAAAATAATCAAGTACGAGGAACCAAGGATGAAAAGGTGAACTTAGGGGATGAAGACAAACCAAAGACAATCTTGGTTGAAGATGATTGGGACCCTGTACTAAAGGCAGCAGCGTTCAAGACATTCTTGGAGTACAAAGATGCATTTGCATGGATGTATAAAGACCTCAAGGGAATACCACTAGAATTGTGCGTACACAAGATCCCTCTCGTATTGGGAGCACAACACGTATAGAAGAGACCCTACAGAATGAATAAGAATTATGTCGCCAAGGTACAAGATGAGATTGAGAAAATGTTGGAAGCCGGTATCATCTTCAAAGTAGAAATCAGCAACTAGGTGTCACCAATAGTCATATCACTAAAGAAGGAATCTAAATAGATTCAAATATGTGGACTTTCGGAATTTGAATGCACTGAAGATCAAGGACGCCTTCCCAATCCCCTTCACCGACACAATTCTTGAGGAAGTAGTTGGACATGAAATGTACTCGTTCATGAACGAATCCTCTGGCAAATAAGTATCGTAGAGGAAGACACTCTGAAGACAACATTCGTAGTGGAAGATGGGGTATACGCATACAACCGGATGTCGTTCAACTTATGTAACGCTATGACGACTTTCCAAAGAATCATCCTACATATCTTTGATAAGATGTCTGTTGGAAATTTCAAGGTATTCTTAGATGACTGGTCAATCTATAGTGATAAGGAGAAGCACCTAAAGGTATTGGGAGAGTGTATGGAGAGGTGTAGGGCAGCCCAACTGGCACTAAATCCAAAGAAACGTCAGTTCATGGTACGACAAGGAAAATTGTTGGGTCACATTGTTTGTAAAACTAGACTCAAGACAGACCCTGACAAGATAAGGGTAATCGTATAGATGGAAGCTCCGTAGAACATCACGAGTGTAAAATCATTTCTCGAACATGTCGAATACTACAGAAGGTTAATCAAGAATTTTGCCTAGATCTCCTATCCACTGGACATAGTCACCAAAAAGGGACAACCATTTGTGTGGACAAAAGTTCAAGAAAAAGCATTCAATAAATTGAATGTACAACTAATCAATTCAATAATACTAGTATACCCAAATTGGAGCAAATAATTCCATGTACATATTGACACCTCAAATTATGTGATCGGAGCAACATTTGCACAAAGAGGAGTGTAAGGGTTGGATCACTTGATGTTTTTTCCAAGTCAACTATTGTCAAAGGCAGAAAAGAATTATAGTACGACAGAGAGGGAAGCTCTCAAGATGGTGTACGCAATGCAAAAATTTAGGCATTATTTGTTGGCAACACCCTTCACATTCTACATTGACCATCAAGCTCTCATGCATTTGGTAAACAAACCGATAATTCAAGGAAGAGTAAGCCAATGGCTTCTTCTGTTGCAAGAATTCACATTCACCATAATCGTACAACCAGGGAAGAGTCATGTCATCGCCGACCAGTTATCAAGAATCTAGTTTGGTGAACCACCCAAGGGAGTGAACAAAGACTTCCCTGATGCGCACTTGTTTCAAATCACAGCACTACCACCATGGTAAAAGAACATCGGAGAGTACCTATCTGTTGAGTATTTTGTCATTGATGTCAAGTTGGTTGAGCTACTTGCTTGCTTGGTTGAGCTACTTGCCTGTTTGGTTGAGCTACTTGCCTACTTGGTTGAGCTAGTTGCTTGTTTGCTTTGAGCTGGTTGCATGTCTACATCACCTACTTCCTTATCTATTTCAGCTATCTGCTTGTCTACCTTGGCATCTTGCTTGCATACTAAGTCAGCCATATCAGATGGGTTTGTCAACTATTTGTGCCAAGTGGAATGTCAAGGAGTCAAAAGTTTTTCATGACATATCAGCATGAATGTCAGGTTCAAATATTCCAAGTTGAGTTATTTGTTTTGACTTGGTGCTTTCTTGAAATGCCTTTGTATTTAATATGGCGGCTAAAGAGCTTTTTTTGGTGTGTCGACTCCAAAGTTTTTTAGTGAATGATTTTTATTCTTCTCACGTCTTTAATATGAGTGACTTCTCTTTATGGCATCGGTTTCAACTCCTGGCAAATATATTTAAGGCAGATTTATTTGGATTGAATTTATTTATTTTGCCTTTTATTCTCATCTCAGGAGCAGCTTGTGGTATTAAATCCTCTACATACCATGGTTGTGGGCGGCTAAAGATATCCTATTTGTGTGGCGTTGTGTTTTGAAAACTTCCTGTTATTCATTTTGCTTCCTTTGCCAATGTTGACTTTATTTAAAGTTTTTTTGGGCAATTTATGAGGATGTTGTGTTATTTTTGATATCCTTCTTTTATGTTACTGGTAGCATGAATAGCCTATCATGCAATTGTGACTTTATTTTTTATTGAAGTTTTTAGTCAGGCAGCTAATTGTAGCGGCCTATGTTTCAGTTTTTTATCTTCATGTCAACAAGGCATAAAAGTAGTGTGATTGAATCTTTGGTATTAAGGATTATGGAAAGAAAACGAAATTATAATGGTGAAGCTGCTGAAGTGAATTTTTCTTTTGCAGAAAGAAGTAGTGTGGGAGACATAATAAGTTTTGTCGTTGCTTCTACATTATGTGTGGGTCTCTTTCATCAGAATAAAATGCCATGAAGTTAATGGATATATTGACTTGAGAAAAGACATGTATGAATCACTAAGTTCCTGCTTTCAAAAAAGGGTTGTGCTTGTGAGAGTGGAGCCGACTTGGACAACTTTTAGTTATCGACTATGGAGTTTAGAATTTTTTGAGCAGTGCAAGTACTTGTGTGTTCGTGGAAAAAGTGTGAGGGCTGAATTTGTAAGACATTTGACTTCATGATATTTTTGGTTAAAAATGGTTGTGCAAAGTTAGGTGATTTCCTTTCACGAGTCTATGTGCTAAGAAAGTTTTTGATGGTTGAGTAAATGTAATCTTTTGTATTGGTCAAGCTGTGATTGGATGGAAGTGCATATACAGAAGGTTATATTGAGTCTTACTGTTGGCATCTTCAGATATGGCCTATTGAATGAGTTGTTTTCATTCTAATCTCTGAGTCGACTTTGTATCATCACAGTGTTCACTCAGATATATGCCACTTGTATGTTCAATCAGGCGCTTGGTACTCATCATCTGAGTATAGCATTGCTCTTTTGAGCTGCACAGTGCTCTGATTTGAAGTACTGAATATCCATTTGGCAGTGGATTTGCAAGCTCACTTGATATAAAGGGACGGTTTTCAATTTCGAGAATCCAGCATTGTGTGTACGTGTTGTTTCAAATGGGGAATTCGGCACACCATTCAAATAGGGCCATAACAGTGCCTAGCATATCAAAGGCAACACCCTTTGCAAGCTCTCATGCATTTGGTAAACAAACCGATAATTCAAGGATCTTCACATTCACCATAATCGTAGTCATGTCATGGTCTTTTGGTGAACCACCCAAGGGAGTGAACAAAGACTTGAGTTTCAAATCACAGCACTACCACCATGGTAAAAGAACATCGGAGAGTACCTATCTGTTGAGTATTTTGTCATTGATGTCAAGTTGGTTGAGCTACTTGCTTGCTTGGTTGAGCTACTTGCCTGTTTGGTTGAGCTACTTGCCTACTTGGTTGAGCTAGTTGCTTGTTTGCTTTGAGCTGGTTGCATGTCTACATCACCTACTTCCTTATCTATTTCAGCTATCTGCTTGTCTACCTTGGCATCTTGCTTGCATACTAAGTCAGCCATATCAGATGGGTTTGTCAACTATTTGTGCCAAGTGGAATGTCAAGGAGTCAAAAGTTTTTCATGACATATCAGCATGAATGTCAGGTTCAAATATTCCAAGTTGAGTTATTTGTTTTGACTTGGTGCTTTCTTGAAATGCCTTTGTATTTAATATGGCGGCTAAAGAGCTTTTTTTGGTGTGTCGACTCCAAAGTTTTTTAGTGAATGATTTTTATTCTTCTCACGTCTTTAATATGAGTGACTTCTCTTTATGGCATCGGTTTCAACTCCTGGCAAATATATTTAAGGCAGATTTATTTGGATTGAATTTATTTATTTTGCCTTTTATTCTCATCTCAGGAGCAGCTTGTGGTATTAAATCCTCTACATACCATGGTTGTGGGCGGCTAAAGATATCCTATTTGTGTGGCGTTGTGTTTTGAAAACTTCCTGTTATTCATTTTGCTTCCTTTGCCAATGTTGACTTTATTTAAAGTTTTTTTGGGCAATTTATGAGGATGTTGTGTTATTTTTGATATCCTTCTTTTATGTTACTGGTAGCATGAATAGCCTATCATGCAATTGTGACTTTATTTTTTATTGAAGTTTTTAGTCAGGCAGCTAATTGTAGCGGCCTATGTTTCAGTTTTTTATCTTCATGTCAACAAGGCATAAAAGTAGTGTGATTGAATCTTTGGTATTAAGGATTATGGAAAGAAAACGAAATTATAATGGTGAAGCTGCTGAAGTGAATTTTTCTTTTGCAGAAAGAAGTAGTGTGGGAGACATAATAAGTTTTGTCGTTGCTTCTACATTATGTGTGGGTCTCTTTCATCAGAATAAAATGCCATGAAGTTAATGGATATATTGACTTGAGAAAAGACATGTATGAATCACTAAGTTCCTGCTTTCAAAAAAGGGTTGTGCTTGTGAGAGTGGAGCCGACTTGGACAACTTTTAGTTATCGACTATGGAGTTTAGAATTTTTTGAGCAGTGCAAGTACTTGTGTGTTCGTGGAAAAAGTGTGAGGGCTGAATTTGTAAGACATTTGACTTCATGATATTTTTGGTTAAAAATGGTTGTGCAAAGTTAGGTGATTTCCTTTCACGAGTCTATGTGCTAAGAAAGTTTTTGATGGTTGAGTAAATGTAATCTTTTGTATTGGTCAAGCTGTGATTGGATGGAAGTGCATATACAGAAGGTTATATTGAGTCTTACTGTTGGCATCTTCAGATATGTGTGTTGTGGCCTATTGAATGAGTTGTTTTCATTCTAATCTCTGAGTCGACTTTGTATCATCACAGTGTTCACTCAGATATATGCCACTTGTATGTTCAATCAGGCGCTTGGTACTCATTTTTAAAAATCATCTGAGTATAGCATTGCAGGGGTATGTGAGAGAGATGGTCTTTTGAGCTGCATGATTATACAGTGCTCTGATTTGAAGTACTGAATATCCTTTGTTTGAAAAGATTATATAATTTGGCAGTGGATTTGCAAGCTTGATTGTATCACTTGATATAAAGGGACGGTTTTCAATTTCGAGAATCTAAGTTTCAGCATTGTGTGTATCTTCTTTGGGTCGTGTTGCGACCTTTTCACACATCGCCCCATTGCAAAATGGGGACCCCCTATTTTTGCTTTTTTTTTTGTCTTGGCATCGCAACTGCTAATCACCATTTTCTTTTACAATGAGGAGTTAGAGTTTCCAGGTGATCATACGAGTCAAATAGGGAATTCAAGCCCATAACAGTGCCTAGACATCATCAAAGTGCCCAGAAGGTTCGGAGGACGAGGAACGCCATTGCTTTGGGTCAATTCTGACACTTCCTATTTTTTAGGGATTCTGTTTTTTTGCTTTTTTCTTTTTCTATTTTTGGCACTTTTGAACCAATCCAGGATTTACTATTTTTAGAAATTTTGCTTTATGCTTTTTTTTTCTATTTTTAGAAAGTGCCAAGGTCCCACAGGTCATGGTATCAATGTTTCATCTTCAGAATCAAAGTTTTGCACCTCCAAGAGTAAAAAATAAGGAAAAATCGTAAAAAGCAAGAAAAAATCACATGGCTAGGGTTTTGTTCCAGATGATCCAGAAGAATGCATGAAATTCATCTAAGTGTCAAGGAGGAATGAGATATACCCAGTGAACTTCAAGGTGCGCCCAAGGATGGATGTCCAAACACATGGTCAAGTCTGCTTGGAAGCAAAGGAAAAATGGAAAGCCTAACTTGAAGTCTACCTTGGACAAAAAGTGGATGGCAAACACATAAGGAAGTTTGCCTTGGCCAAGAAGGAAGCATGTCCAAGCATAAGCCAAGTCCGCCATGCTAAAAAGGAGTATGGAAAGGAAATCTTGAAGTCCGCCCTACCTTGGCAAGACAAAGATGAAGTCCGCCCAGCCTAGAGGAGGAAAGAAAACTTAAAATTTTGGCTAAGTGCATATGCCTTGGGAGAGAAAACTTAAAAATTTGGCCAAGTATTGGCCCCTTGGAGAATAATGTTAAGTTTCAAAGGAAGAGAATGGAAAGACGAGTGCAAAGTCTGCCTGGAGAAGTGTCCAAGACACTCCAAAGTCTGCCCTCAAGCATGATTGAAAATTTCTAAGGCATGAAGTGACTAGAGGAAAGATGTGAGATGGCAAAAAGGCTTCCACGTCCGCCCAAAGGAGATGAGACTTGTCTAGCCAACCTCAAAGTCCGCCCAAGGAACATGTCTAAGTGTTAGCAAAGTCCGCCTTGGCTTGAATGATGCTTGTCCAAGGCAATGAGAAGTCCGCCCTAGCTCTAAGATGAAATGGCAAAGCACAAGTCAAGTCTGCCCATGAGGAGATGTCAAAGATGAAGTCAAGTCCGCCTAGACAAGAAGGAAAATGTCTAAGTGTTAGTAAAGTCCACCCTGGCTTGAAAGAAGCGTGTCCAAGACACTATGAAGTCTGCCTACACATGGCATGAAGTTGGTTAAGTCCGCTTGAGAGAAATAAGACATGTCCAAGGGAATATCAAGTCTGCCATGCACTTGTCCAAGCTAGTTGTGAAGAGTAAAGTCCACCTGGAGGGAAATGGGAAATGTCTTGCCAAGGTAGTAATTCCACCAAGCATGAAACAAAGATGGCATAGCAATCAGCAAAGTTCACCACCTCCCAAACAAGAATTGTCCTAACCAAGTGTCAAGTCCCAAGGGGAGATGAAAAATGGCATGACATGTGCCAAAGTCCGCCAAGGTTAGAAACAAACATGGTAAAATTTGCCAAGAGGAAACAGAAAATGGCTAAGTGTGGAATTTTCCTACAACAAAAGAATCAAATTTTGATTAAGTGTTGGGAAGAAAACAAGAAGAATGAAGAGGAATAAAAGGAAAAGTAAAGAGGAAATGAATAAAATCCTTGTCCAAGGATGGAGTCTTCCCTACTTAGCACAAGCCAAATTCAGAATTGAAGGCAAATCCACAGGCAAAGTTCATTCAACCATAGAGATGGCCAAAATCTTGACTAAGTGTTGAATGGTCCACATGAAGGTGTTACAAAATGAAATTGAATAGCCAAAATTTGGCTAAGTATGGGAAATACTTCACGGAGAAGTTCCAATTTCCTCCATTGTGGCGAAAGCACAAGAGAGTTCTTCTCCAAATTCAAGGCACTTGAAGGAATTTCAAAGCAGTCAGGAAAGAAAAAGTTTAATAACTGCTCCAAGGGGAGACTTCCAGACCTCAAATGCAAGTGAGAAGAAGAAATCAAAATCTCAAAGGAGATCCAAGATCAAAGCTAGGAAGGAACAAGCGCAAAGGACAAAGTCGTCGGCAAGGAAAGATATTCTAAGGCAAGCACGTGGAAGAAAAACAAAGTGACCAAGGAAGACATCCAGCACGCTGAGGTGGCGCCTCGTCATCCTCCAACCAATCAAATTGCTCCAAACCAACATGCAACAACTTTCTATTTTATTGTTGGTTTATATTTAGCAGAAGGACAAGTGTCCCCAAATGTAATTTTCTCATTGGTCGAGAGGTAGTTGGTTGTGACAAACCCTAATTAGGGTTTATTTTTGTAATCTCGGTCATTCATTTGAAATCAATCTTGGCTATTGAATTGTAATTGAAGAGCCTATAAATTGAGCTCGCCCCTCATTTGTAAAGTGTGAAGAGAGTAGTATGAGATTGTTGCGTATAGCTACTTCCAATAATAAAAGCTCTTATGCATGATTTGCTTTGAATCCCTTTTATTGTCAAGTGGTTTGCAAGGTTGCATATCTCCTTCAACATTAGATTAGAATTAAGATAGAATTTGATTTGAATGCTTGTTAAATGAATGAAGGATATGATAGTATTGATTGGTGAAACTTAGCTCATACTTTCTTTGAATAGATGATTTTTATTCAATGCGTAAAGTTAGCCTGAGCTTATGATTGTGGATGCTTAACTTCAGTCTGGATAAGTATTGTTCAAGACATGAAAACTATAATCACACCCCTTGAAGATTGCACCCACTTTGTGTAGTTGTCCTAGGGAGGCGAAGCAAAGCGTGGTTACCAGTTTCACCTAATCTTTACCGTCTCTTGAATTCGTAGGAGTAGATTAGAACTTCTAAACCCTTATCTCCTTTTCAGTTTTCTTAAAGTCCATGATCCAAGACCCAAACAATAGAGCTTTATCGTCTAGACCTTCATTGTGAATTGAACAAGCCTAGCATAAGTCCCTTTGTGTATTACCAGCATATCACAACGCCCATTGAGCTTATCCACACGTCAAGACCTAACAAAAGAAACCTTGGAATAGCCATATGATCTTCTAGCAATCTTAGCATATGCAGTGGTTTTTCAAGAGAGGATAGAGTGTCTTTGGACATTTTATTATGTGTTTGGTGAGTAACAAAACGCACACCGACGCGTTGGTGCTCACATCGAAGTTGGTGCTCTCAGTGAGTTGGTGCTCACTTATGTAATCTAGGTTGGTGCCCATTTGGTTAATGAAATTTATTGATCTGTCGTGGTTTTTACCCTAAAAGGTTTTCCACGTGAAAAAACTGGTATTCAACATGTTCTTTATTGCTCTTGCTGTTTTGAATTCAATTTGGTATGGTTTTAAGTTTTAAAAAGTTGAAATACTAATTAACCACCCACCCCTCTCAGTATTTCCTATGTGCTCTTCACCGTCTTCATCCACCTTTCCAAAGGAGATGCCACCAGGATAGAGATGGAAGTAAGCACTAAAGAGAAAAACATTTCAACTCATCAATGGTTTGTCATCTAGGAAGAAATTCCAAAGGTACTCAAAGAAGCACATGAAGGTCTGGTTGGAAGGCATATGGGACCAAATGCCACAGCTCAGAAAGTCCTCCTGGCAGGATTGTGGTGGCCGACCATACACATAGGTGCCCAAGAGTAGGTGATAGGATGTGATACGTCCAAAGAGTCGACAAACCTCTCCAGAGGGATTATATGCCATTTTTCCCATCTTAACCACAAGAATTGTTTGAAAAATGGGGATTGGACTTCATTGGGCCACAAAAAGTGAGCCAATAACATTGGTGTAAGTACATAGTCATCGCTACCGAGTACTTGACAAAATGGATGGAGACTCGAGCATTGCTAGATAACACTGCACTTAGTATGGCAAGATTCATCTATGAACAGATAGTCACAAGGTACGACATCCCAATACAGATCACCAGCAACAGAGGTGGACACTTTGTCAACCATGTCATTCGCGTGATGACGTCGGAGTTCCGGATCTTCGACAACTTGTCAAGTTTGTACTACCCGAGAGCAAACGGTCAAGCAGAATCCACAAACAAGGTACTTGTCTCTCTCATCCACAAGTTGTGCAGCATTGAGGAAGTTGACTGGGAAGAAAGGTTACCTGTCATACTATGGGCCTATCATACGACATATAAGGTAACGACCAGGCACACACCGTTCTAGCTGATGTATGGTCAAGAGGCAGTAGTGCCAACCAAATACATGGTGCCAAGCTTGAGAATAGCCATGGAGAATAGACTAGGTGATACAGAGAATCTAAAGGAACGGTTATTCTAGCTCAACAAACTCGACAAACGAAGAATATTGGCACAATGGATGACGAAGACAATGCAAAAGAGAAGGAAGTACAGGAACGACAAGCACCTTCATCGAATGAGATTCCAACCTGGCCAGTTAATTTTAAAGTATAATAGTCTTAACGAGGTTAAGCGAAGAAAGTTCAAAGTCAAGTAGCTTGGACCCTAATGGAGCAATCAAATTGGAGAATTTCGACATGACTTTGTTACCAGACTCCATTAACGAATCAAAATTAAAACAGTACTAGGAGAGAAAGGAAGCACCAATTGGGATCAATATGTTGGGATACACAACAACAGAAGATTGGAGAATAAGAGAAAGCAAAATCACGAAAGAGCAAGATTGGGGAAAAACTAGAAGCCAATTTGTACCAGAAGAAGGTTGGACCGCACCAAGAGGCGAGAGAATGGTTGAAAAAAGACTCGTCAAGAAAAGAGTGGAAGGAATTGTAGTACCTCGGCTTCATAAACACTTAATCAATGCCTTGTTCGGAACACTTGCACTCTGGAAAAGAGTAGGGGGACATTGGAAGTTTCATGCACCCTACAAAAGGAGAACGAAGAGGGTACATGTCATACGAACTTGATGAAGAGGCCGATAAGGAAAGAAAAGAGAAAGGAAAGAAGGAAAGAATTGAAGTAGTCCAAAATGAAGGCAACTTGGACAATGATGGTTGGGATGAGGAATGGGATGAATATAGAAAAAAAGGACTGTGCTTGAGAACCTTAACGATGGCAGAAGACATGTTCATCGCCGCCCAATCAGATGGATACAACAACTAGGTAACCAAGTATGCCAAAGAAAATAATTGGGAACCCCCTACACAGGTGACATCATACAGAAGAAGAATGTTGCGAAGAAGAATGTTACAAAAGATTGCCTTTTTCCAATAAGTGGTGGTACACATCAAAAGTAACAGGAGGAAAACAAAGCCATACATTGTATGGAGGAAACTAATAGGAGATTAGTGAACTAAAACAAAGGGTTGGCAAGTTAATAAATATAGTTCCTGTAACAGTTCCGAGCAAACACATTGTCTATTTATACCGAGAGTACCAGAGATTTATTAGAGAAACATGGCCACCGCTAGCAGTAGCAAAGGGAAGCGACCACCACCATTCCGACCTCGTATTGTAACAGGGAAAATGGTGAAGGGGAGAGAGGACAATACAGTAACGGATAATATTACCTAGGAGAGTCTCCATGGCACAAAATGTCATTCACGGTGCCTGGCAACTCAAGACGATCACATCCTAAAAATAGTGCTCCAGCATGCACAAGTGGACAAGGCAGTGCAGTTACCATTCTTCAACACTTCAGACTTTGAGTAGTATCTACGTCAAACGATTGTGCATTATGACAGACACTCCCACAAGTCTATAATCGACTACAGATGTTGTCGGGTGAATATCTCCTATGCACCCCCCAAATTCACTAGGGTATTCAAGATACCCTCCAAAGGACTTTTAGCAGTGAAGCCTTTGAGAAAATGTCCAAACAAATGAAGGAGAACCTTCTAGTGAGAGTGTGTCGAGCAGACCTAACAAAAAGAAAAAAACATTATCTGGAGTGCGGTAAATAGAGGGTTTACGAAAAAAAATTCTCGCCACTGTCGAATTGAAGTGCCTACTGAACTTGATCAAGTGAAGGTTGACAAGCACTAGCAGAGCATCAAAGATTGCCATCTAGATGATCACACTCATGATAGGGCTGAGTACGGGTAGAGTATACAACTAGGCCAGTATGCTTTCAAAGAGGATACAAGAGTTTTGGTGCTCAAGGCACAAAGCTTTTTATATGACACAACACGCCATCCGATTGCTACTAGATGCCATATATACACAAGTGCCTTCGGATAACTCGGGGAGACCAGCAAATCGACCAACTAGATGCAAGATGGCCAACAGTATTTTACTGGGCCAATTTAGGGGTACAGACGATAGGAGAAGAGACACCCCATCTGGCACCACCAACAAAGAAACGGAAGCACAAAGAAACTTCTTCGCCCAGTGGAGAAGATTGAGATGCCATTGAGTTATCATCTTCTTGAGAGATGAGTACAGAGGAGGTGCCATTGGCAAGGGAAGTCGGCTCACGAGAAGACGTCGAAGAGGCCATACCAATGTAGCCAGCCATATCAATACAGCTAGCCATACCAATAAAGCCAACCATCACGGTAGCCCCCGCTACATTACTAGTGGCAGCACCACTACCAACGCCCTCACTAGTTGTAGTCTCGCCAACAATGTCAGCCCAAGATACTTCAATGGCGGAGGACGAGGGGGAGATAGACAACGGGTTGGGCATGATGGGAGCACCACTCGAGGCTTCGCCACCACAATCACCTGGGCTATTAGTCGAGAGTGTCAAGGCACCACCACAGCCAGAGCATGTGACCATCATAGTAGACACATCAAGGCCTTTAGAGCACTCACAACCGGTGCACTCCTTGCTTTCATAGCCTTCACATCCATTACTGCCACCCACCTAGCCTATAGCTACACATTTCGAACCCTCACAACCGAAAGAGAGACACCCCCATGGAGGCAGTACCAAACTCACATGCAAAGGAGTCAAGAGAGGACGAGTCCAGTGATGAATCCGATGTAGTTTTTGTCAAGATAAATCGGCCAAATGCCTATGACCCTCTCAGTACATTACAAACATACTTGGGTGAACTTCAATCGATAGCAAGAGTTATGTACGAAGTCCATGAAATTGGACAACAGTTGGATATTGGATGTGACCCCTTACTGGCACAGGAGGCCAAGAGGATCTTGGCGTTTATGCAGCAGGGATGCGAAGGCAACTTCTTTCTATGTTTTATCTTGCATGGGTGGCCAGGAGTGGAGACGGTTGAGATGTTGGCTGCTCAGCAGCCAACCAAACCCACGACAATCGAGAGGCATTGTTGGGTGCACTCAACACTTTATGGCATGGAGAGGTGCTACAGGGATATCTTCTTGAGATGGCAATGGGAGATGGCCTCCATTCAGGGTGCTGCAGAGACGAGAGACCAAGCTTTAGCCCAAGTCAAGACTACCAAGCGAGAGTCGGCAAACCAAATCCAAAAGTCTCAAGAGCAAGTGGCTCAAGTGACAACAGCCAAGTGTGCATAGGTGATTGCCTTGAAGAGGTCCGTCCAAGAGAAGGAGCAGCAATTGACTAAGAGGGAGGCACAACTAGCTAAGTGGGATAGTATGTTGCAGTAGAACGTTCAAAAATTGGAGAAGGCCACTACAATGCTTTATGAAAGGAACCAAGAGTTGGAGAAGATGAGGAAGCAGTTAGGTGAGGTTGTGTACATGGTCAAGAAAGCCAGAGAGCAAGAGTTGGCAGCCAACAAACGCCTTCAACACCTTCGCCAACAGCATTCGACCACCTCTACACCTACGTCAAGGACGTCTTCTCACCCTCCCTCCTCTCACTAGTCGGTTGTAAATAATAATCTTGTTTTAGTTAGCAACTATATATGTCATAATTTATTTGTAGTTAGGGACAGCATAGACTTTCTGATATTGTACTTATTGTCTATTCAATGAATGAGAATACAACTCTGTTATGTGCATATGCATTGTTGAGTATTTGATATGTTTTCTACAATAGTTTTTATTCTTGTTTACTCTATGTCAATCGGTCAAGTTACTTCCATGAGTAAACAATTACTTGGTATAAAGATACTGATATGATTGATGTTTCTTAGTTGTTTAGTTTTACTCATTTTGATACGTTGGTTGGAATATCACTTGCAAAAAAAAATTGTGTAATATTTTAGGTCAAGTTGGGGTTGTTATTACAGTATATGTATGTATATCATGGTTGGAAAACTCAGACTTGGCATGAACTCAACAGCCAAAAATTTTGACTTGAACTTGGACTTAAGACTTGGCAAAAAATTAAAAAATAAATACTGTTGCCAATGCCCTCAAATTGTCTATTTTCTATCTTCAAATCAAACCTCAATGATCACTCTGCTTGTAATGTCTCCATTTTGGCCATACACTCTTCTTTTGGATTTAGCCTATTTCCGGAAATCCGTAGGCTAAGCTGAAGTAGAAAACTAGGGTTTCCTCTTTCAAATACTACTTAGTTGGCGTTCAGAGGATGTTGTGCAGACTTACTATTTATAGCAGTTTGCTATTTTTAGCAAGTCTATCTTTTGGCAGTATCTATCTAGCAACAATTCAATCCTTTGCAGTTCAGTGTTCAGTTTGGCTTTCCGATGGTTTTGAAGTTAACTTACTATTTTTAGCATTTGCTATTTTTAGTAAGTTCATTTTTGGTAGAAGCATCATCATCAACTTGGTTCAGTTTGGCATTTGTCAGTTTGCTTTTTTTAGTAATTCACCAGTTGCAGCTTAGGCATTGTATTTGGTTATCTCCTTGGACTGAGTTTCAGACTTAGTCAATTTTCATGTCTTGAAGTTGTACCCCACGCCTAGGCTTGATGACTTCAAGTTGTTTTAAAGAAGGGGACATGAAGGGGTCAAGTGAGCATTTAATTATTTAATAAATGCTTTATTGTTGCAATATGAAATGGATGCCTAAAGGGGAAGTTGAATGATATTTTAATATTTCAAAAAGTGAAATGCTTAAAGTGGCGTCCCTTTTGGAAGTTGAAGTGATTCAACTTCTTGGAATTTGAAGAGTTCTTGTTGCTTCATTTGCCAACTGAAGCTTATATATTGCTGCTGTTTGAAGAGTTGAACATCCAATATTTTTATGTTAATGATATGCTGTCGAAATGACAACTTGTTTAATACTTCGAGGGATGCTTACCTCCTAGTTCCAATCCAATTTCGTGTTTGAAATACAACACCTAGTTGGTCATTTGCTGCTTCTCAAATCAGACTAGCAGATTGAGCTCAATAGTTGAAGATTTTGATGAAATTTCCAGTTTTGAAGTTGCTGATACAGTCATAGCTGAAGGTGGTTTTTGCATACAGCTTTTGGTATGAATTTATTTTGGTTATGGGTATTTGATCATTGCATTTCTATGATAATGGCGACCATATTTGGAGGTTTTCAGATTTTAATTCCAAGTTTCTGATTTTTCCAAGAGAAATCGCCCCTCTACAGGGCCGTACCATCTCATGAGTGCTTTGGGATTCGTGCAAGAATAATATCTTGAGTTTTGATGCAGTTTTGTAGTTTGAGTTTGGGCGCCATCCTCCTAGAAGGTCTTTGCAAAACATTCCAGCTTATTCGGAGGTATTTAGAAGGAGTTGTGATCATTTTTATGAGTTTGTTGTTTGCTGATAGACATTTCCAGATTGCAGATTTTTATATCAGACTTGTTAGTTTTTGATATAATGCTGGTTTGAGCTTCATTTTTATATCATTATTGTATTGTAAGAGTTAGAGGAAGTGTTACTCTAACCATTGATGGATTTGGAAGCATATCTTTCTTATTTGCAGCTGTTTAATTCATTGTAAAGCTGATTAGTAGTACTAACAGCTATTTATTTTATTTGCTGCAATTAGTTTAAATTTCATACTCCCACGATTGAGTGGTTGAGTTTAAATAATCATCTTTCTTTAATTGTAAGTTTCCCCCCACTAAAGAAGTGGTTGTGTGGACTGTATTCCCCCCACGTTAATAAGTGGAAGTGAGGATTTAAATGGCTGGCTTGCCGCCTTTAATAATGTAATAATCTTACCCATTGAATAAGTGGAGTATCCCCACTGCTTGTGGATGCCTGCATCAGCAGATGAATTGTAATTTCAGTTCAGTTTATTCCTAATGATCCTTTGACCATATGCTATCACCTCGCCCACATTGGGATCTTGGTGAACATTCTTGGTTAGAGTTACTTTCCATGCTGATTTGCATTTGGAGCTAACGCTAATCGGTGATTGGTTGCTGATTCATGTGTTAAATTTTGGGAAAAAAACTAAGGGGAATATTTCACTGCTCTGTCAATTTGCACCTGCTGAAGATGATATGAAAGAGAAAATGAGGTTCTGAAACCTCAGGTGCAGTTTCTTTTTCATTTGCCAAATTTGTACCCATGACTCACGAGTCTGAGCACTAAGCTCACTGAGTCTGAGGCGGTGAAAAAACCAAAACCGGCAAGTTCTCACTTGAGACTTGACCTGTGAGTCTGAGGCGAGTTGTGTGTGTGCACACGTGCAATTCCATGTGTGTGTGTAGTTAAAATATTTGAATGTTGCACTGTCCAACCAAATGACCCTTGTATTCTTAATGAATTTTGATTTTGTGTCTAGTATAGGAAGATCTAAAACCTTTCTACATTCTAACTCCAACAAAATGACTCTTCCAATTTGGAATATGGTATTCACAATAATTTAGTAAGCAGAAGTCAAACTAAATATTATGTAAATGGTAAAAAGCTAGCAAATATAATTAAGCTGAAAAAGCCAATCATATTTGCATGACCCTTTATATGCTCTAGGCTCCAAAACTAGATACATCATTGAATCCATAAAAAAATTCAAAAAAAAAAACAGCATCCTCCCAACAAAAGCAGCTTCAGAAAGTTTTAAGAACTACTCACATTTTAAAGCCATCCATTGTGAATACTTCCTTAACATTTGGGGACCTATTTTCAAATGCAACTGCCTTGCCCATTTCATAGTCTCTCACAAGCACTTGTCTTTCCATGCTCCCCTATAAGATTACAAAAGCAATTGAGACATCTGTAACATTTCACTATAGAGAAATAACACAAACAATAAAACATTGACAAAACAACCAAACATAGTCTTATACAACAATCAAAAATGAAAATAAGAAACAGCTCACACATTTTTGACAGCTGGATATATAAATCTGTAACCTTGCATGCAGAAAACTAAGTTATGCTTATCACTAATATTATTTATAGCTATAGGAAATTATATAAAGCACACAAAAGATGAACAGATTAAAACAAGCAGCAGCATAAAATTGCTCATAGTTAAAAAAAAAATCTCTATTTGAAACATTTAAGACCAAAAAATATCACCGAGAAAACTGAATACAAGATTTCAACGTCAACAAAAAGGAAACCTAATTCAAATGCAAAGTATATACATATAAGATGCTATCAAAAAGGAGCTACATAGAAATAAATAATGCATCCAAATCCGCAAGTGTCTCTTCCTCAGAACTTATTGATTGTAAGTTTGTAACACAAGATCTAAGTTAGAAATTGATCCACTTCACACATTATGCACAACCCACCTGATCAACCAGGACATTTATTATTGTTGGTATTTCTGTATGAATTGTAGACATGACAGTCTGCAACCTTTTATCAGGTAACATTCTATCTGGAATATTCAATCTGTATATCATCAACAACAAGAAAAGTTAACGGTTAGGAGATGTAATCTACAATTTGTCAAAATGATTATTACTATATTATCAAAAGTTCATATTTTAAGAAGTACAGATTACATGTCCTTACAAAGGCCTATCGAAGTCATAGATGATGATTTGAAGATTAGAATAATTTGCATCCTTAGCACAGGAACGTAACAATAGTGCATCCTTATGATTTGTAACAACAAAAGCATTTAATAATTTCCCAATAGCATGCTCAACTGCTAATGCCCAATCTTGGTCCTTCACCAGAGTCTGCATGAAAGAACACCAACTATAATTCAGACGAGAATTTTTCTTCTCTTGTAATGCTACCATATTCCATGATCAAATGACATAAAAGAGGACATGTCAAGACAATTCTTTCTTAAAGAACTTTTTTCTCAGAAGCAAGATGTCACAATCTGGGGATAATTGTCAATTTGCTGACAAAAGAATATCAAAAGATATAATTCAAGTTAACTAAGGACCTTGCATGTAAGAATCATTCTATTTTAATCATTATAGCAAGAGCCAAAATAAACAAGTTAATGATTTCCCTAAATTAAAATTTGGTGCCAAAATAACATTGAACTGGTCAAAAGACTAATTGTAAATTATTTAGGAAGCAGATTCTAGAATTATCATCTTTATTGTTGTTTTGTATTTTTGAAATTACACAGACAGGTATTATTAGTGCAAAGCAGTGATTTAATAGTTAATACTAAAATAAGGGTAAAACAAATTTCATGTCTCTTAAGTCATACCCATGAAATTAATTAGTTAAGGAACTTGATCATATGATTAATTTCAAACTATGCACCTCTTCATATGATAACTGATACATAAGTTTTCTCTCTACCTACAATTCTTGTGCATCTATCATCAAAGTTTGACATGACATCAGAGAAAAGGCGAATCAGATTCCAAATTATCCTTCTGGATTATTTCCATGCAGATGACCTAATTCCTTCAGCATTCCATGGGAACCCATCCCACCCAAAGAGTGCCATTTCAGGGATGGACAAATGTCAGTGCCTTCCCCACTGCAGCCTGGAGGGGGGACATCTCTTAGACATCCCTTCCAAATCAAGGGATATTGGGGGAACTCCCCAACATCCCTGGGACATCCATGGAACACCTAAGCATCCCAAGGACACTGGGGAGGCCCCATGCTGAACAAACTTGCTCTATGTCGTGATAACAATTTTGATTTGTTTCAAAGCATTGAACAGACAGGCAACATGATAGCATGTATAAATAATTGATCTTGGAAGAAAGAAGGAATATTTACATGGTATTGGAGAAAGAATAGGCTATTCAAACAGCTGTTATTATTTTTGTTTACATAGATGCATGCTATCTTAACTTTGGGAAATTGGTGATCGAATATCTTTTAATTTGTGTCATGGACACCTCCGGTTTCGTAGAGAGTGGAGGAAGTGGTGGAGGTGGGGTGGTGGTGGATATCATCAAGTTATCATAAATGTTTGTGAGGCTCTACTGAATGCTGTATGGAGTTTCTAAAAACAGGGAAGATTAATAAATAAAAAGATTCAATAATGACGATATTCATGTCTTCAACTGTGCGACCCTCATCATTTAATTTCTGACCAGTCAAAATTCCAAGCTTCACTGTTAATTGTCTGAATGAAGATTTGACCAGAAATTATGTTACCAGATCCATGGGCCAAGCTGCTGGATCTGGGTTTGGTTCATGCTAGAATTTGAAGTATTTTATAATATTATATTATTGTGATCGTGTTTAAAGAACTGGATTTTTGGCACTGGAGATCTGCGAAGTATTGGCCACTGACAGAGTCATTCGATGTCTCTGCACTCTAGCAGATCTTAAAAATATAATATTTATATATTATATTATAAGCATTATAATATTATATTATAAAGATTTCTATATACTATTATAGTTATATATTATAATGTGATATTTATAATAATATATTATTATATATAATTGTTAATAAATATAATAATAGTATTTTTATGTTATATTTTTTTTGATACGTAAATAGATAATTTTAGTAATATCAAAATTCTTCATTACATTGCTTTGTTTTGGCCATGATGGGCCAGAATTCAACCCATACCACCCAGTTACATATGCCTACCAAAATACATGAGGCTTTGTACAGACCACACCATCCAGCACTGCCCGCCAAGAGAGCCAAAAAGAAGCACCCAAAACAACAGACTATCCCAGGACAACACAGCAACCCACACGCACAATACCACAGACCCAGACACATACATACACCTGCAATACCCACAGAAAAAGACAAAGCCTAACTACCTTACCACTAAATTTCCTCCACACTAATGAAGCACAGATAAAATCTGAATTCCTCCATCCATTCAGCACCATAAGGCAGATCCAAATTCAGGAGCCTCCGTAAGTAAGTCGCACCTTGCAGAGCCCTAATTCTGTACTCCCACAAAGCCAAACCTTTCACATCCAATATAAAAGGGTAACGACGGACACGGGCACCAGGGATAAAGAGCTTTGGAAGGTCTCTTGGCCATGGCACACCAATACTCGGTGCTGCAAACACGATTATATCTATATATATATATATGTATGTATGTATGTATATTTTAAGTTGTCGGTTTTGGTACTGGTTTGGATTTGGGTTTGGGGATTCAGTTCATGGGTTCGGCTAAAAAAGATTTTGGGGTTTAGGTTTGTTTTGTGTTCATTCATACAAAATGCATGTGAAAATCATATATATATATATATATATGCTAAGTTACTGGTTCGGTTTCGTTTTCATGTTTGGGTTCGAGGGTCCAGTTCACGAGTTTGGGCAAAAGGTTCGTTAATACAGAAACGTTCAAAAATTATATATATAAATATAATGAAATAAGAAATATATCTAACATCCATAAATATAAATAACAAATATAATTATATGATTGAATATATATAAGAAATATAAATATATAAATTTTATATATATTAATATAAATGCGAATATTATTACAACTTATATTAATATTACTAGTATTCATATTGACATTAATATATTTAAAATAAATTAAATATATTAATAACTATATATTTTAAATAAAATATTTATTCCATTAAAAATTTAAATGTTACTATTAAGAAAACAATAAACATTTTAAATGGAATGAACATCTATTTGACTTAGGTCAATTTGTTTGTAATATTAAAATTCTCAGCATTTCATCTTCGACTTTCTAATTCCCACGACCGGCAATGGAGGGTAGATTCAATCCATTTGACCAGTATTGAATGAACTCCAAAAATCATTGCAGGAGGGAAGTGAAATAAATGTAAGTGGCGCAAGACGAGCTAATGAAACAACCCAACCATCCAAGAGAGGAATGTCTAGGTAAAGTGGAAATAATATACACGATTAATAGGGGAAAAATCGCGGGTTTGCTGCACCAACAGAAGAAAATGGCCAAAAATACATAACAAGTTTGCTTGGGTTCATCCCAGTCAAACCCACAATGCTTCTCTAGGACCCTATCCGGACCAAAACCGGACCGGACCAGAACCACGAGCCGGAGCCGAACAAAGCCGAGATTAGAAGGCTAGGAGGGAAGAACCGGTAACTTAGTATATATGCAGCCTAGAAGCATAAATTTTAAGATTAGAATATCACATAGCATCATATAAACAAAAAAGCCACCATAAACTTGAATGTCATTTAAAACATGCATGATAAATATTCATTGTTCAAACTTCAAGTTCAATATTAAAATAATAATATCAAGTTCAACAATTCATTTTAACTTTAAATCATCAAATAGATTTGCTAAATCATCAATATCGTCATCATCATTAACATTGGATGATGTAGGAACATTGAATGAACCACAAGTAATGCAAGTGCCACTGCCATTCCAAGTGGTTTGCAAAAGAAATGAACAAAAAAGAACTTGTTTGGTGTTTCATGTGTTTTAGAGGTCACTTTTAGGGTCGAGGAGGATGCCCAATAAAAGTCGAAACAAAAAGAAAATGCAAAAACATGATTATAAAGAATTGTTGGGCAATCGTGTTCATTCTGGGTCCGTTCTAAGTTCTCTTGACTTCGCCTTGGATGAACCAGGTGCCAAAAAACAACACACTGTCAAGACCCGCAAGGATATTGAACCAGTATCCAACCCAATGCGAACCAGACCCAAATTTGGCTAGGCAGACGACAAACCTAACTACTTTTATAATTAATTATTATTATATAATATATTAATTTCATTAAAATTCTATAAGGTTTATAAATATTTTTGTATATAAAAATAAAAGTAGTAAGAAATATGTCAAAAGAAATTATAAGAATTTGGTGTCAAAGAAGAAATAGGAAGTGCAAAAAAGACTTTTATTTATAATAAAATAATTTATTTGCTATAATTATAAATATTAATTAGTTTAATAATTATACATAATAATTAGTTTAATTAATAAAAATATTAATAATATTTAAATTTTATATATGTATGCGATATATCTACATTGCAAGAAATGCAGTGTACCTACAACCCACCGAAATGATGAGTGCTTGTTGCCTCAAACATAATGTACTTGCACCCTATTTGTAACAATGAATAATTGTTGCCTAAAATGCAATGTACCTACAACCTATTGACAACAATTGATGGTTGTCACCTAAAATGCAATTTACCTGCAACCCGTTGGCATTGATAAATGGTCGCTGCCGATTGGGAATCCAATTCTTCCATAAAACAATAGTAGGAGAAGCCATGCAATTGAAACAGCATTGTTTCGTGGTCATCACCTCTCCAAAACATGTATTCTATCAATAAAAACCCTAATTGTACTAACAATTTTATAAGCATATTGTCCACAATTTATTCAATGCAATTGCAAGCATTGAAATTAGAAAAATAAGAAATTGAAAGGACATGATAACATAAATTAAAATCAAATTAAACTTCTACTTTACTAATCACACTACAAACCTAAAAAATAAGAAAGATGTTGCTTTGCCTTTGGATGTGGATGCTAAATCACAGCAGCATAACACTGAATTGACTAATGATTGATTTGATTGATAGTAAATTTCGACAAAGCTGATTTGTGTAAGACATCAGATATGAAATTGACGAAGAAACGACTATATTTATAGACTTTCCAAGGAAAAATCAAATGGAAGATGAGGATACAAATAAAGACTATAATTAACTAAAGTAGCAATGGAGTCAACTCAAATGACATTTGGAAATTTTCCATTTCGAATTGATTAGAAGATAATATTAGATTATTCAATTAACTGATGGATAATTATACACATCAAGTTTCCATTCAGAACGCTGAGTTGACTGAAGAATGAAGATGAGGATTCTAAAATCAAACAAAGTTAACTGATCAGGGAAGAGTGAGATTCTAAAATAAGATAGTGTTATTTGAACAAAGAAGAAATAATTGAACAAAGAGATGAAAATGAAATTTATTTGAAAGTGAATAATTAGTTCGCATTTAATTAAATAATAAATTATTAGTTAATTAAATGGATAAAGCAGGAATTATTAAATTATTATTATTAAATCATAATATGTGGTAAAAGGAAATTTAATGAATGATGATTAATAAATGATAATGATGATGTAATGTCCCCAACTCAAATCAAGATGATTAGCAGCAGATTGGCTGTCCTTTCCTTGGTCTACCCAAGAGGAAGAGGACGTAGAGCATCATTGGGTAAGAAATGAAGTCCTTGACTTGTTCTTAATTCTAATTTTAAGTTGAATGCACGTCTTTTGATGCAACTTAAGTGAACTTAAGCTATTTTACGTTGGGCACGTCTTTTTAGGCAACTTAAAGTGATGCCTTGCCAAGGGACTTAAGTTGTCCCCTTTTTATGTACTTAAGTGACATCTTTTAACATGAGCTAATTAGCCTAAAGGGGGCGTCCAACGAGCTGATAATAACATATTTTTAGGGTTTTAATGTGAGCCTTTGGACTAAAGATGTTAAGATGGAGGGTGGAGATTAAATCATATTGTTATGAGTTGTTATATAACACCCTAAAGGCTCACTTTGTGGCATTATGTGATGAAATTTTCTGCTTATTGCTGCTAAACTTGGCTTGAGGATTGAAACCCTTAAGTATCCCTGGTTTCGGTGAGACATACGGACTCTCCCTAGTCAAAAGAGTGTTTTAGTGGAAGAACTTCGGTTTGTGAAGCCCTAGCACATTTTTTATTGTGAGCTGCAAGATTTTATCAGGTTTGAGGCCAAAATTACAATGTTATCAGTGCTGGATATTCAGATCTGAAGGCATTCACTATTGCAAATCACTCATTCCTGAGTTTTCTGAGGACGGCTGTTAAAGGGCAACAGTTCTAGACTTAAAGCTAGTCATTTTGAGAGCCCAGAGGGTCGGCTAGGGTTAGAAAATATTCTGACCTAAATCTGCAATAGTTTGGTATGAAATCTGCTCACTTATTTGATGAAAATATCTGATATGTAATTCTGGAAATTTCTGGGCAGTTTGAAGGGTTGAATTGTCATTTTTCTGTGCATAGTAATATTCAGAATTTTCTATTTTTCAGTTGTAAATCTGATCAGAAATTCTAAGTTTGTTTGGAGTTACTTTAATGCAAATAAATTTCAGATTTATGCCCTAGTTTGTGAAAGATTTTGTTATTAGATTTGTGCCCTAGTTGCAGAAATTAGGGTTTTCTTTTAGTATCCTATTTGGGGATATTACAGATGATGAAATTAATGACTAATGGATGATATTACAATATATTAATGTTGACTATTGGGGAATTATTAAGTGAATATTTTCAGTGGCTATAGCAATCAACAGAAGAGTGAGGAGCATTATGCATGTTGGCGTTTTCCTAGTCAATTTTTTAAACTTGCAACCCATTAACAACAATTAACAGTTGTTGCCAATGGGTAATTGATTTCTTCCATAAAATAATAGTGAGAGAAGTCAACAAATTGAAACGTCTCTGTTATGTGGTCATCACCTCTCCAAAAAATATATTTTGTCAATAAAAACCCTAGCAATAATTACATTTTTATATGTTGTCCACAATTTATTCAACTTAGTAGAAGAGTGAGAAGCATTGAGCAAATTGGCATTTTCCTATTCAATTTTTTTCCTTTTACGAATGTATAAGATCTTCATGTGATAGTGAAGAACTAGCTAAGCAAACTCCAATTGCTAATTTGTTCATTGTCTATGTTGCCTTAATCAAAATGCTTTTCACCCTAGCAACCATGGACAATCGACACAAAGTATACACACAAGTTCTTTTAGTTCTTTTGCTAACATCCTGCAAAAATTTGTCGTTTAATAACTATTTTCAAGTGTTACACCTACTACTGGCCTAAGTTGGCAGTAACCGCTCTAGAACGAATCTAAACTAATCTCCAACCCCTAGACTCACTCAGTTTCCTTCCCATTATCTCATTTTGAACTTATCTCTCTCATTCTCATTCAATCCATCCATTGTTTGCACTCTCAAGCTCCACCATTCTTGAGCATTGTTACTCTCATGTGAGCACACCAGCATTGTTTTAGCAATCTCCCTGAAGATTTCAATAGCATTTTAGAGCAGCCTTGTCTCCTTTGGCTTCTTCAAGCTCTTTGAGGTGATATCGTTTTGTTTA
>VDFB02271358.1:140356770-140370391 GCA_007258455.2 Sequoia sempervirens | reverse complement strand
TAATGCTTGTTAATGCTAGATAGATTTGAAATGATGTAATAACTAGGTATTTATAGGTATTTATTCAATTTCCCACGAATTTGATCTCGATAGCTGACATTTGTAACTTAAATTGGAAATAATAAAATACCAACACTGACATATTCAAATTTGGAACTAGGAAAAATAAGGGGACGTTAATGCCATAAGGCATCTTTGTCCTTGCCCTATTTTCCAAAAATTAAGGTTTCGAGGGTAAAGTTCCAGATAAATGTATTTGTTTTGTGCTTGCAACTTATCAATAATTGTTAAAAATGGGTCATATAATGCATGTAATTTGGGAAATTAGGTGCTCAATTGGGTCCAATAATTTAAGGGGGAGAAAAACATGGTGTGAAATTGTCAAGGATGACAATTTTCGATGCTACAATAAGTATATTATCAAATTTGTAATTTTTGTTTTTTTAGTATAGTTTTCCTTTTTTTATTTATTTATTACTACTAGTTATATTAAAATAAGTTAGTGGTATTAAAAAATATTCCACCTTCATGTGGTTCATGTCAGTATAGAATTTCATATTCTTGAAATGAAGAGAAATTGAAACTAAACTAAACTAAACTCACAATACAAAGTAAATAACAATTATAAATAATTTTATTCTCTTTATATGTATCTCTCTATATATATATATATATCCCTTCATCCCCTTCTCTTTGGCTCCCTTTATAACAAAATTTTCTCAATAATGCCCTAGCAAATTTATCTTTGAAACTCAACTCTTCTTCTCCTAAAATGGATTTTTCTTCATTATAGGGTTCCTAAACTAGTCTATCCAGTTCATCATTTTGTCATCTTTGATTTGGCCACCACCTCTCCTTCTATTAATATGACAAATATATACTTCAACCAATGCACATATCTTTACTATGCAGTAATTTCCAACCCTTTTATAAACCTTAATAGTATCTAGCCTCTAATATTAATTGATGTAGTCATGCATAGATAATTTATTCAATGATTTTCTAATCATGTAGCCTGAACATAGATAGTCAGAATTATAATGATTACACAACAAAAATAAGGAAAAATGATAATTAAGTGGCACCAAAAATCAATGCTCCGATATGACAAGTCACCATAAAATGTCAATACCAAATATGCATTCCACCATTACATGCCTTTACCCATAGGTCTTATAAATTTTGAAATAAATATTCTAGTTACAACCACATATGCCCACAAAGAAACATTTTAATTACAATGCTCAAATAACCGCAATCTTACTATTTAGGTCTATCTTCCCTTTGTTCTCTCTATATTTTTTAAGAAATTGTCATATTATTTGTATGGATCTGTTGAAGGACAAGATATCATTGACACAAGGCTTGTGATTCTTGATTCTTCATGAAAGGTTCTCCCCAAATTTGATTCAAGTAATGAAAGTTTGCACAAAATTCAAAATTTGGTGTGAAACCGCCAAAGGTTTTTAGCAACTTACAATGCATCAATAAAGAGGACCCATACAATGGATGTTGTGTTGTAAGATCTAGGCTTTAAAACTTAATGTAGTTTTATCCACAAACATTCCTTGGGACCAATTAAGCTTACAAATATATTCAATGACTACTATAAAGCTATAACTTCTACCACCTTGGGAAAACTTTATCTTGGACATGAGATAAAGAAGAATATAAAATGGGTCATAATTTCTTTTGCAATGGTAACTATCCTTTTCAACATGTTGAGAAACTACAAATTGGGAAACTCCTAAAAAATAAAACATGTAAAACAAAATATTTTTGGATGATGCAAGATTGCTCAATCCTTGAGATGATTTTGTATCATGGAAGATAGCTCACATGTTGAAGGTTTTTTGTCTATTTAATACCCAAGTATTGGGGTCCTAGCACTCCTCACTTCACTAGACCCTTCATGGGGAATTTATGTTAGCCAAAATTGATTTGTCATGAGGGAGGGAGGGAGAGAGAGAGAGAGAATTCTTTGTAGTGTCCTTATCACTCCAATCTTGATAACCCTCAAATATACCTTCAAGTCATGACATCTTATGATATGCAAAATTATTCTTGTTAAATGTGTTTGATGCACTCTAAAAAGGGAATTAAGAACTAAAATTATACATCAAGCAATGTATATATTATAATGCATCTTAAAAATCTAGGAGACAAGGAGAATATATAATTTTAATTAATTTATGAGAATAAATAGTTACAATAAAAGATATTCATATTCCTTAGTTATTACTTGGCCAAAAAGGTGAAGCGTTTCTCAATTAGAGGATGTGGTTTATTTTAATGCTTTATCTTGTAGTACTTGTGAAGCCCAACATGATAATGACAAAAAAAATAGTGGTACTTATAGGAGGTACAAATTTTAATATGTTATTCATAGAAGATGTGAAGATTTTAGTGTTACTAACATGGCATACAAAGTTTCAAATTTTAATTTTATCAATCTCAATTTTATTTTCAGTTTTGAATTAGTTTTAGTTTCTTTATTATTGTATTTTGTTTGTCATGTTTTTTAGTTTTGTATGACGTAAGGGGTTTTATTATTATCAAGGAAATCAATTTTTCTATCCATCCCACAACAAACCTAACTATACTTTTCAAAATAGCCCTTTCTTAGTGATAAGTATAGAAGACACAAGCAAGCATATGAGGTCACATTGACAATTGACAATAAACTTTGTTGCACTTGCCAAGCCAAGTCATGTGGTGCAACCTAGTCTAAAACCCAACCACAAGACATGGTCATGTCCTCAACATCATGAATCTCTTGATATCTTTGTCATAGTGTTTTCATCATAATGGTTAGTCAATGATATCAAAATCAATATCACATCAAAATCAAATAAACACATTACTCACCCTCTCTAACATTTCATTTGTCACTCTCAGTCATTCTATACTCAACTCTTGTTTTCAATCTCAACTCTTATATTCTAGATCTAATTCAATTTATTACTAATTAACATTAAACCTAAATCCCATAATATAAAAATTATTTTGTTCCCCTCACCATCCTTCCAATCAATCATACTTTTCTTCTTTCCTAACATTTTCTATTTCATCTTCCCTAACACTCCATAAATTAAACTCAATTAATCTTAAAGTGAAAACTTCCTACCTTACCCATATCTCAATTTAAATGCTATATGATGAAAACAAGTCATTTTATCTTCAAAAACTTAATAAGCTAAATCTGTTTTTCAAGTTAAATAATATGTTCATGTGTTTCTGTAAACTTACCATTTGATCTCTTTTTCAAGTCTAATTTTGTCGAGAGGTGATCTACAATGAAAAGAAAATCTTTGTTAACATTTTTTACTTTAAAAAAAAATTGACAGGCAACGGCTAGTATTTAAAGAGAATATATTAATATATTAATAAATATATTAATGAATATGTTTAGAATATGCGCTACGAGAGTTTCATAAATATATTAATAACCTTAACCGTTTTTTAAATAGCTGGCAAGCAACGGTGGCTTGCAATAGCTGGCATTATGTAACTGAAAAACAGTTACAATGATAGTAATTAATGGAAAATTAGTAAAAATAAAGTTATAGAGATTGATTTGAGTCTTCATTTTCAAATGTTCAATAATGTGATTTATTTTTCAAGATGTAAAAGAAAAAATGTTTAAGAAAAAATATGTAGTTATTATTAATAGTTAGTATTGAGTATCTCAATATCTATGAAGGTTTTATTTCGATTTTTTTAAAGATTTTTTGATGTTTTCTTTTGGTTTTTCAAATAGTTTAGACCCCATCAATTTTTCACTTGTATCATGGAAGCTCTGATTATTTTTAATTTTAACTTAAGGATGATTTAGATTTATGTAATTGTTGATGATGGTTTTTATGGTTCATTATCTTATTAAGTTTCTAAATTAATATAAGTTAATTTTAACTTAAAGAAGATTTAGATTTAGATAATTAGTGATGATGTTCTTTATGTTTCATTATCTTATTAAGTTTTTAAATTAATATAAGTTAGAGTTTCTAGAAAATTTTAAAAGTTAAGTATCAAAAAATTATAAATTTACTATTTCATATAAAAGTTAAGTTTTTGAATTGATATACTTAAAAATATTGAAGATCTTTTTCAAACAAGATATCCTTTGGTTTTTTTATATATATTTATTTAATAATATTCTCAATTCGTATAAAAGTAAGTTTCTAAATTAATATACTTAAAATTAAAAAATATTGAAATTTTTTAAGAAATTGAAAACATTTCAAAAAGAAAAAATCACTCATATTTTATTTTATTTAAAATAAAATATTATGTGTGTGTAAAGAAATAGCAACTTAAATATATAATATGCTATTCTAATAAGTGCAAACATATAATCAATTTAAAACTGTTATAATCCTTGTTTAATTAATTCATCATTATCTTCTTTTAATGAAATAAATCACTTTATTTGATTAAATCATTATCTTCTCTTAATTAAATAAATCACTTTATTTGATTAAATCATTATCTTCTCTTAATTAAATAAATCATTTTATTTGGTTAACCTAATGTTTCTCTTTTAATTAAATAAATCACTTTATTTGATTAAATCATAATCTTTCTTTAATTAAATAAATTAACCTTTATTAAATGATTTAAATTTAATGTCATCATCATTTTTAATTAAATAAATCAAAATTTATTTAATTAAATCTAATATTCATTATTCCTCCCATTTGGTTTAAATAAATCTAAAAATCTAAGTCAAATGTCAAATCAAACTAATTTCCATCTAAGTTAATTAAATCTTAATTAACTCTAACTCTAATCTTCCAATCCTCTAGATTTTGAAACTTGCACAATTAAATCAATTTATTTGATTTATTAATTATTCTATTTCATTCAAAAATGGCATCTCTTTGGAATATTACTCCAATTTGAAATCTCCCTCCTAAAGGACTTTGTCCTCCAACATGGCATTTAAGTCTCTTACATGTCCTTTTTTCTTGAGCCAAGTGGCATTAACTCACACTTCATCTCTTCCGCCACAAACCATCTTTCAAATTTCAAATTCCACCTAATTGCATTTATCATGCACATTGATCAAAATGTGCTCCACCTCTCTTCAATAGCATGTTGACAAGTGGCACATTATTATTGGTTTATCTTTAGTCCCATATTCTCCCTATTTCCCATTCCTCCATCCTTCTTTCCTATAAATGGAAGGCTTTTCTATTGATTTTGGATCCACAATCTTAGGCATTTTTGCACTATTCACAACTTGAGGCAAAGTTACTATCTACAAATTTGAAGTAAAGTTCATCCATTTTCATCAAAGTTATCATAGCATTTCATCACCGTAGCTAGGTTATTGAGAATTTTCATCAAGGATCAACCATTCACTCATCAAGCTTGTCTAGGAAATGGGAAAGGGCTACTTTCCACATCAAAGTAGCACCAATTCCCCCATGGGATGCTAGGTTTGAACATTTGAATAGGATTTAAATAGCTTTCATTTGGTTTCTTTGCTTTATTTCTTGTTCATTGTGCTTTGAATGAATCTTATGGGCAATGCTAGTGTAGATTTGTTTTTTGACTAACATTGTGTTGTTTTTCTATGTTTGAGTAGGTCTAGAGCTACCATTCATATTTTGGTGCTAGAAGGAGGTGAATTTTGAGAAATTAACACATTTTTTGGTCAAAATTGTGCTATTTTTTTCAAGTTTTTGTGTTTGCAAGAAACAACGACGTTGCAAAAGATAAACAACAATGTTATCAGTCCAACGTCGTTATATAGCAACGTTGTGTCTACTTCAAAGGGTGACACTTATGTTATTTTCCTGAAGGACCGGTCTTTCAAACTCCAAAGAGCGACACTTGGTGAAATAGCGATGCAATTGCGTTCTCTATTTCTCCACAGAGCTACGTGGATTTCACCAGAGTGTCGCTAGACTTCTCCAAACAGTGACGCCTTCGCAGATTGCAACGTTGGGGTGGGGTAAAAGTCAACTTTTTAGTTTTAATTCAACATGTGTTTTTTATATTGATCACCTTGGACTTCTAACCTTCTCTTGTGGCTTTGTTTTTTGTAGGCTAATTAGTTTTTGTAGGTTGAGGTGATCAAAGAGGGAAGGAGGAAAGGAAGACAAAATCTTTCTATGGCATCATCACTTGATTGTAACAAGTGTTTTTAAACACTTTGGGAGCAATCATAATCCCATTTTAAGGCTTTTGTTCTCTTCAAGTTTTAGGACTCAAAATAAATTTCGTTTGGTTGTTAAAAAGAACAATCAAAGGGTTAAAAAGAACTTTAGGAACTTACTAGAGTTGGTTTTGGATTTTAAAAATTTGAACAAGCAAACTTCACACTTCATCTTAGTGCTATAAAAAGAATCCATTACTGCTTTGAGGTCTAAAATGAACATGTGTTTTTCATGTTTTGTAATCTTTTTTACAACATAATATCATTTAAAAGGCATATGCACTTCTCTTGCGCTTCACAGTGATCTTGAGAATCAATTTTTTTTTTGTGATATTAGGTTGTCTAAAATATTGCCTCCACACTTCAATTTGGGCTTTAAAATTGAACAAATCTTGCTAGTGTGAGTGAGTACATTGTGTGTGTTCTCTCTTTGTTCACACAAACAAAGATCGATCAAACTACAAATGTGCTTATTTGCTTTTGTTTACCTTTAGAGGGTATGCCTTGGTGGGAAAAATTACTCACCCTAAGGGAATGACCCAAGCGGTAACGAGCATAAGCCAGGCTCTTCTGAACCGCTATATAAATTTGTGGTTGCAAGGAAAGTTTGCAATCAACTTAATGGTCCATGATAGCTCTCTAGATCGGTATCTTTATGATGTGTAAAGCCCTTGATCTAAGGTTTGGGAGACCTCTTGAGGGAGTTTATCATTGTATCCTTTGAACCGGATGCACTTATTATGAACCATTGTGTAGTAGCCAAAAATCCCAACATTTGTTGAGTTAAGAGGTCGAACCTCCAGAGCTGTCCCACATACTTGCGATTCTCTGTAGAGATGAAAAGTTCATCATGGGAGATTCATGAGAACTAAAGCTTGGTTGACCCATAGAAATGAGTGTTGTGGAGGGGATCCAGTGTGGTCAAGCTTCTAGTCATCCGCTCTAAATAAGCACAACTGGATTTATCCAAGTGGGAAATTCAACAAATATTTTCTCTTCCATCCTAGGAATGTGTAATTTTGAGTCAGATAAACACATTATTTGGATCTAAAATCTTGAAAACAAACATTTAACATGATCATCAAATTTCAAACCTTTAGTAGGACCAAATACCTTTGAAAGATCTAAGTGCTACTGCTTGTCCCTTGGGATTTCATCCTTAGAGGCTTCTAAGTATTTGCATTTATATCTCAATTCTCTCTCACTAAAGTCAACATTAGGGAACTATTTCCTTGATCTTCTTGATTTCCACATAATGGACTTTGTGGGATGAAAATAAATTGAGATATTAGACATTTAGTCCAAAAGCTAAGCAGAAAGTGTTTGTGGTAAAACGGAGTCGCTAAGCAAGAATAAAAGACAAATTGACCCACACATGTGATCTTTGAAATGATTTCCTAAAATTTCAAAATCCAAAAACCAAATTCCAAAGGTCTTAGTCTAAAATCTCTCAAGAAACGCCAGTATATGCTTTAAGAAGTTAGGGAAAGATTGGTCTATAACTTTTACAAACTTGCTTCAAAGGACAATCCTAATTTGTATTCATTTTACTATTGTCAAAATCTAAGTCTTTTCCAAAGGTTTGAGTTTCTCACATAGGAAGTATAGCATGTTCTTCAATACCGAGATCTTGTAGACAAAAGTGTCTCTAGGTTCACTTAGGATCAAAATCAACACTCTCATCGATCCCTCAAATATCAATCAAAATCCATCTCACAAAAAACTCTTAGAGATCTTGGAAAAATCCTTCATACTCGACTTTTGGAAAATCCTTTGAATCAAATCAAAATCATCTTGTTTGACTAAGTGTGTGTCGATGCATTCTTCTTCATACACTTAGTTAAATTATCACCTTGTGGAGAAATTTATTCCAAGACAACATCTAACCTCTTGGAGTTTATGAGTTCATTATCAAACCCAAATCAAATCAAAATCAAAACCAAACCAAATCAAAATCAAATCAAACATCAAAAATACAAAAGTCCTAAAGTCTAGTATCTCCTTCAATATTTCTTAAGAGTTCAATCATTCACAATCACCCATCTTTCATTATCTCATCGCCATCTTTAGATCCTTAGCATCTTAGACTTTCTTTTTGTACCTAAAGTTTAGATCAATTCAAGGAGTTAGAAGTTCAACTCCCACATTCTTGAAAATTGATCCTTATTTTATGGTCCAAGTGACTTGAGTCAAACTACTCCCGAAATCAATCCCATTGGATCTAGCAATCCCCCACCCAATCTTCCTCTAATACCACAATATCTTCAAGAGGGAGATTGTCAAGTGGAGGACATCACCAACAATGTCTTAGGGATGACTCAAGATGAAATCATAGAAATGGTCCAAAATCCTGAGACTCATAAAATTGTTAATGCCATGATGAGACTTAATCCTTCACAATACATGCTAGAATTGGCAAAAGTAGGGGCTAAAATCCCTTTTGATTATGATGTAAGCACCATTGTGGAGAAACCTCTTGGGATTATGCCCCCAGTCTCATTCACACCTTCATTTCAAAACATCATTCAACCCATCCCACAACCCACATCATCCCTTGCTCCAACTCAACCTATTGTCAACAATGGGAGCTCATTGCTTCATTCTCTTCAAACACATCCCCTTGTAAACAACCAATACTTTAATGCAAACACCATCTTGGGTCAATCTATCCCTCAAAATCTGAAACACCCATATGTTTGGCTCACCTTTCATGACCCCAATGACCCATCCTCTTTCTCTACAACACTGACATATCCTCTTAACTCACAAGTCTCTCTCCCCATGAATTCACAAGGAGAAGGAGGACTATTTGGACAAGGGGGAATCTTTGATCCCTCATTATCATCATTTTCTCAAGGGAACACACCACCCATCTTCCCACCATTTCCACCTCTACCATTAACATCCACACCACTCCTCAGTTTAGCGCAACCCTCTTTACCAATCCTCAATCAACAAAATCAAAACAATCCTCTAATCATAAATCAAACCAACATACCAAATCCTCTGATCATGTCATCAATATCGCAACAACAGGTGGCAACAATCCAAACAACCCAATAGATCACTGCATCGTCTATAAATGTGGTCTCTCAAGGACCTAGCATATCAATTGCACCATCTACCACAACGACATCTCAACAACCACCTCAAAAAAAAATTATCACAACATCTCACACCATTCCAAATCCTCCACCACCACCACCAAGACCAAACATGGCAAACCAATATAGCATCACATTGCAAGAAACTCAACAAGCCTACCAAAAAGCACTTCAACAGTTTCAAGCACAACAAGCCATGCAAGCTGCATAGCAAGCTACTCAACAAGCGTAGGCACAACAAGCCACACAACAAGTTGCCCAAGCTCAAGCTTTATTACAACAACAGCAAGCCACCCAAGTTGTGCAAGTAGCTCAAGCTACACAGGCTACACAAGCTGCCCAACAAGCTCAAGCTCAGGCACAAGCCCAATATCAAGCTCAGCAAGCACAATACCAAGCTTCTCAACAGCAAGCATACTAGCAATCCTTGCAACAATACCAAGCACAACAAGAAGTAGCCCAACTATTAGCCCAAAAACAAGCATTGTTGGCACAACAATAGCAAAACCAACAGCAAGCATTGTTGGAACAACAACAACAAGACCAATAACAAGCATTGTTGGCACAACAATTTCAAGCATATCAACAAGCATTTATCGCATAGCAGAGCTTGCAACAACCTCCCAAAAATGCACAAAACACCCCACCCATCACTCAAACGATCAAACCACCTCAAAACACGTTCACTCCACCTCTCGATCCGTAAAATGATGTGATGACACAAATCAAATTGCTCTCCCAACAAGTGTTATACCTCCAATCTAGGAAAATAATGAAAACACCAAGCAATTTGTGTCCCTATCCATTTGACAAAAGTCTTGTGATTGTGTCATTCCCAAAAGGGTTTGAAATCCCTAAATTTGAAAAATATTGTGGGACGGGTAATCCTGAAGATCACATCAGGGAATTCCAAGTACATTGCATGGAAGTTGCATATGATGATACATATCTAATGCAACTATTCCCTTGAATTTTGGTTGGGCCTACCATGGAATGGTTTTCTTGCCTTCCTCCTAGAATCAAAAAGTTCCAAGAAATCATGGATGCATTCATAAAGACCTATGCATTCAACATAGGCATGGATATGAGTCTAGAGGAACTATCTGCTCTTAAACAAGCTAAGGGGGGAACATTTGCATCCTTCTTCCAACGATGGCGATCTAAGGCCAATAGGAGCAAGTGGGTCATTCCAGAAGAACAACAAATCTGCACTATCATTTCCAATCTCGAAAAAAACCTTGTTATTTCATCTAAAAATGCAATGTATCACCAAAAATGACCATTTGATCCCCAAAGCGCTCAACATTGAAAGATTCCTTATTGCACAAGGGGGGACACCCACATATCAAGAATATCAAGACAACCACCCTTCCACCGATTATAATGAAAAACCTCGCACATGGGCGAAGAACAAAAATGTCACTAATGATGGTTTGGTTGATGCCAAGGTCATAATCAGTCACTCCAAAACAAAACACCCAATCATACCAACAACCGCAAGGAAACAATTGAAACAACACACAAGCCAACGTGGTATCACAACAACCACCCAATAATCAAATCAACAATCTAAATAATCAAGGGAACCGCCCTCATGGAACAAATATCCCCCTAAATGAAAATATATAGCCCTTGGGGAATCAACCGAATCGGTCATGAAGAAACTGGTAAACGAGAATCTCATTAAAATCCTCGTCTATGAGAATTATCAAGAGCCCCTTGAGTAAAACCACCATGGTACAATGAAAGCCACCTTTGCGATTTTCACAAAATCAAGGAGCACACATTAGCCAGTTGCATGAGATTGAAAAATATGATCCAAGACCTTATTGATGACAAATTCATAAACATTGAAAAACCTACACGAAATCAAGACCTTAAGATATACACGAATTCGATGTCGGATCATAACAAAGGGAACAACCATGGAAAGACAAATTATGGCAATGTAAACAATGTTTATGATCATATTGTTGCATCCCTAGATGAATGGGTCACTGTTGTTAACATCAAAGGAGCCAAAGTTGATTGTAGAGTCACCGCACGTGGTGGAAAAGTTACCATTGCTGGATCATCACATCCACCTAGAGCATCCACCTCAAATACAAAATTTGTTCCCAATGGCTACAGTGTCTTGGATCAGCTGAAAAGAACCCCCGCTTAGATCTCCATCATGGAGTTACTAAAGATCTCACCCGCACATAAGAAAATCCTAGAGGAAGCATTGGCTTCATCCATCGTCTCCACAAATTTTGATGTAGACCAGTTCCAAGCTTTGGTCAGACACATCACCACCCCACATCTCCTAAAAATTTTCTAATCAAGACTTCCCCACCCAAGCATCTCATAACCGTGCACTCCATCTTGAAGTCCTAGTCCATAAAAATAAAGTCAAAATGGTCTTGGTGGATGGGGTGCAGGTCTAAATATTTGTTCTCTCAAGCTGATAAAGAATTTGGGATTCTCAGAGGATGCCATTGAAAAAAGTAAAGGGATTACAATCAAAGCATACGATGATCAAGAAAGAGTGTCTCAAGGCACTATTTAACTCCCTATTCAAGTAGGACCAACCATCATGGAAACCACATGCCAAGTCCTTGAGCTTGATTTACCTTATAATGTCCTCCTAGGACGTCTATGGATCCATGGGATGCAAGCTGTCACATCCACCTTCCATCAATGTGTCAAGTTTCCCTATCAAATCCAATAGGTTACGGTCCATGGTGATCCCGATCCATTTTACTATTGCAAGAATTTGGAAGCAAAGTACTATAAAATCCCTCAAGTCTCCAAGAATGATGAAGATCCCACGACTCCATATGTAGACCCAACTACATTAGCCTCCACTTTGAGACAAAGACACCCGCCATTCCCGACATTTCTGATATCAAGGTCATTATCCAAGACAATGGGTGTGGGGATTACAAAATGAAGAAAATTTCCTTTGTAATAGGAGAGTTACCTCAGTCTCTTAGGTCTCGTAGGTAGCCCCAACTGGTTGAAACATCATCCCAAACCTTTAAAGAAGACCCCTCCAGGATTAGATGTTGGGGAGACCTAAGTCGAGAAGTGGTAGATGAAAAAGACATCAAGTTTTATATACTAGGATGAAAGGCCCATGCCCAATCTTCCCATGGATAACAACAACAAAGGACTACAGATAATGCAAGGATGAGGCTACAATAAAAACAAGAAACTCAGACAAAATGACAATGGCCTTCTAGAACCTATCATTCCTGAGAAGCATATAAGGAATCTTGGCATTGGATGTACTCCTATGAAATTAACCATACTTGGCAAAGGTGCCTCGGTTAGAAAATTCAAAGCTTCCCCCTCAGTTCTGGTATTGATTACTTACCCTTTTGAGGACCCCCTAACTGACTTACCCATGCTATTCAAGGATTCCTCCCTTCTAATGATTAAAACCTTGTCGTTTGAGTCAAACAAACAAACCCGTGATCTAAACTTAGGGTAAGTGCACCAAGATGGTTCCCAAAAAGGGGGCTTAAGTGGCCACTTTTTTTCTGAAATCAGGAAATATTGACCTTGGACATGAAATTGAGGATAGTTACACTCAAAATTTTCAGATGGAACAAAAACAAGGATCGAAGTGCTCCAATTCTACTTTCTAAACTACTAATTTATTTTGAAAATGGTTGAGATTAAGGGGTTCAAAAGAGAGATGTACACAAATTGGTGCTATTTTGTCAGAAAAACATAACATAGCAACTCTTGTACGACATAAGCATGGTGAACTTTTTTGTAGTATTTTTAAAATTGCTATAGTCAAAAGTTAGCTAATAGTATCTAGTTGATGCACGATTTTTCTAATAATTTTTTAATGAATATTTGATTTTTTACTAATTTTCTAAGTGGGAACTTCCTGAAAAGCAGAATTTTGGCCGTGCTCCCCCTAAAATTTTTTGAAGGTAATTGATTTTTTTAAAAAATTAGAATTGTAGAATAGAGTCTAGTTTCTAAAAATGTAATTTATTTGAAATTTTGATGAGCGGTTAATTTAAAAAAAAAAAAAACAATCACTACTTTTTGGCGAAAAAGAGACATACAAACAAAAGAAATTATGGATGAAAGGCTTAACATTGTTAAAAATTGAAAAAAATTACATTGTTGGATAGCTAAGAGAGAACCTAACATTACCCATGTGTTTGCTTTTGTCGTTACTGAACCAGATGCAATCCTGATGGTGAGCACGAACCCGATTATGTGAAAAAATTGTAGAATCTATAAAAACATGTCTCTGGTCATTGGGAATGCCCTCCAAGCCTTTGGGTTGGTATTCCAAGGCAAATACCAATGCTAAGGCTCGGGGATTCCCAAAGAAAAATATAACACG
>VDFB02271358.1:140281481-140353225 GCA_007258455.2 Sequoia sempervirens | reverse complement strand
TGGGTGGCTTGCTGTTGTTGTAATAAAGCTTGAGCTTGGGCAACTTGTTGTGTGGCTTGTTGTGCCTACGCTTGTTGAGTAGCTTGCTATGCAGCTTGCATGGCTTGTTGTGCTTGAAACTGTTGAAGTGCTTTTTGGTAGGCTTGTTGAGTTTCTTGCAATGTGATGCTATATTGGTTTGCCATGTTTGGTCTTGGTGGTGGTGGTGGAGGATTTGGAATGGTGTGAGATGTTGTGATAATTTTTTTTTGAGGTGGTTGTTGAGATGTCGTTGTGGTAGATGGTGCAATTGATATGCTAGGTCCTTGAGAGACCACATTTATAGACGATGCAGTGATCTATTGGGTTGTTTGGATTGTTGCCACCTGTTGTTGCGATATTGATGACATGATCAGAGGATTTGGTATGTTGGTTTGATTTATGATTAGAGGATTGTTTTGATTTTGTTGATTGAGGATTGGTAAAGAGGGTTGCGCTAAACTGAGGAGTGGTGTGGATGTTAATGGTAGAGGTGGAAATGGTGGGAAGATGGGTGGTGTGTTCCCTTGAGAAAATGATGATAATGAGGGATCAAAGATTCCCCCTTGTCCAAATAGTCCTCCTTCTCCTTGTGAATTCATGGGGAGAGAGACTTGTGAGTTAAGAGGATATGTCAGTGTTGTAGAGAAAGAGGATGGGTCATTGGGGTCATGAAAGGTGAGCCAAACATATGGGTGTTTCAGATTTTGAGGGATAGATTGACCCAAGATGGTGTTTGCATTAAAGTATTGGTTGTTTACAAGGGGATGTGTTTGAAGAGAATGAAGCAATGAGCTCCCATTGTTGACAATAGGTTGAGTTGGAGCAAGGGATGATGTGGGTTGTGGGATGGGTTGAATGATGTTTTGAAATGAAGGTGTGAATGAGACTGGGGGCATAATCCCAAGAGGTTTCTCCACAATGGTGCTTACATCATAATCAAAAGGGATTTTAGCCCCTACTTTTGCCAATTCTAGCATGTATTGTGAAGGATTAAGTCTCATCATGGCATTAACAATTTTATGAGTCTCAGGATTTTGGACCATTTCTATGATTTCATCTTGAGTCATCCCTAAGACATTGTTGGTGATGTCCTCCACTTGACAATCTCCCTCTTGAAGATATTGTGGTATTAGAGGAAGATTGGGTGGGGGATTGCTAGATCCAATGGGATTGATTTCGGGAGTAGTTTGACTCAAGTCACTTGGACCATAAAATAAGGATCAATTTTCAAGAATGTGGGAGTTGAACTTCTAACTCCTTGAATTGATCTAAACTTTAGGTACAAAAAGAAAGTCTAAGATGCTAAGGATCTAAAGATGGCGATGAGATAATGAAAGATGGGTGATTGTGAATGATTGAACTCTTAAGAAATATTGAAGGAGATACTAGACTTTAGGACTTTTGTATTTTTGATGTTTGATTTGATTTTGATTTGGTTTGGTTTTGATTTTGATTTGATTTGGGTTTGATAATGAACTCATAAACTCCAAGAGGTTAGATGTTGTCTTGGAATAAATTTCTCCACAAGGTGATAATTTAACTAAGTGTATGAAGAAGAATGCATCGACACACACTTAGTCAAACAAGATGATTTTGATTTGATTCAAAGGATTTTCCAAAAGTCGAGTATGAAGGATTTTTCCAAGATCTCTAAGAGTTTTTTGTGAGATGGATTTTGATTGATATTTGAGGGATCGATGAGAGTGTTGATTTTGATCCTAAGTGAACCTAGAGACACTTTTGTCTACAAGATCTCGGTATTGAAGAACATGCTATACTTCCTATGTGAGAAACTCAAACCTTTGGAAAAGACTTAGATTTTGACAATAGTAAAATGAATACAAATTAGGATTGTCCTTTGAAGCAAGTTTGTAAAAGTTATAGACCAATCTTTCCCTAACTTCTTAAAGCATATACTGGCGTTTCTTGAGAGATTTTAGACTAAGACCTTTGGAATTTGGTTTTTGGATTTTGAAATTTTAGGAAATCATTTCAAAGATCACATGTGTGGGTCAATTTGTCTTTTATTCTTGCTTAGCGACTCCGTTTTACCACAAACACTTTCTGCTTAGCTTTTGGACTAAATGTCTAATATCTCAATTTATTTTCATCCCACAAAGTCCATTATGTGGAAATCAAGAAGATCAAGGAAATAGTTCCCTAATGTTGACTTTAGTGAGAGAGAATTGAGATATAAATGCAAATACTTAGAAGCCTCTAAGGATGAAATCCCAAGGGACAAGCAGTAGCACTTAGATCTTTCAAAGGTATTTGGTCCTACTAAAGGTTTGAAATTTGATGATCATGTTAAATGTTTGTTTTCAAGATTTTAGATCCAAATAATGTGTTTATCTGACTCAAAATTACACATTCCTAGGATGGAAGAGAAAATATTTGTTGAATTTCCCACTTGGATAAATCCAGTTGTGCTTATTTAGAGCGGATGACTAGAAGCTTGACCACACTGGATCCCCTCCACAACACTCATTTCTATGGGTCAACCAAGCTTTAGTTCTCATGAATCTCCCATGATGAACTTTTCATCTCTACAGAGAATCGCAAGTATGTGGGACAGCTCTGGAGGTTCGACCTCTTAACTCAACAAATGTTGGGATTTTTGGCTACTACACAATGGTTCATAATAAGTGCATCCGGTTCAAAGGATACAATGATAAACTCCCTCAAGAGGTCTCCCAAACCTTAGATCAAGGGCTTTACACATCATAAAGATACCGATCTAGAGAGCTATCATGGACCATTAAGTTGATTGCAAACTTTCCTTGCAACCACAAATTTATATAGTAGTTCGTAGGAGCTTGGCTTATGCTCATTACCACTTGGGTCGTTCCCTTGGGGTGAGTACTTTTTCCCACCAAGGAAGGACATCTTAATGTAAACTAAAGTGAATAAGCACATCTATAGTTCGATCGATCTTTGTTTGTGTGAACAAAGAGAGAACACACACAATGTACTCACTCACACTAGCAAGATTTGTTCAATTTTAAAGCCCAAATTGAAGTGTGGAGGCAATATTTTAGACAACCTAATATCACAAAAAAAAAATTGATTCTCAAGATCACTGTGAAGCGCAAGAGAAGTGCATATGCCTTTTAAATGATATTATGTTGTAAAAAAGATTACAAAACATGAAAAACACATGTTCATTTTAGACCTCAAAGCAGTAATGGATTCTTTTTATAGCACTAAGATGAAGTGTGAAGTTTGCTTGTTCAAATTTTTAAAATCCAAAACCAACTCTAGTAAGTTCCTAAAGTTCTTTTTAACCCTTTGATTGTTCTTTTTAACAACCAAACGAAATTTATTTTGAGTCCTAAAACTTGAAGAGAACAAAAGCCTTAAAATGGGATTATGATTGCTCCCAAAGTGTTTAAAAACACTTGTTACAATCAAGTGATGATGCCATAGAAAGATTTTGTCTTCCTTTCCTCCTTCCCTCTTTGATCACCTCAACCTACAAAAACTAATTAGCCTACAAAAAACAAAGCCACAAGAGAAGGTTAGAAGTCCAAGGTGATCAATATAAAAAACACATGTTGAATTAAAACTAAAAAGTTGACTTTTACCCCACCCCAACGTTGCAATCTGCGAAGGCGTCACTGTTTGGAGAAGTCTAGCGACACTCTGGTGAAATCCACGTAGCTCTGTGGAGAAATAGAGAACGCAATTGCATCGCTATTTCACCAAGTGTCGCTCTTTGGAGTTTGAAAGACCGGTCCTTCAGGAAAATAACATAAGTGTCACCCTTTGAAGTAGACACAACGTTGCTATATAACGACGTTGGACTGATAACATTGTTGTTTATCTTTTGCAACGTCGTTGTTTCTTGCAAACACAAAAACTTGAAAAAAATAGCACAATTTTGACCAAAAAATGTGTTAATTTCTCAAAATTCACCTCCTTCTAGCACCAAAATATGAATGGTAGCTCTAGACCTACTCAAACATAGAAAAACAACACAATGTTAGTCAAAAAACAAATCTACACTAGCATTGCCCATAAGATTCATTCAAAGCACAATGAACAAGAAATAAAGCAAAGAAACCAAATGAAAGCTATTTAAATCCTATTCAAATGTTCAAACCTAGCATCCCATGGGGGAATTGGTGCTACTTTGATGTGGAAAGTAGCCCTTTCCCATTTCCTAGACAAGCTTGATGAGTGAATGGTTGATCCTTGATGAAAATTCTCAATAACCTAGCTACGGTGATGAAATGCTATGATAACTTTGATGAAAATGGATGAACTTTACTTCAAATTTGTAGATAGTAACTTTGCCTCAAGTTGTGAATAGTGCAAAAATGCCTAAGATTGTGGATCCAAAATCAATAGAAAAGCCTTCCATTTATAGGAAAGAAGGATGGAGGAATGGGAAATAGGGAGAATATGGGACTAAAGATAAACCAATAATAATGTGCCACTTGTCAACATGCTATTGAAGAGAGGTGGAGCACATTTTGATCAATGTGCATGATAAATGCAATTAGGTGGAATTTGAAATTTGAAAGATGGTTTGTGGCGGAAGAGATGAAGTGTGAGTTAATGCCACTTGGCTCAAGAAAAAAGGACATGTAAGAGACTTAAATGCCATGTTGGAGGACAAAGTCCTTTAGGAGGGAGATTTCAAATTGGAGTAATATTCCAAAGAGATGCCATTTTTGAATGAAATAGAATAATTAATAAATCAAATAAATTGATTTAATTGTGCAAGTTTCAAAATCTAGAGGATTGGAAGATTAGAGTTAGAGTTAATTAAGATTTAATTAACTTAGATGGAAATTAGTTTGATTTGACATTTGACTTAGATTTTTAGATTTATTTAAACCAAATGGGAGGAATAATGAATATTAGATTTAATTAAATAAATTTTGATTTATTTAATTAAAAATGATGATGACATTAAATTTAAATCATTTAATAAAGGTTAATTTATTTAATTAAAGAAAGATTATGATTTAATCAAATAAAGTGATTTATTTAATTAAAAGAGAAACATTAGGTTAACCAAATAAAATGATTTATTTAATTAAGAGAAGATAATGATTTAATCAAATAAAGTGATTTATTTAATTAAGAGAAGATAATGATTTAATCAAATAAAGTGATTTATTTCATTAAAAGAAGATAATGATTAACTGCAAATAAAAAATAATTTATTTAATTAAGAGAAGATAATGATTGACCAAATAAAGTGATTTATTTCATTAAAAGCAGTTATACGGACGAATTCAATTAAACAAGGATTATACAGCTTTAAATTGATTATATGTTTGCACTTATTATGAATAGCATATTGCCATTTAAGTTGCTATTTCTTATTACAATACACATAATATTTTATTTTGAATAAAATAAAATATGAGTGATTTTTTCTTTTTGAAATGTTTTCAATTTCTTAAAAAATTTCAATATTTTTTAATTTTAAGTATATTAATTTAGAAACTTACTTTTATACGGATTGAGAATATTATTAAATAAATATATATAAAAAAACCAAAGGATATCTTGTTTGAAAAATATCTTCAATATTTTTAAGTATATCAATTCAAGCACTGTAAACTTTCAAAGGATATCTTGTTTGAAATTTCAATATTTTTTAATTTTAAGTATATTAATTTAGAAACTTACTTTTATACGAATTGAGAATATTATTAAATAAATATATATAAAAAAACCAAAGGATATCTTGTTTGAAAAAGATCTTCAATATTTTTAAGTATATCAATTCAAAAACTTAACTTTTATATGAAATAGTAAATTTATAATTTTTTGATACTTAACTTTTAAAATTTTCTAGAAACTCTAACTTATATTAATTTAAAAACTTAATAAGATAATGAAACATAAAGAACATCATCACTAATTATCTAAATCTAAATCTTCTTTAAGTTAAAATTAACTTATATTAATTTAGAAACTTAATAAGATAATGAACCATAAAAACCATCATCAACAATTACATAAATCTAAATCATCCTTAAGTTAAAATTAAAAATAATCAGAGCTTCCATGATACAAGTGAAAAATTGATGGGGTCTAAACTATTTGAAAAACCAAAAGAAAACATCAAAAAATCTTTAAAAAAATCGAAATAAAACCTTCATAGATATTGAGATACTCAATACTAACTATTAATAATAACTACATATTTTTTCTTAAACATTTTTTCTTTTACATCTTGAAAAATAAATCACATTATTGAACATTTGAAAATGAAGACTCAAATCAATCTCTATAACTTTATTTTTACTAATTTTCCATTAATTACTATCATTGTAACTGTTTTTCAGTTACATAATGCCAGCTATTGCAAGCCACCGTTGCTTGCCAGCTATTTAAAAAACGGTTAAGGTTATTAATATATTTATGAAACTCTCGTAGCGCATATTCTAAACATATTCATTAATATATTTATTAATATATTAATATATTCTCTTTAAATACTAGCCGTTGCCTGTCAATTTTTTTTTAAAGTAAAAAATGTTAACAAAGATTTTCTTTTCATTGTAGATCACCTCTCGACAAAATTAGACTTGAAAAAGAGATCAAATGGTAAGTTTACAGAAACACATGAACATATTATTTAACTTGAAAAACAGATTTAGCTTATTAAGTTTTTGAAGATAAAATGACTTGTTTTCATCATATAGCATTTAAATTGAGATATGGGTAAGGTAGGAAGTTTTCACTTTAAGATTAATTGAGTTTAATTTATGGAGTGTTAGGGAAGATGAAATAGAAAATGTTAGGAAAGAAGAAAAGTATGATTGATTGGAAGGATGGTGAGGGGAACAAAATAATTTTTATATTATGGGATTTAGGTTTAATGTTAATTAGTAATAAATTGAATTAGATCTAGAATATAAGAGTTGAGATTGAAAACAAGAGTTGAGTATAGAATGACTGAGAGTGACAAATGAAATGTTAGAGAGGGTGAGTAATGTGTTTATTTGATTTTGATGTGATATTGATTTTGATATCATTGACTAACCATTATGATGAAAACACTATGACAAAGATATCAAGAGATTCATGATGTTGAGGACATGACCATGTCTTGTGGTTGGGTTTTAGACTAGGTTGCACCACATGACTTGGCTTGGCAAGTGCAACAAAGTTTATTGTCAATTGTCAATGTGACCTCATATGCTTGCTTGTGTCTTCTATACTTATCACTAAGAAAGGGCTATTTTGAAAAGTATAGTTAGGTTTGTTGTGGGATGGATAGAAAAATTGATTTCCTTGATAATAATAAAACCCCTTACGTCATACAAAACTAAAAAACATGACAAACAAAATACAATAATAAAGAAACTAAAACTAATTCAAAACTGAAAATAAAATTGAGATTGATAAAATTAAAATTTGAAACTTTGTATGCCATGTTAGTAACACTAAAATCTTCACATCTTCTATGAATAACATATTAAAATTTGTACCTCCTATAAGTACCACTATTTTTTTTGTCATTATCATGTTGGGCTTCACAAGTACTACAAGATAAAGCATTAAAATAAACCACATCCTCTAATTGAGAAACGCTTCACCTTTTTGGCCAAGTAATAACTAAGGAATATGAATATCTTTTATTGTAACTATTTATTCTCATAAATTAATTAAAATTATATATTCTCCTTGTCTCCTAGATTTTTAAGATGCATTATAATATATACATTGCTTGATGTATAATTTTAGTTCTTAATTCCCTTTTTAGAGTGCATCAAACACATTTAACAAGAATAATTTTGCATATCATAAGATGTCATGACTTGAAGGTATATTTGAGGGTTATCAAGATTGGAGTGATAAGGACACTACAAAGAATTCTCTCTCTCTCTCTCCCTCCCTCCCTCATGACAAATCAATTTTGGCTAACATAAATTCCCCATGAAGGGTCTAGTGAAGTGAGGAGTGCTAGGACCCCAATACTTGGGTATTAAATAGACAAAAAACCTTCAACATGTGAGCTATCTTCCATGATACAAAATCATCTCAAGGATTGAGCAATCTTGCATCATCCAAAAATATTTTGTTTTACATGTTTTATTTTTTAGGAGTTTCCCAATTTGTAGTTTCTCAACATGTTGAAAAGGATAGTTACCATTGCAAAAGAAATTATGACCCATTTTATATTCTTCTTTATCTCATGTCCAAGATAAAGTTTTCCCAAGGTGGTAGAAGTTATAGCTTTATAGTAGTCATTGAATATATTTGTAAGCTTAATTGGTCCCAAGGAATGTTTGTGGATAAAACTACATTAAGTTTTAAAGCCTAGATCTTACAACACAACATCCATTGTATGGGTCCTCTTTATTGATGCATTGTAAGTTGCTAAAAACCTTTGGCGGTTTCACACCAAATTTTGAATTTTGTGCAAACTTTCATTACTTGAATCAAATTTGGGGAGAACCTTTCATGAAGAATCAAGAATCACAAGCCTTGTGTCAATGATATCTTGTCCTTCAACAGATCCATACAAATAATATGACAATTTCTTAAAAAATATAGAGAGAACAAAGGGAAGATAGACCTAAATAGTAAGATTGCGGTTATTTGAGCATTGTAATTAAAATGTTTCTTTGTGGGCATATGTGGTTGTAACTAGAATATTTATTTCAAAATTTATAAGACCTATGGGTAAAGGCATGTAATGGTGGAATGCATATTTGGTATTGACATTTTATGGTGACTTGTCATATCGGAGCATTGATTTTTGGTGCCACTTAATTATCATTTTTCCTTATTTTTGTTGTGTAATCATTATAATTCTGACTATCTATGTTCAGGCTACATGATTAGAAAATCATTGAATAAATTATCTATGCATGACTACATCAATTAATATTAGAGGCTAGATACTATTAAGGTTTATAAAAGGGTTGGAAATTACTGCATAGTAAAGATATGTGCATTGGTTGAAGTATATATTTGTCATATTAATAGAAGGAGAGGTGGTGGCCAAATCAAAGATGACAAAATGATGAACTGGATAGACTAGTTTAGGAACCCTATAATGAAGAAAAATCCATTTTAGGAGAAGAAGAGTTGAGTTTCAAAGATAAATTTGCTAGGGCATTATTGAGAAAATTTTGTTATAAAGGGAGCCAAAGAGAAGGGGATGAAGGGATATATATATATATATAGAGAGATACATATAAAGAGAATAAAATTATTTATAATTGTTATTTACTTTGTATTGTGAGTTTAGTTTAGTTTAGTTTCAATTTCTCTTCATTTCAAGAATATGAAATTCTATACTGACATGAACCACATGAAGGTGGAATATTTTTTAATACCACTAACTTATTTTAATATAACTAGTAGTAATAAATAAATAAAAAAAGGAAAACTATACTAAAAAAACAAAAATTACAAATTTGATAATATACTTATTGTAGCATCGAAAATTGTCATCCTTGACAATTTCACACCATGTTTTTCTCCCCCTTAAATTATTGGACCCAATTGAGCACCTAATTTCCCAAATTACATGCATTATATGACCCATTTTTAACAATTATTGATAAGTTGCAAGCACAAAACAAATACATTTATCTGGAACTTTACCCTCGAAACCTTAATTTTTGGAAAATAGGGCAAGGACAAAGATGCCTTATGGCATTAACGTCCCCTTATTTTTCCTAGTTCCAAATTTGAATATGTCAGTGTTGGTATTTTATTATTTCCAATTTAAGTTACAAATGTCAGCTATCGAGATCAAATTCGTGGGAAATTGAATAAATACCTATAAATACCTAGTTATTACATCATTTCAAATCTATCTAGCATTAACAAGCATTATCTAGTAACAAGTGAACATTAAGAGCAATTCAAGAGCAGCCAAAAGTAGCATTTTTAGTGATTTATTACAACAATTCAAGATCCAAGCGTCATGTCAAATCTTATGTGAGTTCATGTATGTTTATGTTATCATTATTTGTGAAGGCTAGCCCTTTTGCAGGTCTCTGAGAAATTAAAACAAATCAAGCAAGTAAGATCCAAGACCTTGAGGTGATGTGCATGACTTTAGTCCTTCAAGGAAGCCATTGAAGGGTGGTGAGATGCAACACTTTGTTGATTAATCATTCCTTCCTATCATTTATCTTTCCTATCATTGAAATTTCCATTATGGAAGTGGAAACACTAACATGGGGTTTGACTAAGGCAAACCCCTAAATGGCACAACCCTTCCTCTCTCTTTGAATGTGCAGGTTTCAAGTTTGAAGGAGATTGAAGGAATCTTGAAGATCCATTTTCCATTGTTGCATTCAAATGACAACTCATGAAAACTCACAAAATTATCCAACAACGATTTGACAAATTTGCAGGTGGAATTCAGAAACTCAGATCTGACATTAGAGGATTGCGAAAATAGATCTGGAATATAGCTACAAGGACATAGACACCCTTGAGGGGCTCTTTCCTTTTATTCAGATTGTCTCTGAATTTATATGATAGGTGCACATAATTTTTCCCTTCTCAAATCTTCTTGCAAATCTTTATTATAGTTTCTCAATTGTCAAAATTTAACTTTTTCATATTAGGTCACATAATCTAATTAGGTTAATCAAGGAAAATCAATTCTAATGAAAATATCTAAGGCCTATAAAGATGCAGATATAGGTTTTATTGGCTCACCTTCATGGTTGAAAGTCAATCTAATCACCTTGTTGATTTGGATCCTAATGAAACCCTAGAAATAGAGACCTTAGTCCTAGTGTTTTATTGCTTTTATACCTCTAGCCCCCCCTTTTTTTCCACATTTCACTTACAAGCTATAAAACATGCGTGTCATTGTATTACTTCAAAACAATGAACTATGCAGGTTTACTTTACTCTTTATGGTGTCAATTATTGCAAGCTTCATGGTTAGAATTATAAAATTTCCAAATATTTTTATTGTGCAATCTACCCCATACTTGATCAATTGAATATTTGATGCAAGAAAAAGGTTGGAATAATAAGAAATCCTATCTATTAAAGTCCTTGAACAATCATGTATATCATATTTCTTCATTACATATCTTGTAATCCATGTTCCAATTTTAATAGCCACATATCCCATAGGATATTCAATATTTTCTCCATCTATGATAAGGGGTTATCAATTTTTTTTTATCTCAACATGGTGACACAAGTAATAATCCATTCTTAATTATCTTCATGTACAATAACTACATAAAATTAGTTTGAATTAAATTATACAAAACCATTTATCTAAATAAATGATAAAAAATACCACTTAAATATCCAAAATATTAATTTTAACTAAATAATGCATCCATAATACTTGGTTCCACTATATGTAATATAGAATCAAAATTAGCTAATGGTACCATCTTCATAAGTTGTAGTGATCGTGGAGGCTAATACATCTCAATTGGACTTAATGTTGAAACAAAGTGTAACCTATATAATGATACAAAGAAATCCAATAGAAAATGATAGATCATAAATGAAAATAGAAATTGAAACAATAAAGTAGATGAAAACTATAACACAAAGATTCATGTAGAGAAATTTTTTTGGGTAAAACTCCACACCTAAAGAGACATGAGACTATATTAATGATTAAATAAATTATAATACATCAAATTATCTTTTTTTTACTCTAATAACATAAAAAATAATTGAATAAATTAAAAACTAACCTGATAATACTACCATCTCAAGGCAACAATATATCTAGAAGAGATGAATACAAGATACTATAAGTGGTAGTTCAAAACAAGTAGCCAATACAACACATTCAAAAACATGTGTCCAAATCCTCATGAGATGTCTCTCTCTCTCTCTCTCTCTTCATCAAAATACTCTAAATAGTAACTCATCTTCACACCTTACATCCACTTTTGTGTCATTAATTTCATGTTCTATTATAATGTTCAAATTAACTAAGATCCCAATCTTAGGAACTCCATGGAAAGTTTGATCAAATATTCATAAGATCCAATAATATAATCTTGATGTTCTTATGCCCTCTTACACACCTTGATATTTAAACAATTTTCAATCTCCCTAAAATTAATTCTTGACTTAATTTTTTCTAACAATTACCCTCTACATGTTCCTTGGATACATAACAATTATTTACCAACAATGTTAAATAAAACCATTATAATATATCTATGATTTGTGAAGTGAATAGAAACTAATCCAAACATTCTCCCACTTGAAATTTACATTGCGATGACATAGTTAGGAGGTATAATCAATCATTCTCTTAAATATTAGAGACCTATGGCCTCTCTACACCAAATGAACTTCTCTATTCTTGTTGGCTTATTAAGATAATCTACAACATTCTCCAAAGTGTCCATTTTTTGTAGCATAATTCTAACAACCTCAATCATTTGCCTTGAATAAAGTGATATTGAAAATAAATGTGCTTCATGTAGACATGATACATTGGATTGTTATATAAATAAATAGTACTCTAACTATAACATACAATTCTCATATTTTTACACTAAAAGATAATACTTTCAAGCGTAATATTTCTAACTATACTACCTCTTTACAAGAACATGTTGTACCCATGTAACATTCTTTTATGGCAGGAAATGTGATGTAGCTTGTTGTTTTCTCATCCAAATAACTACTCCCAAAAAAAGTAAAGACATAACAATTGGTGAACCTCTTGCAATCTAAATCACTAACCCAACATGAATAAAAAATCTCTATCAATCAACCATCCTAACCACATCATTAGTCTCATCATAAAAATGTATTGGTAAAAAAATCCTCATAAATATCTAAAAACCATTTTAACATAAATACAATGTTCTTTACTAGGGTTCGACATAAACCTACTCAAAACTCCCACTACTTGAGTAATATTAAGTGTTGCACATACCATGGCATACATAAGGCTTACCCCAACACTAGCATACAAGAATTTATGCATCTCTTTAGGACCATAATATTTTTTAGGAAATCACTCCAAAGATATCTGAATACTAGTTGGAGAGGGAATACTAATCTATTTGTAATTTTGCATGGAAAAATACAAGAAAATAGTGTTAGTATACTTCTTATAATTTAACCATAATTTTCTATTAACTCAATCCATACCCATAATTTATTAATGTAGCACCTAAATATTTTATATTAAAATTATGAGATGATTGACCTTTAAGTTCTCCAATAGTTTAGTTATCATTTCCAATATATAGCATATCATCAACACACAAGATACTGCTTTATAATCAATTATTAACCAATTTAAAATACACATAGTGATCAACTTCATTTCTAATCAATTTATGATCTAATGAAAAAGTATCAAATTTATAATACCACATTCTTGGCGACTTCTTCAAATTGTACAAAGATTTTTGTAACTTGCAAATTACTCTTATCCCTTCCCCACAAAATTACCAAGTTGCTTCATAAATATTTTCTCATCAAGGTCCCCATTTAGAAAATTTGTTTTTACATTCATTTTCTCTACCTCTAAATAGAAAACACTAGTAATAGATAAAATTAATCTAATAGAGGTTAGTTCATCCAAAAGAGAATAAATCTCACTAAAATCCACTCCTTTAATTGTTACTAATAAGGCCTTGTACAACTTCAACCTACTATTTACTTTGAATTTATTTTTAAATACCCATATACATCCAATGGATTTCCTCCCCACATGTAGCTCAACCTTATCACATGTTTCATATTTATCTATGTCATTTATTTAATATTTTATGGCCTCTAATTAAGACTCATGCTTATCTAAAGACAAAGTCTCCTTCATAGAACTAGGTTCATTGTCAATACATATAAATAGATACACAACTATAATAAGAAGGTATATACCTTTCAACTAGATTATACTGTCTCATGGACCTTCTGGAGTGAGTAAGAAGATACTCATGCTATTCCTTATCAAAACACAAATACAAACCTTGTACTTATGTATTCTATCCATCTTGTTGTTTTGTTTATGCATCTTCTTGTTTATTATCCTTAATATCATACTGCACTATTCTTTTAGGCTTTACATGAGATTGTTAATAATATTAAAATTCAACAATACTTTCTATAAAAAAAGCATCTTTAGAATATAACATTCAATACTAGAGGACCCCAAAGATTATAACCCTTAATATTCTTTCCATTAGCCATGAAAACCTACTTGTTGGCCGTGAAATCAAGCTTAAACCACTTTTCCTTAAGAACATGAATATATGCCCCACTACTAAAAAATATAAAATATGAAATTGATCATCTGTTACTTATCCAAAGCTCATAGGGTGTTTTGTCAAATAGTGCAAAAGTGGGAGACTTGCTATACAAGTAACAAGCAATATTAGAACTTTATCTTAGAAATGGTATTCAATCTTTGCATTGCATTGTTTAGCATGTTTCTAGATCTATGCATCAAATTCTTGTTCATCCTCTTTTCCATTTAATTTTATTACAAAGTATATAAAGTTGATTTTTACTTGACAATCCCTGCATACCTACAATAATCATCAAAATATCTAAAGAAAAACTCATCACCACTATTTGTTCTTGGAATTTTTACTTTCCTATCTATATGTTTCTTAACAAGTATTTTAAAATCTTAAAAAATAAAAAAATATAACAAACTTATGCTTAAAAAACTAAATCCTTGTATAGTTCTAGAGAAATTATTAATAAATAAAATATTTTAGTAATATTTTATAGTCAATGACACATAAACATGACAAAATAGATCATTGTCAATAACCTCTAAAATTTATTTAGCTCTAGTGCTACTAGATTTAAATGAACATAATGCTCACAAAATTCACTCACAAAATTCAAATTCAATATAGTAATTGGATAAACCATTAGACATATTTTTATCAATAATGGTTTTGAGACCCTTTTCACCAATTTGATCCACCATATGGTACCAAAATTCATAAGCTATAGAGTTATTGATTACATTCATATGTTCAAAATAAGTAGATGCTTCCATCCTAAATAAGGTGTCACACCAAGTTCCCCTTGACAACACTAAAGTTTCACTACTCAACCTACAACCACTCTTCTCAAAAGTAACATGTACTAGTAGGAAAGGTGAAATTAACCTTACATTCCTATGTTGTTCAGGTGTCTCCACGCTCCTTGGAAAGTGTTCTAGGGGACACGAGAGGAAAGCCATTTAATATGTATTTTCTATGACAAATTGTAATTGCATTTCAAATAGGTGAATATGTGTTGGTGGGTGTTACACATCATAATAGATAAGTATCTCTTTTAGGCATCTAGCTTTGGAAGATGAAAAGTCATGCCATTGATGCCCAAGTGTGGGAGGTGATTGGTTGTCCATATATGTTCTAGTTAAAGAGCACCAAGGAGTTAGATTTATTATTGGATATGGGCTAGGTGCCCATGTGAGAAGCCATTTCAAGGAAATTAATATTTTATTATGTCTATTAGTTTCCCATTATCCTAGGTGTAGGTTTTTACAAGTGGTATTTTCTTCTTGTTTCGGTTTACCATTGTGGTTTTTCCTCCCACAAGTTTCTATAAGTTGGAGCCATGAGATGGTAGTTTCATGCTAAGTTTTTGTAGGTAATAGGGTGCTACCAGGTTGATTAGAGAATAGTAGTGAAGTGTTATTGGTGTATCTCTTTATTGAAGATTAATAATATAATTTCCCTCTTTCTCATGTCAATTTTTTTCCCGAAAGGGTTTCTCCGTGTAAATATGGTGTCTATTATGATTTTTTAATTTTTACATTAATGTTGAATGTGCAATGACATAATATCACTTTGGTAATATAATTTTTATATTTGTATACACATATTAAGTTATTATTCCAGCTTATCTTCACCTTATTTTTAACATCTACTACTGAATTACCCATTTATTTATACAAAAATCAAATTCCTAGCTAGACTAGAGTTATGCAATACAATTATGAGAATTTTAATCCTTTTATCATTAAATAATTTTACCACTCCTTAACCCATGGTATTTCATTTTGTTGCTATTCCTAAAGAAAAAATCCCCCACCATCATAAGTTAAAGATGTTGTAAACCTTTGCTAGTGAAGATTCATGAGGTGGGATGCACTTGGATCTATCAACCAACATGAAATGAATGGAGAAGGGATTCTATTTGGTTTGTGACCTTAGGGTTTGACACCTTTCCCAAATGTTCATTTCATTATGAATGGGATGTGGTGTGAATATGCAGGGAGATGGATGAGATGGAAGTTTCATGGATTTGGAAAAGATATGAGATTGACTTACAAATTGAAAGGTGATTTAACCTACCCTTGACCGAATCTAGAAATGACCTAATTATGAAATACAAAAATATAATTGTCCTAATGCTGCAAATAATCACTTTTATGCAGAAACAACAGATTTAAAATACCATAAAGGAAATCAAACACTAGAAACAGAAAGGGGAGGACACTGTGCACCTATGGTATAAATTTCAACAGAATTTGTCAGGACATTTCCTTCGATGGCTTCAATATCCTACAATGGATTTTTTGGATCTATTTTCGTAGTCCTCTAATGTCAGATATGTACTTCCATTTCTTGCTTGTAAACTATCTAGATCACTTCTAAATATTTTTGAAATTGATTTTCTGTGGGTTGTCAAGGATTAGGATTTCAAATGCAACAATGGACCAAGTGTGCTCAAAATTCCTTTGATCCTTTTCAACCTGTAACCTGCTCATTCAAAAAGAGGGGAAAATGTTGTGCCATATAGGGGCTTACCTTAGTCAAACCCTGTGTGAGTGTTTCCACTTCCACAATGGCAATGCCAATGATAAACCAATAATGGAAAGGAATAAAATGATGAATAAACCAAATTTTACAACTCACCACCCTTCAGTGGCTTCCTTGAAGGACTAAAGTCACACACATCACTTCAAGGATCTTGGATCTTGCTTGATAGATTACTTGAATGCTTGGAGACCTACAACAATATTAGTCTTCACAAAGCAACATGAACACAGATAAACTTTACACATGATGTTGGATCTTGAATTACTGTAATAATGTTAGATAAAAATGTTGCTCTTGAGTGCTCAATAATGCTCTTGATAATAGTATTTTCTCTTGAATTGCTAGATAGAGTGTGCTAGAGCATTAGATTTGAAATGATGCAATGAATAGCTATTTATAGGCATTTATTCAATTTCCTAAAAATTAAATTCTGACAGCAACTTTAAATATTTAAATTTCAAGTAATAAAGTGTCACAATCGATATTTTTGAGTTTGGAGCCAAAATAGGGGGACATAGGCAAGCTAGGTGCCAGTGTCCCAACCCTATTTTTCAAAAGTTTAAAAGTCAGGGACAAAGTATTAAATGAGATCATTTGTTTTATTCTTACAAATTATTGAAAAATATTTAAAATAAGTTATGGAATGCATAATTTAGGAAGTTGAATGCCTAATTAGGTTGAATACCTTAAAGGGGAGCAAAACATAGTGTGAAATTGTCATGCGTGATAATTTACAATGCTACATTTAGCCCCCACTTTAATGAGAGTATGAACTTACTATCAGATTCACACTAAAGTAGAGAAATATATGTCAAGAGGGATCCAATTGTACAAATGTTGTAGCGATAGGATGACTAAGGATCAAGGAGGTGGTCAAGCCCCTAGGATCCAAGATCCCATGGCAAACCAACATAGGCACAAAGGAATACACACATGCATGATACACAACAAGACAAGATACACAAACATACAATGTCAAAGTAAATGCAAAGAAAAAGGAAAAAAGGGGTATGGGATAACAAATTTTATTATGTTAGTAGCCATACAAAAGTGTTCATACCCACACAATATAAAAGTATGATATTTTCCAGGTGAATCAAAAACAGGGAAAACACATAAACTGGTGAAATCTAATATTCACTAGGTGAGCCCCCAAAATAGGTAGCAAAATGAGAATCAAACACGAGGTCTACAAGGTGTGCCCATAACTATATCAAGAGTTATACTCCCAGATAACCTTGATAAAGTACTACAAAATGATCAAAATGTTATGCCAATGCTACACTAAGTTCAAACCCTATGAACAGAGTGAAGCCAAGAAAATGTCAAATGTTAATATCAACTTGCCACTAAGTTTAGCCCCTATGAACAAAGTGAAGCAAAATAATGCCAATGTATGCCCCCCTTAAAATTCCAACATACTTGCTATGTTGGTATTTTAAGAAGAAAGAGGGGAAGAGGGGATCCTTGAAAAGAATGCACGCCTCCCAAAACTAGCTATTCTTGCCTCCCAAGCGTAGAGACAAGGACAAACACACCAAGGACTATCATGTTTCTGCCATGAAAAATATGGTTGCACTTAAGATTGTACCACTATGAATGACAATGAGAAAAAGAAGAAGCTAAAAATGCCACATAGTGATGAGGAACATGATAGGATAAAAATCATTACTGATTAGAGGAATTAGGTGCATCAACATAAGGAATAGCACTACAATCCTTAAGATGTTATATTTTATTACTCAAGGCTTGACATTCATTGTATAATGACCATGCACTCGATGGTATACACAAAATGAGCTTTTGTTGTAGAATTTCTTTCATGTTCTTGGAGGAAGAGTAATCGGGTGGGATTTGAGAAGCCTTGACAAGATATTCTCTTGGTCAATAGTAGGGAAAATTTCCTTCTCTTCTGAAGAAAATATTTCTTTCTTATCACAAGATGTCATTCATATAGTATATGATAAAGCATTAGATGAAGATGAAGATGAAAATTGAAACGTAGACCCTGCTTGGAAAATTATGGTATAGACTTCACTCAATCCATATCATTTCATTTAATGTTTTCATTGCATCCATGTTTAAAAGGAATTTTGTATCCAAGATCATAACATGCTTCCAAATCAGATGACGATATTTTATCTACATGCTTCTGAGAAAGATTGGCTTCTTCATGAGCACACAAATCATTTTTAAGTTTTTAAAAGTTAAGCATCTTCCTTTCATGAGGGATGGGAGTTGAATAACCCCCATCACCACCATGGAGTGATGTTGTGGATGTAGAACCAATTTGAGCCAATGAAACACAATATCTTTTTGGTTTAGATTGTGAGATTTTGTACTCTCCCATAAAGGAGGGTGTAAAATCTAATAAACCCCATTCATCCCCAAAATAGGTGTTTGAAGATGAATCTTTTGTATTGGACTATTTGGACTTTGAGGGCGAGATTTGAGACTCCCCTTTGAAACAAGGTGTAAAATATAATGGCCCCCACTCATCATCTAAGACTTTTGTTGTAGGTGAATGACAATTAGGATTACCATCAACTTGTATAGGTTCTACCTTTGAAGTTGAAATCAAAGTATTAATAGAGTTGGAAGTGTTATGATCATGTTGAACTTGTGAATTATAACTTTGTTCATATGCTTCAACCATGCATATCTTGTTAAATTACATTCATACTTCATCTCACAGTGAAGAGTATATGGGACTCCCTCCATGCAATGAATCCATGATCTACCTAGGAGAAGGTTGTAGGAAAGAGGTCTTGTCATGATATGGGAAAGAGTAAGCAAAACCACGGGTCCAACCTCAATGGGTAATGTGATCATTCCTAATGGTTGCTTATTAATATTGTCAAAGCCACAAATATTAACATCATTGGGTTGTATAAGCTTCGTGTCCACACCAATTTTATCTAGAAGGTCAATGCTACAAATATTAAGACCTGCTCCATTGTCTATGATAGTATGCCTAACTATAGTTTCATTAATGGCTACCTTTATTATTAAGGCCTCATATTTGTTTTGGGTCTCAAGCGAGGTTAATTCATGTTGAGGGAATGTAATATCCAACTTTGTCACTTGCATACAATCAAATGAGGTGGCTACATCATTCAGTCTAATAGAAGATGGGAAATCAACCTTCTGCAAAATCTCTTGGAGCACCCTATTGTATGTAGGTGATATTTGAATCAAATCCCAAAGGGAGATGTTTTTTGGAGTATGATGAAGTTGCTGAACAAGATCATATTATTTATCACTATGTTGAAGAATGTTATATGTGTGAGAAACTATGTGATAACTTTGTTGTTGCAACACATGCTTATTACTGAGTTGCCTTGCAAAGTTTAAGATAACACCTAGAGGTTTACAAGATCCTATAATGGGAGGTGACTCAGGAGGCCCACTAATTAAAGGAGATCCAATTGTTACTTGTGCATTCATAACCTCAATCGAGTTATTTGCTTGTTGATGAATTTCTATTGATGGGGGATCTAATTCCAACTTAGCATCTTCAGATCTATGTCATCCATCTTACTATTTGTTGAAAGAAATGTATCAATGATTTCATCCTCTTACGCCACAATATCTTCCCAAGTAAGAGAAATATTGGGAGATAAACAAACAATATTCTTGTGAAACTCAACGATAGGATCCTCTAACACCACAATACCTTCCTCACAAGTGGGTGAGGTATTGAGAGAAGAACAACTATGATTTTCCATGATTGCATCCTCTTGCACCAAAGTGTTCTCACAAGGAGGGAGGATTTTGGAGGTGAATGAAGATTTGGAAAAGTGATATTAAGAAATGTTCCAATGATTTCATTTTCTTATGTTAAGATACTCTCACACTTGTATGAGGGAGATTATTAGAATAACTACTATGATCATCATGAGTATCAATGATAGAATTTGTTGGAATGTTAGAAGCCTTATTGGATGATCTAGGTGAGATGAAGTCCTCAAGGGAATCATCTAACATGTCAAAGTTATCACAACTAAAGGGCTTGGTAAATATAGAATGTACTTGTGGAAAGAGATCTAATTGATTAGATTACTCCAAGTTTAATCATTAAATTTCAATTGCACACTATGTCTATGGTTTTTAATGCAACCTAGGTCTGAATTTTTTTTTACAAACTTGTTATAGACACAATTCTAGAAATCATACCCTAGATTTGCAATTTGACAATAGGTGTGATTCTTCACGTAAAATTTCAAGCAAATTTAGCAAGACAAAGGTGCCTAGGGCGCCTATGTCCTAGTTAGGATTTTTTCTAAAATTTTAGTTTCAAAGGTAGAGGTTACAGGAAATGACTGTGTAATAGTGTGCAAACCTTGGATTTGAATTGAATTTATTATTGATTTATGAGTTTCCAAATGTTGCAATGTGATGTAACAATCTAAGGTTTTCAAAATTTACAAAAATGAAAAGCAATTTATCCCAATTATGCAATGTTTTAGAAAAAACATGCAATGCACCTACATATTTGATAATTTCTAGCAGTAAAATGCAACAATTTTTTAAAAATTTGTAACGAGCCAAGAAAAGTAACACTTTCTTTTCAAATGTAACACTACTTTTTGCAATTGAAAAACCCAAATAAAAAATTAGACAACAAAAATAGGTTGAGAGCACAAAAACAAAAATGTGAGCCCAAATTTGAACCAAAAATATTAGGACAAATGCACCTAGGGCACCTATGTCTTTGATAGGGCTTTGGAAAATTCAAAGTTTGATTGTCTCTATTATTGTTTAAGGTTCTTAGATCTGTGTGCAAACAAGTCTGAAAATAAATATTTCTCCATATTTTTCTTAATTAATGATTGTGAACTTGAAAAAACAAATATGCAACAATATTAAAAATTCTTGCACAATAAATGACAATTGTAAATGCAATTTCTAGATCTAAATGCATTAAATAACTAATTCTAATATGCTAAATCTGAAAATGATGATGTGAATATAGTTTTTGAAATAAAATAATGCATTTTTTCACTTTTTAACTATATGCAAGACACCTAAATGCATGCAAATGACACTTTTTATTTTGTTTTCATATTTTGAATGATCTAATGCAAATTTATGAATGAAATTTGAATGTAGATATGAGCTAACATGACTGAAATAAACCCTATTTCTACCTATGGTGCAATATGAATGTAATATTTTTATATTTTTATGCTTTTTATAATGCAACAATGGATGCCTAAATGGAAAATGCAAAACAATGCAATACTAACCTAGATCTAGGATAAACTATTACAAATTTTAGAAGGTTTATGATATAAAAATTTTGGGTTCACCAAAATGAAATGTAGAAAAGTGGATACCTTAGGTTTAGTATCCAAAACCTAAGGTATGTTCCATCATTTTCTATGATTTCATTAGGATGTAGATCCACAAGGAAATTAGATTGACTTTCAACCAAAGAAGGTGAGTCAACCAAACCTAGATATGATCCTTGTTGAGGGATGCAAATGGATTGGAATTGAATTGCACCAAGCAACCTAATTGAACAATAAGCCCTAGACTAAAAATGCAAGATTTTGAAATCTGGAAAATAGTAACAGAAATTCTGACACTAGATTTGGACTAAGGAGGACACATGCACTTGTGATATAAATTTCATTTGATTTTCTGAGGTGTTTCCTCTTGGGGTGCCAATGTCCTACTAGGGATTTTTTGGATTTGTTTTCACAGTCCTTTGATGTTGGATCTATACTTTTGTTTCACACTTACAAACTATCTAGATCACTTCTAAATATTTCTAAAATTGAGTTTTTGCATTGTCAAGTATTAGGATTTTAAATGCAACAATGAACCAAGTGTCCTCAAACTTGATCCTCTTCAACCTATAACATGCACATTCACAAAGAGGGGAAAATTTTGTGACATATAGGGGCTTGCCTCAGTCAAACCCTGTGTAAGTGTTGTACCCACAGGTGTGGCCAACATCCTATAAGCTAAGCATGAAGATCCTTGGTCCATCGAGTTTTGTATAGGCGAAGAGGAGAGTGGAGATTCCCTTGACTCATACATCCATGGACGGGTCCACTGTTCACTGATTTGTTTACTACAAACCTTGTTAATTGTAGCATCATAAATTGTCACCCATGACAATTTCACATTATGTTTTCCTCCCCTTTAAGGTATTGAATTAATTAAGCATTCAAATTCCTAAATTATGCATTCCACAACTTATCTTAAGTATTTTTCGATAATTTGCAAGCATAAAATAAATGCTCTCATTTAATACTTTGTCCCTGACTTTTAAAATTTCTAAAAATAGGGTTGGGACATTCGCTCCTATGCCCCCTATTTTGGCTCCAAATTCCAATATGTTGATTGTGACGCTTTATTATTTGAAATTAAAATATTTAAAAGTCATTTTTTGGGATTTAATTTTTGGAAAAATGAAGAAATGCCTATAAATACCTAGTTATTGCATCATTTCAAATCTAACACTCTAACACACTCTATCTAGCAATTGAAGAGAAAATACTATTGTCAAGAGCATTATTGAGCATTCAAGAGCAACATTTTAGAGCATTATTATAAAAATTCAAGATCCAACATCATGTCAAAGTTTATGTGTTTTCATGTTGCTTTGTGAAGGCTAACATTGTTGTAGGTCTCCAAGAATCTAAGAATTCAAGCATTTAACCAATATATCAAACAAGATCCAAGGTCCTTGAAGTGATGTGTATGACTTCAATCCTTCAAGGAAGCCATTGAAGGGTGGTGATTTGTAGCATTTTGTTCATTCATCATTTCCTTCCTTTCCATTATCGGTTTATCATTGACATTTCCATTGTGGAAGTGGAAACACTTACATGGGGTTTGATTGAGACAAGCCCCTAAAATGGTACAAAATTTTCCCTCTTTATGAATATGCAGGTTATAGGTTTAAGAGGATCTAAGGAAGCTTGAAGAAACTTTGTTCATTGTTGCATTCAAAATCCTAGGCCTTGATGACTCACAAAAACTCAATTTCAGAAATATCCAAAAGCGACCCAGATAGTTTGCAAGTGAGAAAAGAAAGTGTAGACACAACACCAGAGGACTACAAAAATAGATCCGAAAAATCCCTAGTAGTGACATTGGCATCCCCAAAGGAAACCTCCTCAGAAAATTAGCTAAAATTGATATCACAAGTGCATAGTGTCCTCCCCTTCCTATTTTTGGTGTTTAATATCCTTTGTGATATTTTAGATCAATTGTTTCTGCATAAAAGTGATTATTTGCATCATTAGGACAATTAGATCATTACATTTCATAATTAGATCATTTCTAGATTTGGTCAAGGGTAGGTTGACTCACCTTTTAGGCTATAAGTCAATCTCATAGCTTGTATTAATCCATAGAACCCTCACTACCACTCAAACCATTCAAATATTTGTTGGTGGAAAATTATGTAATCAACTCTCGACAGATTACACAACTTGGACTTCAGCCATAGCTATGTGAGATATGAATCTCTCCTCTCGGAAAGTGGAGGCACCCTTCTTACTGCTAAGAGAAACAATAGTAAATCACAAAAGTAATTACACAATGTACACGAAATTCACGGAGTGGGGGGGGTGTGTTACATTCATCCTTCTCTCTTTTTTCAGAGAAGATGTTTACAATGCTTCACGTGTTGGAAGTTCCGAATTCTTGATAACTGAAATGAACAACTAGCAGTAATGCCAATATCTCTATCTCGTCAAAGCGAAGCGTAGAGATACCAGAAGTAATTAACAACAAACAAATAAAATAAAAAGGGAAAGCTCATGAAGGCACAAAGTCGCCTGTAGCTTTATCGTTTGATCTGATAAACGACGCTGTTACTAGCACAAAGTCTTCTTTACGCAATAATTCTTCAAACAAATGAACGATTACAAGCACAAAGTCTTGTAGATCATCCAACAATGTCAATAGCACGAACGATTACAAGCACAAAGTCTTGTAGATCTTTCGACAAAGTATCCAAGAGAATGAATAATTATAAGCGCAAAGTCTTATAGATTATCCAACAAGAACATGCAAGAGTATAAATGATTATAAGCGCAAAGTCTTATAGATCACTCAACCAATGATAAACAAAATAACAATGCAATCTAAATAATAGATGTAACACAAAGTTTACATCAACCACTTAGAGTCTTTCAGATTCCTCGAACTAATCACTACCAAATCAAATCAACTTACAAAAGTATTGAATCCAACGCAAAGTCCGGCTTGCAATCCTTTTCTTTATTGATTGAATCTCATTCACTATGAACGCAAAGTTTCACAAATTTGCTTACAAAAGGGCAGCACTTCGTTGCAAAAGGCTAAAAGATCCTTTTACAATGAAAATCCCTCACATTATATAGAAAGAGGATGAGCAAAAGAAGGAAAGAGATTGAGAAAATCGTGGAAAGTTAGGTGAGCCATTTTAGGAGATCTCACTAACTTTGACCAAAGTCAAAGTGTAATTTGTTTTCAAAATATTACATCTTTGGACTTGGTGTAATTACAATTTACAAAATGACATTCGAAAATGTCGAAATATTTACAAGATGCATAATGGGATGCACCGGAAATGTCTAACACTGGAGAACAGGAAGCTTCTTCATTTTTCTTTGCTTGGGCGCGGAGTCTTCATACTTCTTCCTGGTCTCCTGCATGAACTTTTTATTTGGAAGAACCAAGATCAAAGGAAATCACCTTCGGGATCACTTGACGAGATCTGGAGAGAAATTGCAAGGATGGTGAATCAACAGGCGTTAGCAGAAAAAGTAGCATTGGGAAGCGTGAAGCGAGAAACGATGTTGAGCAAGTGTGAAACAAGCAACTAGGCATAGAAAATGATGTGGGAGCGAAGAAACGGGGTTCAGAATGGAAATAGAGCGAGTTTGAAGAGACTAAGATAAAAACTGCCAAAAGTGTAAAGGTGCTAAAATTCAGCTCCATTGTACAAAAATGACTAAGTCTGGAAGAAAAGTGCAAAGGTGCTAAAATTCAGCTCCATTGCACAAAAAATGACTAAGTCTGGAAAAAGATTGTGAAAAGTGTAAGGGCGCTAAAATTCAATGCTCTTACATTTTTGGAGATTTTAGTCTCGATGCAAGGGCGCTAAATTTTAGCGCTCTTGCACTTTTCAGAGTTAGATTTTATTTTGACATATTCAACATGTCAGGGCGCTAAATTTTAGTGCTTCTGCATCTGAGACATTTTTGGTAAAACAAATGTAGGGATGAATGGAAATGGCGCTCTGAGTTGGCAAAGTTTGTCTGCATGGAGTTGCCATTGAAATTGGAGAATAAAGAGAAAGCAAGGGTAACAACTTACAAAGATGAAATGCGAAAAACGCTAGAGAAGAACTTCAAATTTCCAAAACACGTGATTGCAGCTTGAGAAGAACTTGCCCAGCAAGAAGAAAAGAAGAACAAAGACCATAAACAATGAAAATGGCGAACAAAGACACTTTTAAGTGAAAAGGAAAATCAAAAACCTAACTCAAGTCGAGCAATAAATTTAGGCACGAAAAGTTGCACAATTGATGAAAAACGCGAAAAAGATGAAGAAACGCGCCAGGGCCAGAAAAAGTTTAAGTGTCAGGAAAAAGTGTAATGGCGCTAAAATTTAGAGCTATTACATTTTGGAAAAAGTCACTTCATGCAGGGGTGCTAAATTTTAGCGCCCTTGCATTTTCCAGACTTAGCCAATTTTGGCTTCAGGGCAGGAGCGCACTTTTTCAGTGCCACTGCATTTTTCACAATTCGCTAAGTACGAATAGTGAGACTTCACGAAGGAGCTCGTTTCGAAGGTCTTCGCAAGGCGAACATGGGGGAATGCTTGAATTGACTATTTGAGACTTTGGAACGCATTTCGAGGTGGCTTGAAAATCACTTCATTATGCGTACCTGAACTTCACGAATCCTAGGAAACAGACAAGTTTCGTAGGGGGGTTATCCGTGGAACAAGCGCTGCTAGATTCCGTGATAACAACAGGCTCTTGTTGGGGATCTTCCTTCAATCGTTCTTTGAAACGAATGAAGGGAGAATAACTCCAGAATTCAAGTGCCTTTATCCATTGGGCTTGGAGTCAGGTGACAACGACGAAAAACGAATTTATGAAAACAAGACGCAAACTTATGCAAATGCACTTATTGAAAAGGGAAAAACCTACCTAATTAAAACTAGCCAACAATGAAATCTTCTCAAATGAAACCATTCACAGGTTCAACAAAATAGTTTCCTTTCTTCAGCAGCTTGCAAGGCCTTCCATGATCATTAGCAGCTACATGTAGATGAGGTTGAAGCATTGCTTCATGAAGGAGATGAACAGGTTCAGCTACCTTTGAAAATATTATGGATATATTGCTGCTCCAAAATAAATCATTGAATGCAGGCTGCTCCTGTGCATCTACAAATATATCTTTAGCTGCATCCTCAAGTTTATCTTCATGCTCAGGTGCAAGTGGAACCTCTGTCTTCCCACTGGCCTCCAACCAAGCAAGATGTCTTATGGGACATTCCCTTGATCGATCAAAGATTGAATGCTTCTTGCCAGTTGCTACCTCAACAACTGATTCATCAACCATGGCAACCTCATGCTGATTGGGATGATCTCCTTCATGTGACTCAAATGAAGATATGACTGCATTGCATACCTCAATATGATGTTCACCATCCTTAGACTTGGGAAAATCTGAATTATTTATAAGAAGGTCCTCACATGACACAAATGCATTCTTTTCAACTTGACTGAAACCTGCATGCATGTCCATCTTTTCAGATCTCAAGAAAAGATTATTTTCATTCACTTGAACTTCAACAAAATGACTTTCATCATTTTGCTCTTCATCAATGGCTTTCTGAGATTGCATAAACCAGAATTGGGAGTCGCCAGCTATGTCTACTTCCTTTTCTCGGAAGAGAACAGCGAGATCACTTGGATCGGATTCAAGATGCTTCACTGCTCCTTTTACTAATGGTACCTCAAGAGCAAGCCTCTTTGGAGGTGAAGATAACTTGTGTTGATTACCAACAGCAAAATTATGAGCAGTATTTGAAATTGACCTCCTTGGTACATCCTTGCAAGGCACATAAAACATGCCTTGAGCCAACTACTTTTTGAGGTCAATTAGCTCATTTGCCAACCTTTGCACCATAGGATCCCTCCTTGTGATGGAAGAAAATAACTCCAAAGAAGAGATTTCTTCAGATTCATCTGAGTCAATTTTTATTTGCCCAGCAAGAATGAGATCATCTTCAATTTTTGTCGCCAAGGTCTGCACAACTGCAAGAGTAGCTGGAGGTGCTCTTCTCAATAGGAAACCAACCTCAAGCACTTGAGCATTTACAAAGAAACATTTCAAGTTCTTAGATGTAGGTTGAGCAATAGTTGGAATTCTTCGTGTCAACTTGTTGAAGTGAGCAATGAACTCGCGCATGGGCATGTGAGATTCCTTCTTCAACTGGGTGAGCTGAGCCAACAAAGCATGAGCATCTTCAGGAGGCTTGAACCTTTCTTCAAACTTGGCTATGAGAGTTGTCCAGCTTGTGATGGTACATGGCGCCAAATGATAAAACCAATCTGCAGCAATGCCTTGGAGAGTCTCCACAAACAGCCTTACAGATACATCTTCGTATTCAACACCATGAACTCCACAAGCAATATAGAAAGCAGCAACGTGCTCGTTAGGATGTTGCCCATCACCAAAAAGCTTGGGAAAGTTCTTCCGTGAGCCTTCAGGAATAGCATGTAGGGGTAGAACTAGGCTCAACGGACCAAAAGCATTTCCCCAAGGACCTTGAGCAGCCATTTACATGTCCTTGGTGAAATCTTGAAAAACTTACAAGAAACATAATTACAATAGAAAATGACACAGGTATACTTCAAACAAAAGCATGAGGCTTTAGAATGCGTATCGTGTCCCCAGTAGAGTCGCCAAAAAACTGTTGGCGGAAAATTATGTAATCAACTCTCAACAGATTACACAACTTGGACTTCAGCCACAGCTATGTGAGATATGAATCTCTCCTCTCGGAAAGGGGAGGCGCCCTTCTTACTGCTAAGAGAAACAATAGTAAATCACAAAAGTAATTACACAATGTACACAAAATTCATGGAGTGGGGGGGTGTGTTACATTCATCCTTCTCTCTTTTTTCAGAGAAGATGTTTACAATGCTTCACGTGTTGGAAGTTCTGAATTCTTGATAACTGGAAACGAACAACTAGCAGTAATGCCAATATCTCTATCTCGTCAAAGCGAAGCGTAGAGATACAGTAATTAACAACAAACAAAAGAAAATAAAAAGGGAAAGCTCACGAAGGCACAAAGTGCGTTCGTAGCTTTATCAATGTTGGATCTGCATAAACGTACCGTTTGCTACGTTAGAAGCACAAAGTCTTCTTAGACGCAACAATTCTTCAAACATCATGAACGATTACAAGCACAAATTCTTGTAGATCCTTCGACAAAGTATCCAAGAGAATGAATAATTATAAGCGCAAAGTCTTATAGATTATCCAACAAGAACATGCAAGAGTATAAATGATTATAAGCGCAAAGTCTTATAGATCACTCAACCAATGATAAACAAAATAACAATGCAATCTAAATAATAGATGTAACACAAAGTTTACATCAACCACTTAGAGTCTTTCAAATTCCTCGAACTAATCACTACCAAATCAAATCAACTTACAAAAGTATTCCAGATCAAAATTAAACTTGCAATCCTTTTCTTTATTGATTGAATTTCATTACATAAAGCATGAGCATAAAGTTTACAAATTTGCTTACAAAGGGCAGCACTTAGTTGCAAAAGGCTAAAGATCCTTTAGTAGAAAATCCCTCACATTATATAGAAAGAGGATGAGCAAAAGAAGAGGAAAGAGATTGAGAAAATCGAGGAAAGTTAGGTGGCGATTTTGGGAGATCTCACTAACTTTGCCAAAGTCAAAAGTGTAATTTGTTTTCAACATCTTTGGACTTGGTGTAATTACAATTTACAAAATGACATTCGAAAATGTCGAGAAATATTTACAAGATGCATAATGGGATGCACCGGAAATGTCTAACACTGGAGAACATGAAGCTTCTTCATTTTTCTTTGCTTGGGCGCGAAGTCTTCATACTTCTTCCTGGTCTCCTGCATGAACTTTTTATTTGGAAGAACCAAGATCAAAGGACATCACCTTCGGGATCACTTGACGAGATCTGGAGAGAAATTGCAAGGATGGTGAATCAATAGGCGTTAGCAGAAAAAGCAACATTGGGAAGCGTGAAGCGAGAAACAATGTTGAGCAAGCGTGAAACAAGCAACTAGGCACGGAAAACGATGCGGGAGCAAAGAAACGGGGTTCGGAATGGAAATAGAGCGAGTTTGAAGAGACTAAGATAAAAAATGCCAAAAGTGTAAAGGTGCTAAAATTCAGCTCCATTGCACAAAATTGACTAAGTCTGGAAGAAAAGTGCAAAGGTGCTAAAATTCAGCTCCATTGCACAAAAAATGACTAAGTCTGGAAAAAGATTGTGAAAAGTGTAAGGGCGCTAAAATTCAGCGCTCTTACATTTTTGGAGATTTCAGTCTCGATGCAAGGGCGCTAAATTTTAGCGCTCCTGCACTTTTCAGAGTTAGATTTTATTTTGACATATTCAACATGTCAGGGCGCTAAATTTTAGTGCTTCTGCATCTGAGACATTTTTGGTAAAACAAATGTAGGGATAAATGGAAATGGCGCTCTAAGTTGGCAAAGTTTGTCTGCATGGAGTTGCCATTGAAATTGGAGAATAAAGAGAAAGCAAGGGTAACAACTTACAAAGATGAAACGCAAAAAATGCTAGAGAAGAACTTCGAATTTCCAAAACACGTGATTGCAGCTTGAGAAGAACTCGCCTAGCAAGAAGAAAAGAAGAACAAAGACCATAAACAATGAAAATGGCGAACAAAGACACTTTTAAGTGAAAAGGAAAATCAAAAACCTAACTCAAGTCGAGCAATAAATTTAGGCACGAAAAGTGGCACAATTGATGAAAAACGCGAAAAAGATGAAGAAACGCGCCAGGGCCAGAAAAAGTTTAAGTGTCAGGAAAAAGTGTAATGGCGCTAAAATTTAGAGCTATTACATTTTGGAAAAAGTCACTTCATGCAGGGGCGCTAAATTTTAGCGCCCTTGCATTTTCCAGACTTAGCCAATTTTGGCTTCAGGGCAGGAGCGCACTTTTTCAGTGCCACTGCATTTTTCACAATTCGCTAAGTACGAATAGTGAGACTTCACGAAGGAGCTCGTTTCGAAGGTCTTCGCGAGGCGAACATGGGGGAATGCTTGAATTGAATATTCGAGACTTTGGAATGCATTTTGAGGTGGCTTGAAAATCACTTCATTGTGCGTACCTGAACTTCACAAATCCTAGGAAACAGACAAGTTTCGTAGGGGGGTTATCCGTGGAACAAGCGCTGTTAGATTCCGTGATAACAATATTTAATGAAACATTTAGGAAAAGAACCCAAACCCTTGGGTCAAATATTAGGGTTTCACTTTTTCTATGTTTCATTTTGGAAAAATTGACGTTAGGTTTACCAAAATGAAATGAATGGAAAAGGGATCCCTTTTGGTTTCTGACCTTAGCTTGTTTGTCACCTTTCCCAAATGTTTATTTTGTTATGAATGGGATGTGATGTGGTGTGAATATGCAAGGATATGGATGAGATGGAAGTTTGATGGATTTGGACAAGATATGAGATTGACTTACAACCTGAAAGGTGAGTCAACTTGTCCTTGAACAAATATGAAAATGCCCTAATTATGAAATGCAACAATCTAATTGTCCTAATGATGCAAATAATCACTTTTATGTGGAAATAATAGATCCAAAATATCACAGAGTAAATCAAACATCAGAAACAAAAAGGGGAGGACACTATACACCTGTGGTATAAATTCAACATAATTTCTCAGGAAGTTTCCTCTGAGGGCACCAATGTCCTACTAGGGATTTTTTGAATATGTTTTCACAGTCCTTTGATGTTGATTTTTTACTTCCATTTCCTTATTGAAAACTATCTATATCAGTTCTCAATATTTTTGAAATTGAGTTTTTGTTGGTTACCAAGGACTAGGATTTCAAATGCAACAATGAACCTAGTGTCTTCAAACTTCCTTTGATCCTCTTCAACCTATAACTTGCACATTCACAAAGAGGGGAAAATGTTGTGCCATATAGGGGCTTGCCTCAGTCAAATCTCGTGTAAGTGTTTCCACTTCCACAATGGCAATATGAATGATAAACCGATAATGGAAAGGAAGGAAATGATGAATGAACCAATGTTACAACTCACCACACTTCAATGGCTTCCTTGAAGGAGTAAAGTCATACAAATCACTTCAATGATCTTAGATCTTTCTTGAATGATTGAATGCTTGGATGCTTGGAGACCTACAACAATGTTAGCCTTAACAAAGGAACATGAACATATATAAACTTTGACATGATGTTGGATCTTGAATTGTTGTAATAATGCTCTGAAAATGTTGCTCTTGAATGCTCAATAGTGCTCTTGACAATAGTATTTGCTCTTAAATTTCTAGATAGAGTGTGTTAGAGTGTTAGATTTGAAATGATACAATAAATAGGTGTGACCAAGGTTCACAAAAATGAAATGAATGGAAAAGGGATCCCATTTGGTTTGTGACCTTAGGGTTTGGCACCTTTCCCAAATGTTCATTTCATTATGAATGGGATGTGGTGTGAATATGCAAGGATATGGATGGGATGGAAATTTGATGGATTTGGAAAAAATATGATATTGAATTATAGCCTGAAAAGGTGAGTCAACCTTCCCTTGACCAAATTTAGAAATGACCTAATTATGAAATGCAACAATCTAATTATCCTAATGATACAAATAATCACTTTTATGCATAAACAACATGTTGAATATCCAAGAGACTAAGAGGGGGGGTGGTGAATCAGTATCTTCTTAAATTTTATGATCAGATACCATCCAATTATTCCAATGCATACAACAACATAGATAAGTAAAAGCATTAACAAAACATGAAATCACAGAACACATGAACACCATAATTTTTATGTGGAAAACCCAAAATGGGAAAAACCACAATGAGTGCTAGCTCACAATATAGTATAACCAGTTATAAGATATTACAAAATGGGGTGGCTCATTGCTAGGACTCATTGTCCAAATACAAATGCTCACTGCCAACAAAATTACAATGAAAAAATGGCTTACAACAAAAAATGAACTGATAAAGTACACCTAGTGAGTGCAGATTTAGTTCCAATGAAGCTTAGTAAACTAACTTGATACACTTTATGATATTCGCTCTTCTTCACATTCACATTCACAACATGCTCATCTCTCTTCCAATCTTCAAAAACTATCCAATATATATATTTGATCTCTCCTCAAGCATCAATTAGGTCGACCTAATTAGATACACTTTTTATTTATAAAAAAAATACCAACTGTCGGCTTCAAGCTTTCACAAAAATCTTTCCAAAGGCAATTCAAACACCCAAAATGCTTCATCAAGTCGGCATGGACCTAAAATAGGCCGCACATATATCTACATAACAAAAATTAATACACCATTACATAATACATCCATTAGGTTGGCCAAGGATAGACCTAATAACATAATTGAAATCACCAAAGTAATGCTGATACACCGTATGAGCATTTGAATACATGGGATTTTGAATGTGCATGCTTCCAGAATTCATAAATCATTTATTAAAACCACAAAAAACAACTGTCAACGGTGGAGGACTGCAAACCAAAATACCAGAGGATGTACCAAAATACCAGAGGATATAAGCATTATACTGATTCAGATAGTGGAATACAATACCGAAACAAATTCAGACTTGATTTTGCAGTTGCAACTCATATATCATGGTGACATCAATGACAATACAAAACAACAAAATGAGATGTTCTTCATTTTTCCAACAATCTCCCCCTTTCTCATTGATGGCGACATGTGCCCAAAAAAAAATATTTACAAAACTTCTTATTTACAACACTTCTCCCCCTAACACTAGCATTTCACCATTCTTCAAACCTCTCCCCCTTTGACATCAAGGACAAAGGGTGTCCCAACAACTGAAATTGAAATATGCAAACAAAGAAAACAAAGAAACATGTATCAACCGGAGGATGGTGAGCCTTGAAGCTCCTTTAGAATACCTTCCCATACTGATTTACCATTCTCCCAGCTATCCTTTTTAGCAGTTAACATCCTGTTCAGGGATTCCAACTCTACTAGAGTTTCTTCTATACCATCTAAAGTATCAGGAGTCAAGTTTATCTTCTCAATCTTTTCTATGCTTGCCAAAACCTTGCCAATCAAAGTGTATTCCACTCTTATAATGTCACTCAACTAATCAATTTTTTTGATAGTCTCTTCCTTCTGCTTCTGAAAGAAAAAGTATTTTTCTTTATGCATTGTGATGGTGTTCCAGGTTGATTTGTCTCTGTCTTTAGATTTACTGTAAGTACCGAAGACAACAGTCAACTGAGACTCAATGGAGTCCATAATAACCTTAATGTTCTGAGTGGCGTCCGACCACTTCAAGCAATAAGCAAGAAAAACATTAGCTTCTAACTCAGATCTTCACAGCTTCCAAATTTTTTTCAACATTTGAGTGTGCAAGAGCACACTTGTCATGCAAAGCCAATATTTCTCTGCCAGTTTCTCCTCAACTTCTTGTTTTGTCTTTTCTACAAGCCCAAAGGTATACTCCTTGAAAGAATCTAACAACAATCTCAAATTTTCAATAGGAGTGAGGGATGCATCAACAGATGCATCAAGTATGACCTCCTGCAATTCCTTAAGAGCATCTTCTATATGTTTTGTTCATTTTTTATGGGTCTCAAGAATCTTCTTCCTACTGGATGCCTACAATGCATCTCCTAACACCACTTTATGCACCAGAGAAATTTTCTCCATATCTACAAACCCTTCAATCATAGGGAGTTGTAGAAGATCCTGATAAATTATTGGATTGAATATGATTTTCTTGGATAGCAAGCCTTTCAGAACATCATTACCATGGACAATTCTCCAGGATGCTTAAGAGATTTTACAATCTATTTTTGACTTTCTTCATTTTTCCTGGAAGATTCCTCATTTTTCTCTTCTTCCTCTCCCTTTTCCTTCTCTTCTTCCTCCTTTTCTTATTCCACTTTCTCTTCTTCTTATTTCTTTTCTTCCTTTTTTATTTTCATCTATATCTTTATCCCTGTTATCTTCTTCATCATTTCCATCTTTTCCATATTTATTTTGCTCTTGCTCTGGATTATCTTTTTCTTCTTCTTCACTACCTTTTCCTTCTTTAGTATTACCTTTTTCATAATTACCTTTTTCTCCTTCAGTGTGCTCTGAAGGAGCATCATTATGCGTTTCAGGCTCAACTTCACCTTCATTCTACTTCTCACTTTCCGGAGGATCATTTTCATCACCAACATCAATTTCAACATCAATGTTTTTAGAAATATTTGCATTACCTATATCAAGAGGAATATTTTCCTCAACATTTTCAGCAGCAATATCTTCATCAACCTTAAGCATGCCATATTTCTCTGCTGTATCCTGGATCACCTTTTCTATTTCCTTCCTTATCTTCTTCGTCAACTTTTTATTCCTTGTCATTAAAATATTTACCCTTTTCTTCATTCAAAAAATCTCTGCACAAATCTTTTTCAAGGTCTCCAGATCATCCAAGGTCAGGGAATACCCAATCTTATCATATGCATCATTCCTGATTTTCTCTTCAAATTCTACAACCTCTAATCTCCTTTTCATTAGGGCTTCCCACATATTCTCAGGTACATCTTTCTTTATATCACCCCACTTAACTTCCAAGATGATAACATACTAAATGACAACTAAAAGTAAAGAACTTTCTTATCCTCTTCTCCAACAATATCATAATATTCTATTGTAGGCTTTAGCATGTTCTCAAAATGTAAAAGAATATTGAGAGTTGCCTCTAATTTAAAACGGGGACCAGAACTTATTGGATTGTCTTGTTCTTCTCTCTGGTCCATAGAGGCTTCATCGAACACCTTAGCCTTCTTCAACTCTAGTTTGGTGTGCACATGAACACCAAATTCCTGCTCTTCCTCATCATCATAAGACAATATGCACTCTCTTACAAACAACAATTTCCTTGGAAGCACCTTCACCAGAGGATAAACTTCCTCTTCTTCTCCTCACTAATTTTGCATTAGGATCCTCTTCCTCTTCATCCCAGATCATTTGTGACACTAAGGTTTTTCCCCCTTGTAGCTTTCTCTTTCTTTCCTCTCTTTCCAGAGGCCACCAAAAGAGTTTCTTTCCTCTTTCCAAATCTAGTAGTAGGTCTAGAGGAAACCGGGCCTTTGCCTTTGTCAGCGGTACTAGGTTCAATCTTTGTTGCAGGGGCTATGGAGGATTTAGCAGGAGTAGTCCTTCCGGATCTCCTCAGGCCAGATGATTCTACCTCCAACTGTTCTCCCTTACCTCTTCCAAGAGAAATTTCCCCATAAGTGAATCCAACATCTTTAAGAATATTTTCCACTTTCTTTATGATTTTGGGCTTCTGGTGCTCCATGTGGCTCTCCATAGATTTTTTAGCATAAGCACCAATTCTGGGTTCATTAGGACCCTTTGGATTCTTCAACAAAATTTGCACATACCCCTCAACTTCATCTTTTGTAATTTCATATTCCAATGGATGAATCCATATGGTCCAGGGTTCTACTACTTCGATCATGTATTCATCAGAGGAAACATGAAATATGATGTCATCTTTGTATTTCTCAACAATTTTCCTTAGAATCCTTTCTCTCTCATTCATGTTGCTCTTGAATAAAACAAAGAATGTTGTTAGAGCATTTTATTGAGCTTTAAAATCACCCAACCTATGCATATGATCAAAAATTTGATGTGCCACCAGTCTGGACGAGTCCCAAAACACTTCATCATTCTTTCCAAGGAGTCTCTTCACGAAATAGAACAATAGACACACAATCAATGAACCAAATTTAAAAGCATACTTCCTTTCCTTTTTCTACTTCAAATTCTCAAGCAACTATTGCTAGAAAAGCTCACATAAATCATAGTTTGTACCATTTACAACCATACCAAAACCAGTATAAATTGTTGTAGCTGAAATAAAGTTCTCTCTGTTGGTGAAGTATATTTTATGACCAATCATGATAGCTACATACTTCATAGCCGGATTAATGATGGACTTTGTTGTTAAGGCTCTCTTGTCATATGCTGCTTCTGTAAGTTATGTTACTACCTCATTCTTCATAGTTTTCAATATAGGTAATGTACCTTTATCCCAGAGGCTGGTAACAACCCTAATCACTTCCTTAGTTATCAGGTGCACTCGGTCAGCCCACATGAATTTATAATTAATTCTACTTAGGTCTGGCTTCACAAATCCATCATCATAGATGAAGTTGGGAAAATTATTCCATCTATCTAACTTCTTCACAAGTTCGAGTACTCAGGTTTTATCAAGAAATCATCACCAGTAAGCTCATTCTGCAAAATGTCAATAATTTTGTGTGATTGTATTCCTTAGTTTTTACTTGAATATACATTCTTGTGTCCTCGGTCGACATAACTCCATGAGGGATTGATAAGAATGTGCCCATGGGGTCATCTTCAAATACTTTCATGGAATATTTCCTATAAGAAGGTCTCGGTCTCTCTGACACTTTAATGACTACAGGAGTTTCTATTCTTCTAATTTCCAATTCAAACAACTCAAACAACACAAACCATAACTACACGGAAAATTAAAATATCTCTTTTTCACAAAGAACCAGAACTAGGGTTTGTGCGGCTTGAACTCCAAATCTCCTCAAGAATGCTCCAAAAAGCTCTTGAATTTCTTGAAATGTATGAGTGATCAAAATGCCTTACACATTTTCTTTATAAAACGACAAACTATCCTAATATCACATTAAATGCGACAAATTTAAAAAAGATGCTAAAAACTCTTCTTCTCTGCTTAGAAAAACCCTAATTTTCTCCACAAAATCTATCATTCCTTCATATTTTCTTCTAGTTCCACTTGCATAACCTCTAGCCTAGCATTTCTCACAACATATCTTCTTGCCAAGCACTAACACACCGAACATCAGGGGGTTTGAGTGATTTTATATTAAGGCTCCCTTAAGACCTTACTGGGTCTAGCTCCCGGATGAATTGTCTATACTAGATGAGGGAACAAAAACATCCATCATCTCAGTCTCTTCTTTCTTCCTCCAAATTTTATTCATTTCTTGCTTAATCTCATCTTTGTCAACCTTCTTCATAGATTCATTCTTTTCTACTGGTTTGGTCTCCTTACCCTTCTTGCTTCTGCAACTCTTGAGATATGTCATGGTTTGTTGCAGTTATAACAAACAATATTTCTTTGATTAGATTGACTTTCACTGACACTTGTTTTGCACTGATTAGCTTTATGTCCATACTTGTTACAAGTATAACAGTAGCCGTGAAAGGATTGATTCACTCTCCCTCCATTAAACTAATTCATCATCAAGGTTCTGCATTCACTTTCCATATGTCCAATACTTTTGCAAGCAAAACATTGACAAGAGAAGGCGCTAGGAAACTGATTCATCTTACTACTACATTTTGTTGCCTTGTGACCAAATTTGTTGCATGAAAAACAAGTGCCATTAAAAGAAGGATACCTTTGTGCATCAGGCTATTTCATAGGGGGTCTCTTAGCAGAGTTCTACTTTCCTTTATTATGAGTCTTTTGATTGTTCACAACCTTGGAACCTTCACAGGTATCATTTCCCAGACCACCTTAATCTTTACTCAGTTTCTGTCCTGCAATCAATTCATCAATCCCGTCTGAGCTAGCTTTGAAATTTTTCTCACAGAGTTTGTCCTTCTCTAGATCCACTTTCAGGTTCACAACTTCTTGTTCAAAGCTCTTGGTGCAATCTTCAGACTTGCTTTGTACCATTTTGTTCAAACATTCTTCAATTCTTTTCTTCTGTTCTACTTGCACTTTCAAACTTGTAATTTCTTCATTAGCCTTCTTCAACTAATCGGTTACTTCCCTATGCCTTTCTTTGAACTTTTTTAATTGCTCTTTTAATTTCCAAACACATTCATTCACCTCATCTAGATTCTCTTTCAGATCTCTATTTTCTCTTTGAACTTTGTCAAGATCCTCAAGAGTAGTTCGAAGCTCTTCTTTATCATTCATTTCTTCCATCTTCAGGATCTCCCTCAAGTTGTTAGGCTTTTCCAGAGGAACAAAGCTCTGATACCAATTGTTGAATATCTAAGATACTAAGAGGGGGGTGAATCAGTATCTTCTTAAACTTTCTGATTAGATACCATCCAATTATTCTAATGCATACAACAACACAAATAAGTAAAAGCATTACCAAAACATGAAATCACATAATACATGAACACCGAGATTTTTACGTAGAAAACCCAAAATGGGAAAAACCACAGTGAGTGCTAGCTCACAATATAGTATAACCAGTTATAAGATATTAAAAAAATGGGGTGGCTCACTGCTAGGACTCATTGTCCAAATACAAAGGTTCACTGCCTACAAAATTACAATGACAAAATGGCTTACAGCCAAAAATGAATTGATAAAGTACACCTAGTGAGTGCAGACTCAGTTCCAATGAAGCTCAGTAAACTGACTTGATACACTTCATCATATTTTCTCTTCTTCACATTCACATTCAGAACATGCTCATCTCTCTTCCAATCTTCAAAAACTGTCCAATATATATATTTGATCTCTCTGCAAGCATCAATTAGGTCGGCCTAATTAGATGCACTTATTTATAAAAAAAAACCAACTGTCGGCTTCAAGCTTTCACAAAAATATTTTCAAAGGCAATTCAAACACCCAACTCGCTTCATCAAGTCGAAATGGACCTAAGATAGGTCACACATATATCCGGATAACAAAAATTAATTCACCATTACACGATACAACCATTAGTTTGGCCAAGGATAGACCTAATTGCACAATTGCAATCACTAGAGTAATGTCGATACACTATACGAGCATTTGAATACATGAGATATTGAATGTACATGCTTCCATAATTCATAAATCATTTCTCAAAATTACAAACACCAACTGTCAATGGTGGAGGACTACGGACCAAAATACTGGAGGATGTACCAAAATACCAGAGGATATAAGCATTATACGGTCGGTTTAGATACCAGACCAAAATATCAAAAAAAATTCAAACTTGATCTTGCAGTTGCAACTCATATATCATGGTGCCATCAATGACAACACAAAATAACAAAATGAGATGTTCTTCTTCATTTTTCCAACACAACAGAGCTAAAATATCACAGTGGAAATCATACACTACAAACAAAAAGGGGGGACACTATGCACATGAGGTATAAATTTCAGTAGAATTTGTTGAGACATTTCCTCTAGGGGTGCTAATGTCCTACTAGGGCTTTTTTCGAATACGTTTTTGTAGTCCTTTGGTGTTGGATCTGCACTTCCATTTCTCGCTTGCAAACTATCCAAATCACTTTTGAATATTTCTGAAATCGAGTTTTTGTGAGTTGTCAAGGATTAGGATTTTGAATACAACAATGAACCAAGTGTCCTCAAGCTTCCTTTGATCCTCTTCAACCTGTAACTTGCACATTCACAAAGAGGGGAAAATGTTATGCCATATAGGGGCTTGCCTTAGTCAAACCCCGTGTAAGTGTCTCCACTTCCACAGTGGCAATGGCAATGGTAAATAAATAATGGAAAGGAAGGAAATGATGTATGAACCAAATGTTACAACTCACCACCCTTCAATGGCTTCCTTGAAGGATTGAAGTCATACACATCAATTCAAGGATCTTGGATCTTGCTTGATAGATTGCTTGAATGCTTGGATACTTGGAGACCTACAACAATGTTAGCCTTCACAAAGCAACATGAACACACATAATCTTTGACATGATGTTGGATCTTGAATTTTTGTAATAATGCTATGAAAATGCTACTCTTGAATACTCAATAATGCGCTTGACAATAGTATTTTCTCTTGAATTGCTAAATAGAGTGTGTTAGAGTGTTAGATTTGAAATGATGCAATAACTAGCTATTTATAGGCATTTATTCAATTTCCCAAAAATTAAATCCCGACGACTTGACTTTAAATATTTGAATTTCAAATAATAAAGTGTCACAACCGATATATTTGAATTTGGAGCTAAAATAGGGGGACATAAGCACCCTAGGTGCCAATGTCCTAGTCCTTGTTTTCAATTTTTTAAAAATTCTGGGACAAAGTATTAAATGAGAGCATATATTTTATGCTTGCAAATTGTCAAAAAATATTTAAAATAAGTTGTGGAATGTGTAATTTAGGAATTCAATGCTTAATTAGGTCCAATTCCTTAAAGGGGAGAAAATCATAGTGTGAAATTGTCATGGATGACAATTTACGATGTTACACAAGAATCATTAGAAGTCATGTTAATAGGAATAATAAAATATTTAGTAGCTTCATCATCACATGATTCATTGGTAAATGAATCATCATTTTTTGAGATGCCCATGTTTTCCATAGTTCTAACACCTTAATCTACACTTAGCAAATGCTTTAGACCTTCAATTTGACTTTGAATAGCCGTTAAGTATTTTAATTATCACCCTTCTTCTTGTCCTTATCACTCTCCTTAGATCTACCTTGTACACGAAATGCATCCTTAGATCCCTTCTAAGTCCTCAATTCATGTATGAGTAAATTGGCAACAATAGTACCCAACTTTGAATTATCTTAAGAGAACCATTGATTGAAAGGATTAGATATCCGAATATTCAAGAAATTTGAAAACAATAATAAAATACATTTAGCTTCCTCACATATCTTCACATCAATTAATTGTAACTGAGTCAAGATTAGATTAAAAAAATTTGTGTTCACAACAATTTAAGAGAATACAATCTATTTTTTAGAAATAGCTTATTAATGATATTCTTTTTATATATCTCTCTTATTATATTGCAAAATTAATTAGAAATATTCAATAAAACATAATCAAATAAACACAAATGTATGGTGTCAAATGCTTTTAAATATCAACCTTTAACCCTTATTCATTTGATATCTTTTGTGGTTTGGTTTCCTTCTTCATGCTAATCTATCAATCTATTTACCCCAAGATATCCTTGACATTTAGCTTCCAATGATAAAATCTTGTTCCATTGAACACATCTATCTCCAATTGAGATGAACTAGCCATAATCTCTATCATCTATAACTTTAAACCACAAGAAAATAATGACACACTTCCACTATAGCAAAAAATCAATCAAACATTTTGAAAGAGTCATCCCTCTCTAATCAAGCCAACTATGGCTCTAATGCTAAATGTTGAAATAGAGTATAACTATAAAATGAAGCATGTTGATCTTAATGTAACCAAATTCAATAATGATAGATCGTAAATGAAAATGGAAATAAACCATAAAGTTGATACAAACCATTACATGAATATTTATGTAGAGAAACCAGTTTAGCAAAAAATTCCACACCAAAAGAGAACCAAGTTTATATTAATGATAAAATAAGTTACAACATGCATCAACTTATACCTATATACTCTAGCAACATTATGGTTCTTGAATAAAACAAAAACTAACCTAATAATACTACCACATCAATATGAATATATAGTAGAGATACCATGAATACTATTGAAAAATAAGTGGTTAATAACACACACCAAAAATTAGGCATCCAAATCCTCATGGAATTGAAGGGCACACAATCTTCTAAGAGGAGGATGAATCAGTAGATCAAATCTATTTAAATTTTTTAACTCTACCACAGTTATTAGAATATATTTTTCTTGACAATAAACCCCACATAAGAAAATTAAAACATAAAAGCATAAAGCACACAAGAGAACCCCAGATATACATGGAAAACCTAAGATGGGAAAAACCATAGTGAGAATAGCTACTTGGATCTACTATCCAAATCCAGCCTCATAATGCAAAAATGTACAAGTGAATTATACATACTGAAATAGGCACCAACTTACTAGAGACACCAATCCCCTAATGTGCTTGTAGGCACCAACCTACTGGAGACACCAATCCCCAATTGAAACAATATGGTAGGTAGAACACTAGTCCTACCATACTATAATGATAAGGATTGCAGATCTTCAATATAACACATGCATGTGCCAAAGTCACTATTGACACTCTTCTTGACTAGAAATGATCTTCTGATACATGCACACACCCTAAAATGCAATTCTCCCTTTTATCTTCACCACCTTCTCTTCAATTTGCACCAACGACCAACTCTTCTTCACACAGGTGTAATTCTAATTTATGCAGTCACTTATGACATGCATACAATGCATCTGAACATTTGAAATATATACATTTCGTTACATTAACACTCTTCTATATCATCTAGGGATCCGTAAAAAGCTAGGACGACATAAGGTGGACCTAAATTCAAATTACATAAACGTGTAATACATTGGTTCAAAAACAAATTTTCTTGCTGCCAAAATAACTTGATGTCATGTGGTACCATAGGAACCATAAGTAGGTCCTATCTTAACACCACATGCAAGATTTGAATTCTGCACGCTACTAGTTGTTACCACACACACCTTAAACTCCAACTAGTTGACAAACAAAAACAAAGCATCTTTTGCCACTTCAAACTTTTTGCATGCTGAACATATCCTTCAAAAACTTAGGAATATGATAGAACTAGTATAGGCATATTATCCTCTAAAACCACAAAGCAAAACTACATTTCTGAAAGAAATGCTGACCATAGTTGTATTGACAAAGAAATCTCTTTACCCTGAGTACAAAACTGAAACACATCGGTATAGTCTTCTAGACCACCACTATCATAGAGAATAGATGCAAGCATGATATTGCAAGCATACAACATTCATACACACACTCTCATCAACAACTAATAATGTATATTTCTTTATTTTGCATCCTGCCAACACAGATCAAAATGAACTTCTAATATTACTGATATTACTTGGCAGCCTTTAACAACAACCTTTGACATTAATGACAACCTATGTTCAACATGAATATCTCACACGCCACTGAAATAGTCAACATACCCTAATAATAAGTAACTCCTATTAGACACCTTACATCCATCTTCTGCATCATAACAATAATGTATCCTACCATAATAATTAAATTGACCTAGATAACATTCTAAGCACTCCATGGATTTCTAAGAATGACAAATTGATTCATAAGAATATCAACAAAAATTACTTATCATTGATCTTAAAACTAAATAAACTTAAACATGTTTATTTAATTTCTATATATTTATTTTTTATAATCTATCATATTTCTATTATGCAAATTAATTTATATTAATTAATTATATTTATGTAATTAACTTAAATAATTTATATATTTTATTTCTCTCAAAAACCCACAATTATTTAAAAAAACCTCTCCTATTGTATGCATCCTAAAACTTCTACTACCAACCAAAAAAAACTTCATATCTAATTCTTTACTATGCTATCATTTTCCCAATATTCACAGACCATAAGGAAGCCGAAAGGGTAAGTGATTAAGGAAGCCGAAAGGGAGAAAGGAGGAATACCAACCAAATGCTTGAGAACTAAAGATATAAAGAGGTGGGATTGCAATCCCTCCACCATCTCCACTGCTTTCAACAGCTCCACCACCATGGCTGAACCCCCTGACACAGTGAGCAGTGAGAACACCGAGCCCCCAGTTACCCCTTATGACAATGTGGACAGAATACAGGAGGCCTTGCACTCAAGGATTGACTGGAATATAAGGGAAGGACAGACCCGTCTTGATGTTGTCAAGAGTAAACTGAATGCAGGGCTTGAGCATCTGCATGCTTTAATGGATGCACTTGATGACTTATCTGAATACATGCAAGAAAGGTGGGTGGAGGAAATTGAATTGCTAACAGCACTCAGAGGGCTCAACAAGGAGAGCAACAATCGAACCAAAGATCAGGTGGAGAGATTCCAAAAACAATATGAAGAAATACAGGCTTATTTCAAGGAGTACAAGGATAAATTTGTGAGTGCATTGGCTCAGTCTAGTGAAAGGCCAAATAGGCAGAGTGGGTCTATCAGAAGATGGGACTAATATCCATTCATTTTGCTTCTCATTATCAAATTTTCAATGTTGTGAACAGAATTGGGTATGAATGTGATAATGAGGAAGGCATTGACTGCATGTTTTTCTTCACATTCAAATTCATCTCAGATATATCTTCCTTACCCCCTGGACTCATGTGAAAGTTATAACTTTCTCTGTGGATTCTTGTAATGCCTCTGATCTTTTATGTACTGAATTTATTGATAGATTTTGGTAATTTTTGAAAATAATGGTAGTGTGTTTAAATTATTCTGTTTTTAATTTTTTTTTTTGGATAAATTAATGTTGTATATATAGTACTTTGTACTAAAAATTATAATGATATAAGTATTATTCAGAAACCCATTAAAACAAATATGTTTTATGAAAGCTTATGCAAGTGTAAGTTGAGAGGAAGAAAAGTTTTGTAGGGAAAAGTAATAGATTCACAAGTAGAAAGATTCAGGACAAATGGATTTTGAGAAAATATGGAGAGAGTGTTACATAGAAAAGGCAATTGAAGTTTACTTGGACTCTTTTAAATATATATGTTTTGATTTTGTGAAATAAATTGATGTTTCGATTTTGTGAAATAAATTGATGTTGAAGTTTGGATTCATTTATCTATAGGTTTATGGTTATATTTGGTATTTTTTAAATTTATTTTTCTTTGGAAAGTTATAAAATTATTTTTGTTGATAGAAATTTAAATTATGTGTGAAGTTGGATTATTTTTAGGGTAAGTTTGTTGGTATCCTTTACCAAAAAAAACATCTTCTTTTAATCATCCAATCTATTGAGATCCATACCATGTAAACATCCTATACTACCATGTGAATAGTATTTATGTACAATACATAATTTTCCTTTTTTAACAACTTTGGTTATCTCTCCTCCTCGCAAGAAATTTTTAGAGATTGTGTAAGTGGTTCCATTGAAAGAATGAAGGAATGCACACCTAGTGGATTGGATTGGGATCCTCTATTGGACATCACTCATAAAATTCTTAGCATGATAATTGGCTCTTTCTACTAGGGTCCTACTAGAGGCAATTCACTTTGTAAACTTATTCTATAATGCCTTCTATCATATAATTTTAAATGTTTTCATTTCTATCTCTATATCTTGATGTATTATACCCATCCCAATACACCATTTCTTTACAAATCTCTTATTTTTACCATACACATCCTAGGTGCCTATTTTTTGTGACATTTATATCCTTGTTTATTCATACCCCTCAACTATCACATCCAACTCTAGATGAAAAATTGATGGAATTTGATAGGAGACTATGAAAATAAAATACATTTAAATATTTTTATAGTGGCTCTTAATAGAAAATATAATTGAACAAGATCATGAGTAACTATTTGATGTGAATATATGGTCATTATTTAACTCTTTACATATCTAGATTGAAAAAAATAAATTAATAATAAATTAATCCATGTGCATAGGGTAAACCATAAGAAAATAAAAATATAGTTGTTTACCCATCTCGTATTTATCTATATATCGATAGTTGATCTAATGAATCTTTATATTATCTTTGTCACCTTTGTTAAATGATCTAATATTTCTTGAATATGACTCCTTATTGTGTTTATATCAAGCTTTTGATTTGCATCCATCACAATTTAACTTTTTTGAGCTTAAATAAATGTCTTGACTCTTTACTCCTACACTTTTATTCTATTCTAATGTTGATTTACTACCAACAGTCACTACTCACTCAAGTGATATGTTATCTTCATGGGGTGACTGACTACCAACTATAGGAGCATTGATTAATTAGTTTGGAAAGTGAAGTACTTATCTTTCAATGAGTTTGGATTATCCACATCATCAACTTCAATGCATTTAGCATGTAGTCTCTTTAAAGAGGATTGATGTGGAATTGGGTTGTAAATGCACATGATGCATAGTGAATTTAGTTCATGGATTTTATCAATAGGTGGTAACACCTCATTGGTTTTTTTGGCCCCTTTTCTTTTAGGTTACCTACTAACATAGATTTATTTTGGCACTTTTACTAGCAAGGCTCTAATTCTATGTGAACCATTGATTTTGGGTGATTTGGTTAAATAGATGTCAACAATTCATCCATGAATCAACTATTGGCATATTTGTATTCAATTAATCTAGGAGTTTGTTGATGTGAGCCAACTTTAAGTCTAATACTTAATGCAATTTTATGAAGTTTTAAAATGCGTTCGAAGGAGACATGCCACATTCCTATTGGTCACAAATTATTGATTGAATAACTGGTAGGAACTTTTGCTCCCTACTGTGCCCCGATGCCATTAATCTACAAGAAAGTTCCTCTATACCATTGATTGATACTGGTCTTTAACAAAGGTTGCATTATAAATTTAATTGTATTCTTACGAGGCATGATATATAAATGTGTAGGTAAAATTGATGGTACTAGCTCATCAAGCAAATTTGTCATGTGTTACTTCTGTTTGGCCAATGAATAATTATTGTTAACCTAAAGGTTGATATTTTCTGGACCTTTAATCATGTTTAGAGTTTAGCAACCTAATTTCAATAGGTATTTGTTCCTTTCTTCATCATGTTTTCAAGTATCATAGTTATAGGCTATCATGGTGTATTATTTTTTTGAATGAATGATTTAATTGAATTGTGTCTATTAGATTTTTGTTAATTAGTTGTATAATTTTATCATTCGCTTTGATTATTATTATGTATTGGGTAGATGTGTGTAATGTTTGATTGTGTGTAAGAATTTACACATGTTTGATCAATGATTGACATGTGGAGAATATTGACATGGCTATTACTAGCCATCTCATCTTATCATTCTCTATGTTATTGAAACCCATGAAAACGTTATCTGAATCAACTACAATTCTAGATCCCCATATGTTAGACCCATGAATGTGTCTTCTTAAATGATTTTAATGTCATTATTGTGCTTTCTTAGTATGTGAAAAAGATTTATTAATCCTTTCAAAATATTGATTATATTATTTAATTCATAGAAAAAAATTGTATTTGATTATGTATTTGAGAAATAGATTAATTTATAACAATTAAAAATCTATTTTAAATAATGATTAAGGGAAAATAAATATGAGAAATAGAAAAGAAAGAAAAAAGAAGCATTATTTTATTTTGTGGGCATATGAAAAGGGAAAAAGGACTTGCTTTTCATATGACTATGCATTGTGTGGAAAAATAGAAATTGGAGAGAAAACATGGTAAAAAACCCTCTTTGAAGAAAAATGGATTTGCTTGCTTGGAGTGGCTTGGTTTGGATTGCGGAAGGAGAGAGACTCAATTTAGAATTGCAAAAAAAATCTATCAAAATTCTAGTATTTTTTTCAAAATTGAAACAGAGTGAAAATAATGTTGTTGGGTAATGATAAGCCAAAAGTGTATTCTTGCATTTTGTAAATTTGCATTTTTAATTTTTGAAGTAAATACATGAATTTACTCTCTAAACCTTATCAAATCCTTAAAAAAATGTTACATTTGGAAAAGCATGATATTGGGTAGATTTAGAGAAAAGGGTATTTTTTAAAATTTTAAAATTAAAAATTTGAATATTTTTTGGGAATGATAATTTGAGGAAAATAAGTATTTTGACTTTGTTATTTTTTTTTTGAAAAGTAAGACTATCCTTTGATAATTTGGAAAAAATAAGTATTTTAATTTGTTGAATTTTTTTTTGAAAATTAAGGCTATCTTTAGACGATTTGGGAAAAATAAGCATTTAACTTTGTTGAATTTCAAAAAAAATTGCAAAGTGTTTATTACGTGAATAGGCTTTTTGAAGAAAATTGACCCTTAAATTGTATAGGATAGGGGATGACTATAGGAGGATTGGAGTGGCCAATTCCCCAACTCGTGGGACAAGGTTTGGAGGAAAAGTGTTGAAGAAGCCTTGCATAAAATATATAAATAAAATTGTTAAAACACCAACTCACGGGACAAGGTTGGAGACACAATGTTGAAGAAGCCTTGCTTAAAATGTGTAACTAAGAGTGTTAAAAAAACCCAAATTGTGGGAAATGGTTGAAGAAAAAAAGATGAATAATTCTTGCTTGAATTGTTTAACGCGTAATACAACCTTAAATCTAATAAAATTATTTCTATAAACTTAATAATCAATTTTTGAATAGGTAGAGTGTAATAAAAAAGTCTCCCTTGTTGGTTATGGAGCTTGAACTTATTGGTTTTGGAGCCCATTTCATCGTATGTGGATTATAGGGGTACCGTAAATTTGTACTATTCATCATTAGGTCATAGACCTGACAATAGAAGTTATGTTGGCTTTTCCTGCCCTAGGTTGTAAAGCCCTTTTATGAGGGCATTGTTTTACAACTGCACATTGTATTGCATTGTGTGTGGAGACTGTGAGAGAGAAGAGGAATTTACAACAAATGTGTTGTAGGTTGTATCCCTTCATTTTTGCTGAATAAAATAAAGGAAGGACTCATTGTTTCTCCATGGACGTAGCCCATATTGGGTGAACCACACATAACTATGCCTTTGTGTTATCTTATATTTTTATTCTTGCATTCATTTTATTGTATTTTTCTCTTTTATCCTATTCCTAACAATTGGTATTAGAGTTGTACATTTATTTGGATGATAAACTTGAAAGGAAGGTTTCTTCGTTCAAGTGGGAGTAATGGCGAAAGAAGGAAAGTTTAGGGTTGAGAAGTTCAATGAAAAAAACTACCAGCTATGGAAGATGCAAATGGAGGACTATGTATATCAAAAGGATATTTTCTTACCATTGGATGGAAAAGAAAAGAATTCAACAAATATGACAGATCAAGAATGGGAGATTCTTGACAAAGAGGTACTAGGAAAAATATGGTTGTGCTTGGAAGCATCAATGGATTTCAACATATCAAAAGAAATGACAATGGTGGATCTGATGTCGACATTGGCTAAACTGTATGAAAAACCCTCAACTTCCAATAAGGTTTTCTTATGAAACATTTATTTAAAATAAATATGTCAGAAGGTGGGTCTTTTGTTGATCATTTAAATGAGTTAACACCATCACTAGTCAGTTAAGTTCTATAAATGTAATCTTTGATGATGAGGTTAGGGCTCTCTTGATTTTGTGCTCATTTCTAGAAAGCTATAATAGCTTGTTCATAATTGTGAGTAATTCTATTTTTGGTTCAAGAACTTTAAAGTTTGATGATGTTGTAGGTGTTATCCTTAGCGAGGAAATGCAATTAAAAAGCACAAGTGAGACATTAGGTAATTCTTTGATTGTGGAGAAAAAGGGAAGACAAATGGAGAGAGGAAAGAGCCCAAGAAATTGTGGGAAGTATAAGAACGGAAATCTAGAGGAAGTTTGGAGTGTTGGCATTGTGGGAAAAAAAAGACACCTAAAGAAAGAATGTTAGTCTTAAAATGGAAAACAAGGAGATGGACAAAAAGAAAATAGTAATGAAGAAAATGTAGCTAGTGATGTGTTACAAGATGCTTTGATCCTTTCATTACATAATATTACTAATTCTTGAGTGTTAAACTCAAGGGATTCATTTCATGCCACACCCCATAAGTTTTTTTTTTACATTAAATGTTCAAGGTGATTTTAGACAAGTTTATTTGGGTGAAGATGAACCATATAAAATTGTTGGAAAGGGTAAGATACATATAAAATTACCAAATGGAAACCAAGTGATGCTGAAAGAGGTAAGGCATGCTCATAATTTGAGAATAAATCTAATCTCAATAAGACAACTAGGAAGTGAAAGTTGTATAGTTACATTCACAGAGAATTCATGGAAGGTCAATAAAGATTCATTGATAATAGCAAAAGGAGAAAAGGTACTTGTACATTATATTTATGTACTGGTAATTTTGATTTTGCTATTGCCTTAGTTTTTATAGGAGTGTATACAACATCGTGGCACCATGGGGTTGGGCACATGAGTGAGAAGGGAATGATGATTCTCCACTCAAATAATTTGTTTTGATGTTTGAAGAAAGTTGATTTAGATTTCTATGAAAACTATGTTATGGAAAACATAAGTCATTGAATTTCTCAAAGTTGGGAAGGAAAATAAGAGTGAAAAGTTAGTTATACATTCAGACATATGCGAATTGACTCAAATATCATCTCTTGGTGGATATTATTATTATGTTACTTTTATTGATGATACAACTATAAAAAATTGGGTTTATTTCATTCACAAATAATATGATGTATTTGATACCTTTAAGGAATGAAAAGCTTTGGTTGAGAACACGATTTTCAATATAAGTTGAAATGTATTAGATCATATAATGGAGGAAAATATTGCAACAAGGAGTCTGATAGTTACTATTCATACCACATAATTCATAGATAGAAGATGGTTCCAAGAACACCACAAGATAATGGTGTGATAGAAAGGATGAATGGGATAATCATGGAGTGTACAAGGAGTATGAGATTTCATGTAGGATTGTCATTGTAGTTTTGGGTAGATGTTGCAAATATTACTATTTACTTAATAAGAAAAGGGATTTGAAGTTCCCTAGATGGTGGTATTCCAGAGGAGGCATGGACAGGTAAAAAGGTAAACTAATTATTTCTAAAATTTTTTAGTTGTGAAGCATTTGTAGATGTATTGAGATATAGAAAAGAGAATAGAGTTTGAGGAAAAATCCATGAAGTATACTTTTATTGGATATGGAGCTAATGATTTTGGTTATCGCTTATGGGATTATGAAAATCACAAAATCATTCGGAGTAGAGATGTGATATTCAATGAGAAGGTAATGTACAAAGATCAGTTCTATGGAAAGAAACAAGAAAAGAAAAACACAAAATATATGGTACTTGATGAAATCACAGAAAATATAGTTCTAAAGGTGCTATAAAGTCAAAATTTTCAAGAACAAGAGCAACAAGTATCTCAAACTCTTGTAGGAAGACATACCAGGTTAAGTAGACCCCCTGAATGATACTCTCCTTTGTTATATTATGTATTATTGAGTGACTCTGGTGAACTAGAAAGTTATGAAGAAGCAATGTAAGTAGAAACTAGAAATAAGTGGGAACAAGACATGAAAGAGGAGATGGACTCTTTAGTATAGAAATAGAATTTGGGACTTGCTTGAGTTTCATGTAGGTAAAAGAGAATTATAAAACAAATGGTTTTATAGGATGAATGAAGAAGATGGAGGAAAAAAGAGGTACAAGGAAAGAATTGTTGTAAATGGTTTTGCATAGAAAAAGGTATAGATTTTGATGAATTATTTTCTCTTGTTGTTAAAATGACTTTAATTAGAACTATTTTAAGTCTATTGGTAGTAGAGGATCTACATTTGGACAATTATATGTAAAGACAACTTTTCTCCATGGGGATTTGGAGGAAGAGATTTATATGCAACAACCATAGGGGTATGAGGTCAAAGGGAAAAAGAACTTAGTATGCAGATTGAAGAAGATCTTGTATGGCCTAAAACAATCTCCAAGGCAATGGTATTTGAAATTTGACAGGTTTATTGTAGAACATGGTTATAGTAGATGCCATTTTGACCATTATGTTTATTTTAAGATATTAGATAATGGGAGCTATAGGGTGATCCCACAATAGTGGGTTACACTTTTTGTCCAAACTTGACATTGAAATGAACATTTTGAACTAAATCTTCACTTTCTGACACCTATAGTTGCTAATCCATGAGGAATTTGAAGATGATGCAAACTAGTGATTTGTGACATTTTGTCTGTAGATTCTAAATATATATATATATTTTAAATTTTTTGGAATCAAATTGCATTTCTTTCTCCATATCCTTCGATAACTATTTTTTAACTGTAAACACCATTTTTAAAGAGTGATATTTACTGTGGCACATAACTTTTTTTCTATGAAGGATAAAATTCTATTTTTTTTGAATTTAGATTTGTAACATGTTAGAGATTAATTTTTTCGGTGAAAAATATATGTTTAATTAAACTATATATATAATAAAACCAAAATACATTAAAACTATACTTGATGGAGAGCTCGTTTCAAGGACTATAATCCTACAGTTGGGTTTTTCAAGTTGATTCCATTTTGATCCTCAACCTGAGCCTCAAAACCCAAAAATCTAAATAAAATTACAGACGAAGGGGGCAAGGGAAAAGAGGGGGGGTTCCCCTATATGGTACATTTTGGTGTTTATTAGAAGGGGGGTTCATTCAAAGGGGTTTGATGTAATGCATGTTTGAACAAACCCCCTTCGTTTGAAGCCATTTTTAAGTTTTTTGATGGGTGTTTCTAATTTTCCTTCATGCAAAAAATTGTAACCCACTATTGTGGGTTCACCCTATATTATCTTGTTATTTTATGTTACAGATGACATGCTTGTTGTAAAATTCAACTTGTGGGATATAAATATACACAAAATAAAATAAGCTAATTCATTTGTGATGAAGGATTTGGGTGTTGCAAAACAAACCCTTGGTGTGAGAATAATAAGAGATAGGAAAAATTGTACACTAACATTGTACCCAACCATTTCAAATTGACTACAGAGATGTGTCCCAAGACATAGGAGGAGATAGATTACATGTCCAAGTTTCCATACTTCTCAATAGTTGGAAACTTGATGTATGTCACGATGTGTACAAGGCTAGATATTGCACATGAAATATAATTTGTGCAAAGGTATATGAAAAATATAGGAAGAGAGCATTGCAATGAAATCAAGTGGATTCTTAGGTATATTAGAGGTACTACTGCCCAAGAATTATGTTTTGGAGGTTCCAACTCTACTTTACAAGGATATGTTGATTTAGATCTAACAGGTGATATAGATAGTAGGAGGAGCACCACAGGGTATATTTTTATTGTAGGTGGAACAATAGTAAGTTGGATTTCGAGATTGCAAAAGGTTGTTGCACTTTCCACAATAGAAGTAGAGAATATTGTGTTAGGAAAAGGTGTCTTGTCCACCTTGCATGATGTTATAATATAATATATTATTATTTGTGGTGCACTTAGGGGATATAGGGATGCATGCATCATATGGGTTAGCATTCTTGGGGCCACTTTATGTATTGTATGTAACATTGTGATAAATATTTAATGTGGGGTTGCAAATTGGGAAATATTTAATATTGGGAAAACTTAGTACCAAAAAGTAAATGTGGGGTTTAATGGTTTTGTAAGCTCATGGTATTAGTCACATGGTTTTATGTAATACCACTTGATGGTTTTCTGTGAGCTTAAGTCTATAAAAACAAGCACATGGGTAGTTTTCTAAGGTTTTCTAGTTGGCTAATTTGTCATTTTTGGCTAAGGGGTTGAGAGAATCTCTTGTTAGAATTTGTGAGGTTTGAAGCATGGCATGGGATGTATGGTTACATGATTGTTCATATGGAGGCTTGTAGAGGGCTTAATGTTTCAAAGGTATTCATGGAGAACTTTGAAGATATATTGTGATCTTTATTGTTGAATAATACATGTGAGTGATGGATACTTTTGGAGGTTGTGTTTTTCCCTCTTGAGGGTTTTCCCTCTTATGTCATATTTGACATGGTATGTTGTCTATTCTTTTGCATATGGATTTAGAATACTTGTTTGCATAGATTTCTCTATTTGGATTATGTGGAAATTATCTTGGGTGGATGCATATTTCCTTTCATTTGGTATCAGAGTCATGTTTGTGGTTTCTATAACCCTTGTTGGAGTAGGCCTAGTGTGTAGTTGAATCTAGGGCTTTGCATGAAAGAATGAAGAAATTGAAAGGTATGAGGGTTTTATGTAGGTTGTTTTTGTATATTTGAGGTTTTGAGGTTGCAAAAATATGGTTATTTTTTGTAGACTTGGGTTTATGAATCTTTGTTGGAAAAAGGGTTTTTTCTTGGTGTTCACCTTGAGGTTTTGTAGGGGAAGTGTTTCAAATGTTCCCTTGGGAAAAAAAAAAAACCTCACCATTGGATCTAGTAGGCATGGGAGATGAAGATTGATATAAAATTTGACCTATTTTGGTTATTGGAAAAAATGCATTTTTTTTGCCATCCTAGCCTTGTTGTATGTTCGTATGACCATCCAATTTGATTTGCAAGTTGAAAAAAAAAAAATAATAAAAAAAATTTCCTGTGTAATTTATTTTTAAAAAACCCTATAAAATTAAAAATTTGGGGGGAGGGGGGAGCGGGGCTCCCGCAAATAGCCCACCTCGTACTTTGTTGTTGTCAGGCAATACTGATAGTATTGTTGATAGGGCTAGCCACCCTATCGATAACTGTCAGCCGTTGTTTGGCTAACTAGAGTTGACGGGGCTTAGCCCTTGGTCCCAACCCCAAGTCGAGTGAGGCTTTGTTGCCAGCCCTCACAAGCTAAACCAAAAATTCATCGATTTTAAAATTAAACAAATGAATCTTGATTTGATATTTATTTTGGATCTGGCCACATCCTGTAGGTGACACTATCACCACCAGTGGGTCATCCAAGGGCCACCCGTGCTCAAATCATAAAGGAAAATTGGGAAACCTTTTCCCATAGGGCATAAATTTCACCTCAGGTGTCGATTTTTCAACTTCTTATAGTCATTGGAAACGTGGTTCCATGTAATTTACTGAACTATTGCAGTGGTTTTTCTATATTTTTCTATTTTAATAGATAATTCTTGTTGGAATTCAAAAAATATTTTTAGAGTTGGAGAGGTCATAACTTGTGTATACAAATTTTGGACTTCTTATAGTCAACAAAAAGCTTGTTCAAAGAACTACATAGTGGATCAAGTTTGAAGATATTTTGGCATGATTTATTTATTGCTATTTCCATCTGAGCTATTTATGGGTTCAAGTGACTATGGTGATTTTGTGAGCTTATGACTATTCATATTTGATGATTTGGTGTTTGAGTCATTGTATACTCACATGTACATGTATTTGATTACTTTAATTTGACATGGTTATTAGTATATTGTTGGATTTGTATGTTACATTATTGGATCTATGAGCTGTGTAGTCTTGTAGGCGGTCTATACTTATAGGTTGCGTATATGACTTAGATGTGGGTTGTCTATGCCTATAAATGCATCAGTGTTGATGTTAATTCAAATTTGTGGCTTGGTTTAGTCACTTTTTGTTGTTGTTTTGTTTGTCATGTTGAGGTGGAGAGATGGTATTACCAAGTACAATCATGATGTAGAACCTAGGCTTGTTGGCTATGTGATGCAAACATGTGTGACATGATTAGAGTTTTTTACTAGTACATTTGGTGGTGATCATGGTGTCATAGATGTTCCTTGTGTCTTTGAGACTTTGGCATGACATGATTTTTTATGCAAGTGCATTATTTTTGTTGTTGGTTTTATTCATGTTTGTGTCATTGGATCTTCTTGGTTTGATACATGTATGTTGTGGCATCAACATTTGGGTCACATTAAAGAAAAAGGTCTTCGAACCTTGATTAATAAAAATTCAGTTGACTATTTTTCTTATTTGAATGAGCAATTTGAACTTTGTGAGCATTGTGTATTTGGTAAATATAATATATCATATTAAATTATCCTTTTAAACGTTATAATGAAAATAAATTATTTGAATCATTTATTTTGATGTGTTTGGTCTAGTGGTTGTGGGTTCTAAGGGAAAATATAAATATTATAATTTATTCATTGATGATGTCTCTAGATATGCCTAGATTTATTTTATGCATGCTAATTTTAAAAATTTCAGTAAGTTTAAGGAATTTAAGGACTTAGTTGAAAATAAAATAGATTATAAGATATGGGTGTTGATATATGACAATGAGGGTGAATATTGTTCTAGGAAATTTGATGAATTTTGTAAGCATGTAGGTGGGTCAGCCCACAATATTGTGTCCCACTTTTTGGGCAAAGTACGACATTAAAATCAACATTTTTCATTAGATTTTCATTGTATGAAACTTATAGCAACTAAACCATTCATAATTTGGAGATGATGTGAACTAGTGATTTGTGAGGATTTGTGTGTAGATTCTAAATATATATATTTCAAAATTTAGAAATAAATTGTGATTTTTTTTATGTAACTTTTAACATTTTTTTACAGTAAACAACATTTTTAAAAAGTGACGTTCATGTTGTCACATATAAATTTTTTATTGAAAGGATAAAATTATAATTTTTAAATTATAGATTTGTAACACCAATATATAGTGCATGGATATTTTTTCATAATTTTTTGATACATATTTTTTTAAGAAAGTAATTTTTGAAGTCAGAGTAATTATAATCAAAACATAGGTGTTTGTTGTCACACATAACTTGTTTTGTGTGTATTGAAATTATTATTATTTTTCTAAAACAAGGAAATCAATACCTAGTGCACACATATTTTTTAGATTTTTTCTCTATTTTTCTATTTTTCCACATATGTGAAACAAATATCTTGATGCTTGGTGAAAAGCCTACATTCACAAGAAATACAATATAAAATTAATATTAAAAATTCTACTTTTTTGAAAGCTTATAATAATGACTACATATTTACAAAATATAATTTCTAAATGAATTTATTTGATCCCTCAAAAGATAAAGAAAAAGTGTCTTTTTGTCAACATTTTGATAGGTATGAAGAAGAATCCATTGTGGGTATGATTTAAGACTAGAAGGGTTCTATCCAAAGGGGTTTGATCTAATGGGGTCTTATCTAACCCTCTTCAATTAAACCCCTTTATATAGAACCCCTCAAGGCTTAAATCATCAATTTTTCTAAAAAATATGTGATTTTAGGAAAAAATCAAGATGTCGCAATTTTTGGGACTCATTATTGTCAGATGACCTAGGTATTGTTTAGAAATATAACCCCTATAAACCACAATAGAATGGAGTTGTAGAAAGGATGATTTGAACATTAATGGAAAGAGAGAAAAGTATGCTTAGTAGCACACAATTGGATTAATATATTTGGGTGGAGGCTATGAGTACTTTTTTTACTTGATTAACATATGATCTCATTTTTTAGCTCATAAAAATAAACACTTTATGAAGTGTGGATAGATAAGAAGCCTTGTATTTCACATTTAAGGTTCTTTTATTATGATCCTTATGTTCCTGTTCCTTCTAGGAAAAGTGATTTAAATTATATTTAAAATCTCAAAAGTTTATCTTCATAGGATATGTTTAGAATGCAAATGATTATAAGCTTCAGAGTCCACAAATAAATAAAATGATTCATTCTAGAGGTGATACTTTCAAGGAGCTTATATATTTTTCAAGTCCTAAATAACCAAAAAAAGAAGAAGGATAAAAATAATACATTTTGAGGTCCTAAGGTTGAGAAGTGGGAAGATGAACATGTGGAAGAAAAAATAGATGGATTTAAAAATAGAGAGGAAGAAGAGGGTTTAGATGAGGATGTGTAGGATGAGCATGCAAAAGAACATGAAGATCCCCTTAATCCTACCTTGAGGAGATCTACAAGACAACAAAATATAGCTAATAGGTATATCCCACAATATTCTTATTGTGTATTTACTTTATTGAGTATTAATGATGAATCTAGATATGTCGAGGAGGCTCTCTCTTTGAAGGATAATGAGTCTTGGATGCAAGCCATGTAGTAGGAGATGATGGATCTAGATAGTTTTGATACCTAGGATCTTGTGAGTTTGACCAAGAAAAAATCCCATTGATTGCAAGTGGGTGTATAAGAATAAAATTAGATAAATTAGATGGTTAGAGTGGTACAAGGCTAGATTGGTGGAAAATTTCTACTATTAGAGAGAGGGAGTTGATTTCAATTAATTTTTTTCTTATTGCTAAGTCAACTTCTAGTAGATTCTTATTATTTTTTGTTATAGTTTGTATTTTTGAGATTGAGAAAATGCATTTTAAAACTACTTCCTTACATGGGGATCTCAAGGAGGATATTTATATGTGATAGCCTAAAGAAAATTTGGTTTGCAAGTTGAAATGCTCATTGTATGATTTGAAACAATCACCTAGGATGTGATACACAAATTTTGATTCTTTTGAATTGAGTTTGTTTTTTTTGGAGTGAGAAGGACCATTTCATTCATTCTAAAATGATTTATTATCATATTCTAATCATTATCTTCTACGTGGATGACATGTTTTTTGGTGATGATTAGGGACCTCAAAAATCAACTTTTTGGCACATTTAATATGAAGGATCGAGGGGGCTATAAAATATATTATTAGTATAGAGATAAATAGGGATTGTGTGCAAATAAATATTCGGTTAATCTAGAGTAAGCATGTTTTTTATTAAATAAGCATGAAAAGGGCCCTGATCCCATAGTTCAGAACATTAACATCTTAAACAAAAATTAAAACTAGGGAATAGGCATGTAGGCCACCAAGAGAACAACTAGGCACTAATAAAAATAATACTACTAGTTAAACCAAAGCAAGCATGTTGATACTACTGTACAACTATTTATTATACATGATTGTAAGCCAATGATTATTCCATTTGCTATTGGCACTAATACTTATTTAGATGTGTCCAAAATTGGACATGATAATTTTGATGTTATGTCTAATGTTCCTTTTGATAGTTTTGTTGGTATTTTTATGTATGCAATTATTTGTACTAGACCAAATATTTCCCAAGTAGTAGGAGTTTTGAAAAAGTTTATGTCTAGCCTTGGTAAGGGGTATTAGACTTATGCTAAGAGGTGTTTTTAGATATTTGTGATGGAATTATGATTATTATTTATGTTATCATGGTACTAATAGTGTGGATAATACATTAGAAGTATAAGTATTTCTGGTTGTATATTGGGCAAGTGACTTGGGTAGTTAGAAGTCCACTAGTGGTTATGTGTTTTATCTATTTAGTAGTGCAATAAGTTAGGTGAATAAAAGGAAACCCGTGATTGATTTTTCTACCACCAAAGAAAATTATATGGCTTCTATATATGCCTCTAATGATGAATTATGGTTATAGATACTTTGTGTGGGTATTTATTTTGATTGTAGGGTGGTTGGAATTGGTTTTGACAGTCAGAGTGTTATTTGTTTGGATAAAAACTCCATGTATCATACTTCTATTAAGAATGTTGATGTTTAGTATCATTTTGTGCATGATATTGTAGATAATGATAAAGTGTTGTTGTAGAAGGCTGGAACTTAAGCTAATATTGTTAGTTCCTTAGTGAAGCCAATGAGCACAAAGAATTTATCTTGGTGTATGAAGGCCATGGGCCTTGGATCATATATTTGATATATTTGATTTTTATTTTGGATGTCATTGTAATGTATAATTTATCAAGCGGGAGAATATTTGGATAGTGTGACACTCAATTCAAAGTTTAATGTTATTATTTTATGAATCTGCAATAATCTTGGAATGAGTACTTGGACACCCATGTTGTTGAGAGATATTATGTTTCTCCTTTTTTATTTAGAATATTATTTGTAATGGAATTCATGAATGAGGTGGAGTTAGTAGTGGTGGTTACAATACTATTTTAGAATATTCCTTAACTTAGGCATGGGAATTGAGTAGTGGAGCATGTTACATATTTTTGGTGGGTCCCATATGATTTGGGTGGTGAATTCAGATTTCTACCTTGGGATATGGGTCATTATGGATGAGTTACAAGTCAAAGATTCCATTTATTATTAGTACAAAGGTTATTTTTACTATATATGGTTCATTGAGAGTTAATTTTATAATTATCAAAAGATCATCTCATTTCTTTATAAATCAGAGGCATGCGATAGTAGTTAGAGTGTTACATAGGTGCTGCCAAAATGTTGTTATATTGAAGGGAGTTAGAGTGTTACATATGTATGTTATTCTTGAAGATTAATATGTTCTTGAAATTTTCTTTGGTGGCGGAGTTTATGAATCTTGAAAGAGTTTCTCCATATCATGCAATGTTATGTGTTGTAACTTTATGGTTTGCTGATTTTCTTATTGTTTATTTTAAAAGCTCACATAATATTATATGGGAAAATCTTTTTTTTTTTTTTTTTAAAACAAAGGGGTAAAAACTTTATTAGAAATCAGAAAAGAGCATTACAATAATAACCACGGGACCCAGTCCCAGAAAACAAGGCGAAAACCCAACAACATAAAACAAAATCAACTATCCCCATGTATCCTCCTATCCTCTTCCAAGAACCGGTCTAAATCCAGATGCAGCTCAGGGTTAACTTGATCCCAATCCTCAACCTTCCAACCACTATCTTGCTCAGAGGCCCATTTGGCCAAGCAGTCAGCAGCGCGATTCCACTCCCTTGGGATGTGAACAAAGGATGCCTCCTCCATCCGAGAACTAACTTGAAGAATCCGTTGAACCACCGAAGCCAACCGCCAATTTATATCAGATATCTTTCGCTCATTCAAGAGATTAATCAAAATCTGTGAATCAGCTTCACATATAACCTTTCTCCATCCCAAAGCAAGGGCCCGCTCCATAGCATGAAGAATTGCTAGACCCTCCATGAAGTTAACAGTCTTCACCCCCTCATGTATAGAGAATAGAAAAATCACTGAACCAGCTGAGTCCCTGCCAACCCCACCAATTCCAGCAGGCCCAGGATTTCCCCTAGAAGAACCATTAGTATTGATCTTTAAAAATCCATTGGGAGGAGGTAACCACCTTCCAACCCGTTGGACCCTCTTTTTCCCATGCCTACAGTTCCTAGAACTAACAAAAGATGAATGAATTTCTTGAAGACCTAGTCTGGCCACCAACTCAGCATCACCTCTCTCCAAGGGGAAAACCACATCACATTTAGCTAAAACAGACTCCTGCACCATTCCAAGCATACGCATCCAAACTTGCCGACCCACCAACTTCTGATCACAAAAAATTCTGCGGTTCCACTCCAACCAAATCTGCCAAAGCAGAAAGGTAGGGCCCACGAACCAAACTTCCTACAAAAAGGAAGCCATAGAAGGAGGTCTTCCCATACTATCCCAGAATTCAACCAAAGAGCACGCATGAATACAGGGAAGCTTCCACACCTCCCACCACCAATGCCAAAGCTGCACAACAAAGGGGCACCGAAAGAACAAATGAGAAGAATCCTCTTTCGCTCCCCCACACAAAACACAAATTGAAGGTCCTTGAAATCCCCGTTTACGAATGTTATCCCAGGTCAAGCACCTATTCCAAGCCAAAGTCCAAACAAAGCAGTTGCATTTAGGCCACGAGAGTTTATTCCACACCCTTTTCCCCCAATGAACCTCTGCCCCAGTTAGCTTCTGAGCCAATAACACCTGATAACCAGAAGCAACAGAGTAAACCCCCTTAGGATTATGGGTCCAAGCAAGAATATCTTCTTCCAGAAGAGAACTACAACTCCTACTATGAAGAATCTTGTGAAGCTCAACACTTTCTTTCGCAAGTCCCAAATCTAGCCACTCTGCGGGATCCTTCCAATGAGCTACCTCCAACTGACCAAAAGAAGCAACAGACTTGAAGTCACTCACCCTAGCCCAGCCAGCCTCGAGAAATCTTTGGCACAAAGGAAGTAGATTGGGGAACTGAGAAGTAAGTGGAGGGAATCCATCCCAAGAATCCGACCAGAAGAGAGCCTCAGTTCCACATCTACAGATCCAAAATAAACCTTCCTTAATAAGCTTTGCACCCTTCTGAAGAGTATTCCAAATCACTGAACCTTTCCCCTCAAGAGGGTAACGAGGAAGATCCTGCCGTGGAATCCCTGGGAAATACTTATGAGATAATATCCTAGCCCATGGTTGATCCTGTTCCACACACCATCTCCAAAATAGCTTAGCAGCCACAGCCACTCCAGATAACGCAGAATGTCGAAGACCAAGACCACCAAATTGCTTTGGGCTGCACATAACATCCCACCTAACCAGGCTCCACTTGGAAGAAGCCAAACTACCTGCCCATAAGAACTGCCTTTCAAGAGAATCCAACTCCCTCAGAAAACCCATCGGAGCCACCTGAAGCATACATCTGTAGGTAGGGAGAGCCTGCACCACCGACTTGAGAAGCTGAACCCGCCCCGCAAAAGACAACCATCTGTGGGTCCAATGATTAACTTTTGCACGGAGCTTATCAATAATATTCTGCCAGGAACCCTTGGGGAGATGGCGAACAGAAATTGGGAAACCCAGATAAGTCAAAGGGAGAACCCCTATCTGAAACCTTAAGATATTAGCAATTCTTCTCTGTATGGGGCTCGGCGTGTTGAAGAAGAATATGGAAGACTTCTCCTCATTAATCAATTGTCCTGAAGCAACAAGATATATGTCCCACACCTGCCTCAAGTTAGTAGCTTCCCTAACAGTAGCCATCCCCATCAGGGCAGTATCATCAACAAACTGCAAATGAGATTGCGGAGGCAAGTCTCCACCCCATCGCCAACCTTGAATGATGCCAAGCTCCACCCTTCTTTTCAACAAGCGACCAAGGCCTTCCACAAGAAGCAGAAAAAGATACGGAGAAAGAGGATCCCCTTGGCACAAACCCCTAGAGGCACCAAAAAGTTCAGAATGATCTCCATTTATCAAAACTGAGAAGGAAACAGACGTGACATAGCTCATGACCCATTGGATCCACTCCTCACCAAAACCAAAAGCAACAAGGATCTTCTGCAAAAAAGACCATCTAACCCTGTCATAAGACTTAGCCATATCCAGCTTAATGAACATAGCCTTCTCATGGGAGTTGTCCATGGAGTGGATGGTCTCCGTAGCAATGACAACCCCATCAAGAATCTGTCGACCTGCCACAAATCCACTCTGTTCCTCTGAAATCAACACTTTAAGCCACTTCTTCAGTCTCTCAGCCAATAACTTTGAGATGATTTTATAAGCCACATTGCAAAGAGAGATAGGCCGGAACTGAGATAACCTATCAGCCCCTTCACACTTGGGTATGAGAGCAAGGAAGGTGGAGTTCAGAGCACGAAGCATCTGTTTATTCCTTTGGGACTCAAGGACAACAGCCAGAAGATCCAACTTTATGATATCCCAGAATTCCTGAAAAAATTCAATCGGGAAACCATCGGGGCCAGGAGCTTTACCCTTCTTCATCTGAAACACAATCCCCTCCAGCTCATCAAGAGAGATATCTTTCATCAAATACTCATTCGCCTCCCTGGAGACCAACTGAGGAATACAAGAAAGAACTTGTGCTTCCTCAACAGAGCCCCCTTGTGAATCCTCCCTAAATAAAGTAGCAAAATACTGAGATGCCTCAGCAGAGATTTCTTGAAACGAGGCAAGACGCTCACCCCTATCATTCACCAGAAAAGGAATGGAATTACCATGCCTCCTATCCTTCACAGAATTGAAGAAGAAGGCGGTGTTTTTATCACCTTCCTGTACCCATTCAACCCGGGCCTTTTGCTTCCAATAGATTTCTTCCCGCAATTCAAATTCCTCAACCACTTTCAAAGTCTTAGCCTCCTCCCTTAGAAGATCCTCAGAGGCCCCATTCTCACGAATCAACCGCGTAATATTATTCAACTCCTCCTGTGAGGCAACCTTAGCATGAAAGATATTACCAAAACATCGCCGATTCCACCTTTTAAGCTGATATTTGACAAACTGAAGAAGCTTGGAGAATGTGTACATTGCCGTACCAAAAGTTGGTCTACCAATCTGCCACCACTCAGCCACATAATCATGAAGAGTGGGATCCCGTAACCACATAAGCTGGAACTTGAATGAGGGAGACCGAGGCCCTCGTGCTGAGATAATACTAAGCTTAATAGGCCAATGATCAGAACCTCTCCAATCAAGAATTTCAGATCGAGTGGACCATAAGTTTCCAACCCAATAACAGGAAACCAAGAAACGATCTAGCCTCTCAGCAACACAACTCTCACCAATTCTCCTATTATTCCAAGTGAAGCGACCATTACTAGGTAGAACATCAATAAGATTTAATTCAGAAATGCTATCTCTAAATAACAGAGCAGAAGGCTCCAACCTAGGAATTCCACCTCTTTTCTCAGACAATTCCACAATAGCATTAAAATCGCCAGCCATAACCCACGGATGGTAAGGAGCTAAGCTACGAACAAAACGAAGATGGGACCATAGAAGTTGTTTACCCAGAAACTCAACAGGAGCATACACATTAGAGAGGAGAATACACTCACCAGTCTCATACCAAGAGGCGACAAGGGATATAGAGGATCTAGAGGACATCCACCATAAGGGGAAAATCTTCCGAGGGTTCCAAAAGCAAGCCACCCCTCCAGAAGCACCAAGAGCCCCCACACACTGGCATTCACCATATTTCCACAGCTTAGGAGCCATGGCCAACATATTATCTACAGATAATTTAGTCTCCTGAAGAAAAATAACATCCGGAGAATGATTCCTAACCAAATCATGAACAACTTTTTGTCGAGGGCCACTGTTCAAGCCCCTTACATTCCATGAGAGAACAATCATTTCTGGGGGCATGAAAAATGTGAATCAAGAGTCTTGATTGACCCTGACTCCACCAAAGTTTCCCCAGTTAATTTAATCTTCTCCATATCCTTTTTCCTTCCCAGCTTGGAAGTCCTGTCACCAACCCCTTTCTTCAGTTCATTTTGCTGAATACCTAAACGAGAGGAGGCCAAAGAGCTCTTCCCCACATCCTTGCCACCTTTCAGGGGCAATGGGGAGCCACCTCCACCACTCTTCGAAGCTCCAATAGAAGATTCTTGTTCAGTCTGGACAATCAATTGTTGATCCGTATCCATCTGCCCAACCCCAATCTCCTGCACATCTTGCATGGCCTCCAATGGTGGCCCATCCTGTCCTGTACCCAAAGTTCCCTGATCCAAGTTCAGCAACCCCAGATTCACTTCCTCCTGGCTGAGATCATCCAGCACCTCAAACCTATTAAAAGTTTCATCATCCTGCCTCTCCCTCAAGGTCCGCTTCTGGCCCCGATTCCTATTGCGAGCCTTAACAGGGACAAAACCATCATCTCCATTACCATCACCCGGAATAGGCTCCTTACCATTATCAGTCCTAGGAGGATTACGAGAAGGCTGAGAAGGTTGGGGCCCCACAGGCTTAGCCCTAGGGCACCTACGCTGCAAGTGACCATATTCATGACAAAGACGACACCGAAAAGGTAGGGTTTATTAATCCTAATTTGTTGAACCAATTTATGCTGATCCGGCCTCGCTTCAGCGAATGGTGGTGGCTTGCTTGTCCAATTTCTACTGCGGAGATGCGAGCAAAAGTCGTACCTTTTTGTCTTTAGCGATGCGTTGTGAGACCAATAGGTTTCAGAGCATTGAAACCACCAAATCACGATACGTCATCCACGCCAACACTCAGCTGGAAACCACGGCAACCGAACCCAAACTGGAATCCGACTCGGTATTGCCTCAGTCGGGTTGAAGCCAGCATGCCATGGCTTTATAAACAAACCCACCTGGTTATAAAAATAGGGGCCACCCTCGAAGACCTTATTCCGATCTGCCATGCAATCAAAAGAGACCATAAAAGATTTGTTCGCAAGGAGCCTAATCTCCATCTCCCCCTCTGGCATCCAAGTCCGTTGAGCCCAGGATTCCAAAAAATGCAGCGAGACTCTCAAACCCATGAACTTGCAATAAAAAGAGTGCCTTGAATAGTATTCAATATCATCTGCAAGAATTTCCATCAGGATAATCAGCTTCGGTCGCTCTTTACATCTTTCCAAACACCCATTAATCTTCGTAATTCGGGAACCATTAACTGATCCTAGATCATTCATCTCCATCTCTGAAGAAAACAGTGTATTATCAAAAACATTCACTCCATGCGCCGAAGGCTTCGAACCAAATGCTGAACGGAAATCCAATTTGGGGCTAACCCCAGATGTTTCCCCACCCGGCATAGCAAAAAACAAGATCCCCAGCAGGCATGCAAACCCCCAGGACACTTTAGCAAGAAATGGAAAAAGGAAAAGACCCTAAGTGCAGGATCAAAACCCTTCCACCCACAAGCCACCCAAACAGTAGCAAGAAGGCCTCCAGAAAAGAAAAAAAACCCCACCACCACAGCCCCGATAGCTTCAAAAACCCCCCCCCACAACGCAGAAGCGAGCAACACACAGAGAACAAGCTAGGGCACGATCGCCCTAGCTCGGCTTGCAGAGCACGCAAACGCCATCTCTAACTCTATCTTGTCTCCACCCAAACCCTATTGTTGTGAATGCTATACCAATTGGTATAATAATTATAATTGTGTCCCTTCTTATACTCATTCTTTCCTTTTTGTGCATGTGTAGCTCCTTTTCTACACATGCCTAAAGTTTATGATATATATATGAAATAAAGATCATAGTAAATGTTAAAGACAATTCCTTTAATGTGTGGAGCAATTAAATTTTTTAATGATATATATCTTTCAAAAAAGTGCATAAAATTATTTTGATAATTTGAAAAAGTTACAAATATATTTATGTTAAATATGATTATATGATACTTGGAACAAGAGCATCAAACCCTATGCATCTCTCTTAATTTAACTCCCTAATTTAGCAATTTATTTGGAGATAATCTATTTTGGCCTAGGAATATGGATTCTTTTATTTATAACAAGAGCTAATGAAGATGCATCAATAAGATATTTGTTCTGATGGATTTTTTAATTAAAATGCTAAGATTATTTCATTTTATCCAAAAACTAGTTGAAGACATTTCTCTAGTTCATTAATAAAAAGCAAAAGCATCAATAAAAAGCATGTTGGATGTTTCTCTAGTCCATGATGATAAAGATAAAGAAAAATATGATGAGGGGTGGGACCCTACCTTGGACACTTCAAACCCACTAATGTATGAGGTAAGCCGAGTGATCAGGACCCTCTGCCTCCCCCTTCAACTATTGTTCTTTCACTTAGCAATTGTTTATTTTACATTTTTTTATTTGGGTTGCAATCCCATTTAGACTATTGGGGTGTGATTTTATATCCAAACACCCTTTTTTGTGAATATGTGTACTATTATTTCTTCATAATTGATAATGCTAACACCTATTCATCAATAAAATATTCCAAATTATAACATTTATTTCTATTAGGGTTATTACAATTGATTGATAGAATAGGATGATGAAACTTAAGGTTATGTAAATAGGTGATTCTCAACTACACTTGTAAAATATAACTAACATGTACAAAAGTAAATGAAATAATATACATCCACAATATTTACACAAGACAAAAAGATTTATGTGGGAAACCATTTTGGGAGAAAACCCACCAGTAAAAGGTGTTTACTACCATATTATTTAAAATTAAAACCGATTCAATACTTGCAAGATCTTTGAAACCTCTTTCATGGTCTCAATTTATAAAAATTGCTTTAATGTTCACACATTAACAATGTACAATCAACACATATCTTTTTAGCCTATGTGATCAAGTGAGCAATCTCGACACATTCATAGGAAATGATATATAGACATATTCATATGACTATCAATTCTCTAATCATCCTACCAAATTATGAAGCACAGAGATTAGTGCAACTATAACTCGACCATACATGATGTCAACATACCAATAAAACAAGTGTGATGTCTACAAATGGATAAACACTAGAAAACTTTGTCATGGGTTCACATTATGAATCGGTAGTTACAAATTTAATTTTATTGGAAAATTCATATTATTAGTATAACCATATATACTCAAGTGCGATGTCTACACATGGATAAACACTAGTAAATTTTGTAATGGGTGCACATTGTGAATCATAATATTATTAGTAAATTCATATCATTAGTATAACCATCACTACTAGCTTTTAGTTTACAACACTTCACACCAACATAACATCACTCTTGACTAGTTGTGATACCTAGCACCATCTTCTGAGTTATTATACTTGTAATGTCATAGAATTGCATCCCTTGCAATTTCACATACATTCTTGTATCCACTTTAGTGTCCACTCCCTTAGCATTTGTGTAGGCTCATTTTAGCCCCTACATCAACCCCTTTTTTCTCTCTCAAGATGCTCAAGACCCCTTTACATCAAACCTTATGCTTTTCTTGTTCTCGTCGTTTTGTAGCGTGATGTGTCTAGACACTAGCATGTTGCACGGACATCTGCATGCCGCCCTAGCATCTCGTGACACTTCAATGTTCAAATGGTTGTTTTTGAGCATGCTTGCCACTTGTCAGCTCCTTTTGTCGGTGGTGATGGCCCGAGATGCCTTATAACGGCTCAGGAAGCTTCTTTTCCTTCCTCTTCTCCCTCTAAATGCTATCTTTCCAATTCATTTGTGTTTCTAGCTTCTCTCTAGCTTATTGGATTCTCTCTTGGACATTTCCTATTCTTTCTCTTGCTATCTACAGCTTTCAACAACACTCTTAAGCTTTGAAAATGCTCTTTGCAACTCTTTTGGATCTTGAAACCCTCTCTTTCACTCTTGCTCTCCCTTTGGCTTCCTCAAATCCTTGCACGTGATATCTCTCTTACCTTATATCTTTGAGCATCCCAGGATTTCACACATCCCCTATTAATCGTATATCTATTTTGTGATATGAGTTCTCCTCCTTAAGCAGGGATTGCTTTTATCATGCCATATTTGCTTACTTTGTTCACTTTCTCTATCTATCTAGTTGTCCATGGAGGTGGTAACACCAAAATGGGGGTTTGACTAAGGCAAACCCCTATATAACCCCAACATTTTCTCTTGATCTTATGTATGCGGGTATTGAAGATACTTGTTGGAGGCTTCATTACTTGGGTTCTTATGAGCAGTTTCTATCTCTTATTCTCGTAATTTATCATGTATACTTCACTTTATTCCAGTTTTGTTATATTTTGTTAACTTCTCACATTTTGGAAGTTCTTAGTAATCAAATTGTTAGTAATCACTTTGTTATTTTCTATGATATTCTCAATTTTTGGTCTGTATGAGATGCCAGTGCGCCTCTGGGACTCCAACACACTGCGTTGTTGTCTCTATTCCGCGTTGTCATCCTTTGGCCAAGAATTTGTTAGTCTATCCAGAAAATCTCTGTGACCTGCACTATCTAGTTCTAAAAATCTCCCTCTGTTCCTTGAGGTAGTTTAGGCCAGCTCACCCCTTGGGATTCTCTTGAGAATAAAGAGACTCATGATTAGAGAATCCCCCTTCTCTACATTTTGGTGACCCAACGTGAACACCCCTTTATATATAAAAAAAAAGAGGGGGAAAAATCAAAGATTTATCCTTCTCCAAAAAATTTACCCCATTCCATGCAATCAATAGTGATATACGCTGGCCTTTGACCAACTTGTCTATATCTCTATTTCAAAATATACTTTCTTTCTTACTTCTATCCCTTTCTAGCTTTGTTAAGAAGCTTTAACAAGTTCTCTTACAAGCATGTGAAATTGATGTCTTCTCTCCTTTCTTATTATTCTTTGTTGATCCCTCTCCCAAAATTCCTTCTAAGGATATTTTGGTGCAAGAGGATGAAATCATTGATACTTTTTCTTAATGTTACTCTACCTTCTCTTCATTCTAATTCACTCTCTTCTAGGGACGTTTCATTCATGAATGATGGATCTCATTTTCATTTTGATGCACTCTCTTCCAGAGATGATGCATTAGTGAAGGATGAAGTTCCTCTCACATTAGATCCTCAAGGGATAGATGTTGAGCATATTTCTTCAAATTATTTCTCTATGAGTTGTAAGGAATCCATAAATATAATCTATGTCTCTACCACCCCTCAAAGGACTAAGAGACCCATCATTTATCTAACTCTGACTAGTCCTTCTCCTAAAAGGATTTGTTCTATTAATGGTGTTCCATTTGATAGTGATTCCCCTAATCTTTCTAAGGATCCCTCTTATAGAGCAGGAGCCCATTCTTATAATACTAGAAGGAATAAAAAAAATGTCAATCAACCTACTTCTTTTCCACCTTCTCAACCAAGTATTCCTTCAGCTCCTAAACCTACAACTAAAGCACCTAGTGATTATGATATTGTCGAGCAACTTCGTGTTACTCCGACCAAGATCTCATTGTGGGACTTGCTTCAATCTACTCTAGTTTATCAAGGTATGCTTAAGGAAGCCTTGCAAAATATCCTCTTTCCTTCTTCTGCTGGACAGTGGATGTTAATGCGTTGATAGCTCATATTCATGCAGATTCATCGAATATTATGTTTTATCTGCAATAACTCTCACCTTGAGAAGTACATAAGCAAGTGAACCCTCTAATGATTATAGTCAACATTAATAAAATCGACATTAGACATACTCTTGTTGTTGTTATTTTAATGCTCAATGTATGTAGCATTGATCTATTGCCTAAGATTAATATTGATTCTTCCTCTCTTGCTACTTCTTCTCTTATTGTTCATGGGTTTGATAATGTTGGTCATCATCCTTTTGGCACAATAATCTTGCCTTTAAGGTTGGGACCCATTACCATACCCACCCTTATATATGTTATATCAGAAAAATTACCATATAATCTTCTCCTTGGTAAACCATGGATTCACGCTATGGGTGCAATCCCATCTACCTTGCATAAATCTGTTAAGTTCATTTGTAACAATCAAGTAATCACAGTCAGGGCTGACGCTGAAGCTATACACTTATGTGAGTTGGTAGCTGCTAGTCAGGCTTTGGTTGTGCCTACTCTTATCCCTTTAGTGTCTTCTCACATGTTGATGTATACTCCATTAGTACCTTTTACAAAGGACGCTCTTGAGACATCTGTCCCTAAAGAAGATCCTTCTGAAGCAAGGATTCTTAAGTATGCTCCTTTTACTTTTGAAGAAAATGCATGTCTTGGTGATGATTGGGGTTCTCTAGAATTTACAAAATCCTTCATTAGAGAATATAAAGTCGACCTGATCCACTTAGTCCTTTCAATAATGTCATCCAAACCCGCTATTAAAGATGGTTATTCTTCTAGATCGCGGGATAATG